>SJYQ01000333.1:621248-698275 GCA_006410935.1 Redunca redunca | reverse complement strand
GTGTCATCTGCATATCTGAGGTTGTTGATATTTCTCCCGGCAATCTTGATTCCAGCTTTTCTTCCAGTCCAGCGTTTCTCATGATGTACTCTGCATAGAAGTTAAATAAGCAGGGTGACAATATACAGCCTTGATGTACTCCTTTTCCTATTTGGAACAAGTCTGTTGTTCCATGTCCACTTCTAACTGTTGCTTCCTGGCCTGCATACAGATTTCTCAAGAGGCAGGTTAGGTGGTCTGGTATTCCCATCTCTTTCAGAATTTTCCCACACAGATATACTTAAAAATATTTTTATACTGGATAGATTTAATAAGGCAATGACCTTTAATGAAGATGTTATGAAAAGATACTACAAAATTATAATCTTAAATTTGACTTCTCAAATATCTTTATGTTCAAAAATTTTTCATATTTCTCAAGGGAAAGCAATTTTATTAAAAAATATTTACTTAGAAAGTAAATTAATGCACATATTATTAGGTTAAGCACAAATAAAATGACATTTTAAAGCAAGATTAAAGGATAGGCTAGACACAATCAACTAAGTGTATAGTTACTTGAAGTGGATTAGGCAAGAGGCTAACTTGCACAGAATTACCTCTTGAAAATAGTCAGGCATAAGCAGCAGTTTAGACTGCCTGTCTGGGAAAATCCCTCACCTGCACTACCTATCTCAATACATCTAGGAAGTTCCTTTTTCCTTTGCTTTAACAATAGGTCCAGTGATAAGCAAAACTGCCCTCCTCCAAAGCTCCCTGAAGTGCAAAAAGACCAAGAAGATCAAAGAACCCATTAGCCAATCCCTGAACTTCAAAGGTTTCTCCTCTGGGAACTCTGAGGAGCAGCTGTGAGATTGCCCAGAGACTTCCATTACAGTGTATAAGCATATCAATAACATTACAAATGTCTTGGTCACTATGTTCTTTTCATATCCTTACGATGACTGCATTTTAGGTTTCACAGTCTTGTACACATATTAAGATGAGTAATAAGCCAAAATATATTAAGACTAGAGATCTGCTCACCCCAGTGAGCACTGAGACACTCTTCTTAGCATTATGCTTTTGTGCTTTCTAAGTCTAGCTTTTCAATGCCTTGATCATTTCTATACTTCCTCATTTGGAAAAAAAAGTAACAAAACAAGCATTTTATTTCACATAAGTTTCTGTTTTAATGCAATATTCAAACAAAGTCTACAAAATAAGTTACCTTTCCTGGACTAGTTTCATAGACTCAGTCCCTAAGATGACCTAAGTGCCTCTTCTAACTAGCTTTAGGATGGAGCTGACTCTCTGAACAGCAGGAGAGAGGGGAAAACCTGTGTTTTCAATAATATCACTGAACCAACTAACCCTGAACTTCACCCTACCTCTGATTTCTTTTACATGATAAAGTTCACTTACTTATTTAAAAGCTAGAGCTTGTTTTCCTGTAATTTGTGGCCAAAGCACCCTACCAAACTTTGGATTCGATTATTAGGCAGTGGAGAGTCACTGAAGAGGTTTAAGCAGGAGACTGACATAATCAGTTTGCATTAATTACTAGGACAGCAGTGGCAGAAGTGCTGAGGAGGGAGGGTGGGATGGAAGATTGGCTAAACGTTACAGAGGGCTTATTATGTGCTCTGTATTATACTCATCTAACACTTTGCATATATTAATTCATTTAACCCTTCCCAAATTCTATGAGGCATGTAATATGTTATCCATGTTCAATGTGAGGAATCAGAAGTCCAGAGACATTCAGCTGTCCAAGACTACACAGCTAGTAAGTGGCAGAGTCAGGATTTGAATACACTTTAATTATAGACATTTCTTTATGCCTCCCTCCCACCCTCCAAGCCATATATATCAGGAGAAGCTCATCTCACTCTCAGCCTCATATAGACCTAACTGATATCAAAGTAAACCTAGCCCCTTTCCAGTGATTGACACAGACGTAGACTGACAACCCAGTTCTGGTCTATTTATGCTGCATAGGGTTATTGAGAAAACTGAACGGCTGCTGCTCTAACACACATGGCATGGGGTAGGCCCACAATAAACGCTAGCTACTGCTGTTATGATTATAGACCACGATTATCAAGAAAAATAGAAGTAATGTTCAGAGAAGGAACACAGAGGAGAGTGGTATGGCAGAAGCCAAGGGAAGAGCTCTCGGTAGAATACATCAGAATCAAACAGCACGGAGGAACAAAGTGAAATTAGAGTCGAAAAGAAAAGTTCATTGGGTTTAGCCTTTGGAACACAATGGGTTACCTTTGCCAGAAAGGGGTTAGTGGAAGGGCTGAAGTGGAAGTCAACCAGTTAAAGAGCAAACTTGCACCTGAATTGGAGACAGTGGGTACCTATTTATTGCACATTAGCAGTTTCACTGTGATGTAAAGGGTGGGTGTCCAGATGGAGCCCATTTATAAACTTTGAGCACTGTAGTGGTCAAGGATAGTCACTTTTGGATGAAGTAAGCCTGGAAGATATGTAAAATAATTCTCAAGTGCTGTGCTGAGAGTATAGCTAAACTGAAAACTGAGAGTTTTCAATGGCTTTAGTCAGTTCAGTTCAGTTCAGTTGCTCAGCGGTGTCCAACTCTTTGCTACCCCATGAACTGCAGCACGCCAGGCCTCCCTGTCCATCACCAACTCCCAGAGTTCACCCAAACTCATGTGCATCGAGTCAGTGATGCCATCCAGCCATCTCATCCTCTGTCGTCCCCTTCTCCTCCTGCCCTCAATCCCTCCCAGCATCAGTCTTTTCCAGTGAGTCAACTCTTTGCATGAGGTGGCCAAAGTATTGGAGTTTCAGCCTCGACATCAGTCCTTCCAATAAACACCCAGGACTGGTCTCCTTTAGGATGGACTGGTTGGATCTCCTTGCAATCCAAGGGACTCTCAAGAGTCTTCTCCAACACCACAGTTCAAAAGCATCAATTCTTCGGCGCTCAGCTTTCTTCACAGTACAACTCTCACATCCATACATCACCACAGGAAAAACCATAGCTTTGACTAGACAGATCTTTCTTGGCAAAATAATGTCTCTGCTTTTTAATATGCTGTCTAGGTTGGTCATAACTTTTCTTCCAAGGAGTAAGCGTCTTTTAATTTCATGGCTGCAGTCACCACCTGCAGTGATTTTGGAGCCCCCCAAAAATAAAGTTTGACATTGTTTCCACTGTTTCCCCATCTATTTCCCATGAAGTGATGGGACCAGATGCCATGATCTTTGTTTTCTGAATGTTGAGCTTTAAGCCAACTTTTTCACTCTGCTCTTTCACTTTCATCAAGAGGCTTTTTAGTTCCTCTTCACTTTCTGCCATAAGGGTGGTGTCATCTGTATATCTGAGGTTATTGATATTTCTCCTGGCAATCTTGATTCCAGCCTGTGGTTCTTCCAGCCCAGCGTTTCTCATGATGGCTTTAATGTGAGTGAGTGAGTGAAGTCGCTCAGTCGTGTCCGACTCTTTGCGACCCCATGGACGGTAGCATACCAGGCTGCTCCATCCATGGGATTCTCCAGGCAAGAATACTGGAGTGGGTTGCCATTAATATGTAGGTACAAATACATAATTCTCCCCAGTTCAAATAGAAATATATCAATCAGCCTGTCCATGTCTTTGCACAGGTTATGAAAATTAGAGTGAGGTTGAAAATAATGGAAATGGGGACCATTTGACCATAGCGCTCTGGTTCCTCATGTTTTTCTGGGGCCTCAGTTCTACAAACAAAATCCTTGCTTATAATTGGGATTGCCAACCACTGTTATCAAATGGAAAGATGGTCAAAGAATAGACTGTCAACATTTGGCCCCCTCTCCCCACTCCTACAAGTTCAAAGAGAAGAATCAAATTGTTAATGAAAGCATTTTACCTGTGAATCTCACAGTGTTCTAGGATTACATGTGGTAAAACAATATACTAATATCCATCCTTTGATTAAATTCTATAGCCCTTAAATTTGATGTATGCCCTTTTTTTTCTTTCATCTAGGATAAAACAAAGCTAAGGACACTCATATTTATGGCTTTATGTATAATAGGATTAGTAGGATTAAGAACCACATGGCACATAAAATAAAACTACACAAATATTCCAATTATTCAGTATGTGTGCCTTTGGCACATACTGTTGAGTTAAGGGAACTTAAAGCATCTCTCCATTATTCATATCTTCATTCCCACAGCTATGTTTCAGGTAGGAACACAGCTAGGTCTCCCCTATAAACCTTGGCAATAAGAGGAAAATGTCTTCCTGTTAGAAAGAATTAGAAAGGAACTTATCTCCTTCTAAGCTAATTTCAGGAAGCTGCTTTAGGATGCTATTTTGAAAATGCTGTTGGTTATTTTAATTTATTTAATGAGGAGTTTTCTGCTTCTAAAAACTAAGGTGTGTCCCTTCATTGTTCAAAAAAGAGCAAAGACAAGAGTAAGAAAAAAAAAAGTGACTACTGCAACACAGTATATTACCAAGCAATGAAAATACCAATTATTCAGATAGAGAAGTATCACTAGACTTCCCCTGCTCGAAGACCATTCCTTCCTATGCAGTCATTGCTCATAGTGATAGTTGTCTTTTCAGAGTGTCAAAATAGGCTGCTGCTGCTGCCAAGTCGTTTCAGTCGTGTCTGACGCTGTGCAACCCCATAGATGGCAGCTCACTAGGCTCCTCTGTCTCTGGGATTCTCCAGGCAAGAATACTGGAGTGGGTTGCCATTTCCTTCTCCAATGCATGAAAGTGAAAAACGAAAGTGAAGTCACTCAGTTGAGCCAGACTCTTAGCAACCCCATGGACTGCAGCCTACTAGGCTCCTCTGTCCATGGGATTTTCCAGGCAAGAGTACTGGAGTGGGGTGCCATTGCCTTCTCTGTCAAAATAGGCAGATATGCCTAAAGAAATAGATAAATAGAACTAATTCTATTTCTTTGCCTAAAATAATGCTATTATCATATCAGCATATTACTCAAAAACATGAGTAAAAAACCCTGAATATTCATTGGAAGAACTGATGCTAAAGCTGAAGCTCCAATACTTAGGCTACTCGATGTGAAGAGCCAGGTCACTGGGAAAGACCCTTATGCTGGGCAAGACTGAGGGCAGGAGGATAGAGGATGAGATGGTTGGATGGCATCACTGACTCAATGGACATAAGTTTGAGCAAACTCCAGGAGTTAGTGAAGGACTGGGAAGGAAGCCTGGCATGCTGTAACCCATGGGGTTGGGAAAAAGTCACACATGACTTAGTGACTGAACAACAACAACACGAGTAACAAAGAAAAGATTTAAGTAGAAGGACAAATTTCCTAGAGAAATCATGATTTAGAAGCTCATCATTGATATTTAAACACTGGGATATAAAGCAGAAAAACTGGAGCTTAGATAGCAGAAATCTTATTAGTTTATTAATTAGCAAGGAGGCCAGAATTTACTTTGTAATTATAAATATCCTAAACTAATGAAGGAAGGAATAGCATAATTTAGTCAAAAAACTTAACAAGACCCCTTTCTCTGTGTTAGATAAGTGAATACAAAATGAATGACTCAGTTCCTGACCTTTAGGAGTTCTTTACAAATCTCATCCTTCTGAAAATATCTTTCAGAAAGAAACAACATCAAATCAGCCCTCTAGTGTGAGAAAACTCAATGACAACTTACAAGGTAGAAAGAATTTGAACACTTGTGGCCACCCATTCAGGACAATGGAATCACATCTAGTTAAGGACAAGCTTATATTCCACAGTTAATGAGCAAGAGAGTTTTCTCAGCAAAAATGACACTTCAACCTGTCTTGAGGAAATGGTGAGACCATTTTGGCCAGTTTTTTCTGCATGACTTGAATGGATCATTGTTTCTTTGGCTGAACACCCAGGTTATACTTAGAAACTATGTGGTTTGAAAATACATATCTTTAAACATTGTGTGTTTACATTTAGAAATATGGTTTTATATCGCATTTTTTTAAAAACCCATAAATGGGATCACAGTGTACTTATTATTCATCTCATTTATTTACCCTTAAGGAACTTAGGAGGTCCTTCCACATAAGCACTTGTAGCAACTTGCAATTTCCCAAAATGCCCACATGCTCTTTAGGAACTTTGCCTCTCCTCAATCAAAAGGTAGGGTCTATTTCCCCCTCCTCTGGAACTTGGACAGATAGAATACAGTAGAACCGACACTGTATAACTTCTAAGGCTCAGTCATAAAAGGTATATGCTTTTTACCTGGCTCGGTTTTGGTCTTGGTCTCTTTCTTGGCACACTTGCCCTTGGAACCCAGCCATCAGGTTGTGAGGAAGCCCCAAACCAGTCCATACTAAAGAGACAACATGGTCTACATTAAATCAAACTGAGGTCTCCAGCCTGCAGCCTCCAGTCAGTATCAAACATCAATAGGAGAGTGAATACTTTTCAGATGATTCTAGTCCTCAGCCTTCGGCTCTTCTGGTTGGGGCTCTGTGCATAATGGAGTAGAGAGTCATCTCTGTTGTGCTCTGTTTGAATTTTTGACCCACAGAATCTGTGAGCAATATAAATGATTGTTTCATACCACATTGTGAGGGCAATTTGCTATGCAGCCACAGTAATATGAAGAGTACCAGTATAAATCTATTTCAAATGATACAGAATGAATTGTACTGACAGATACTCAGATGATTTGGAATTATTTATTCCCTGGTTGCTCAGTCGGTTCTTGCCTGGAAAATCCCAGGGACGGGGGTGCCTGGTGGGCTACTGTCTATGGGGTCGCACAGATTCAGACATGACTGAAGTGACTTAGCAGCAGCAGCAGCTCAGTCGGTAAAGAATCTGCCTGCAGTGCAGGAGACCAGGATTCAAGCCCGGTTGGGAAGATCCCCTAGAGAAGGAAATGGCAACCCACTCCAGTATTCCTGCCTGGAAAATCCCATGGCCAGAGGAGCCTGGCAGGCTACAGTCTACAGGGTTGCAAGAGTTGGACACGACTTAGTGACTAAACCATCATCACCACCATTCCTACTATAGACAAGGCTGAAATAAATAAGTTTCTGCATGTCTATTTGTCCACATATGTATTTCTTTTTAAAAAAGACATATTTATTATTTTGCTGTGTCAGGTCTTAGTTGTCGCACACCAGATCTTCATCATGGTGCCTGGGCTTCTCTCTAGTTGAGGCAGGAGGGCTTAGTTGCTCCTTAGCATGTCGGATCCTATTTCCCTGACCAAGAACGGAACCAAGGTCCCCTGTGTTGGAAGGTGGATTCTTAATCACTGCATCGCCAGTGAAGTCCCATAAATGTATTTCTATAAAAACCTATAAGAGTTAATAAATACACATATTTAGGACAGTGCTTAGCCCAAGTAACACATTATGTTATTGTTATTATTATCACTATAGGTTGACCTAGATTGTTGTTGTTTAGTCCGTAAGTCGTTTCTCTTTCGTGACTCCTACCAGATTGTATTCCACCAGGCCCCTCTGTCCATGGGATTTCTCAGGCAAGAATACTGCAGAGGGTTGCCATTTCCTTCTCCAGTGGATCTTCCCAGTCCTGGGATTGAACCCACCTGTCCTACATCGACAGGTGGGTTCTTTACCACCGAGCCACTTGGGAAGCCCTTGTCCTTCTAGATAGGTGAGAGTTTTTCTTTAACATCTTTAGTGACAGGGAAGCTAACAATTTTATCTAACAGCTATTCTACACTGTATCCTATTTTTTTAGTTTAGATTATGGCAAAAATTAGTCAGAAAATTATCTCTCTGAAAACATCCATCTTTTGCACACGTGCCCAGCTCTACATTCAGCCTAAAGAACTTAACTTGTTCCGTGTGCTGGTGCGTTACACTACCTGCGCTCCTCTTAGAACAGAGGGACCGAACATCGCGGCTGTGGAGCAGAGCGAAAGAGCAGAGCCTTGCGCTCTGGCGCGGAGGGCAGTTTTTTTTCCCCTCTGCCTCCGCTCTGGCAGATTACTTGGCAGAGGGAACAGAGCGGGGCGGGGGCAGGTTCAGGACACCTTTTGGCCGGTGCGTCTCACCTATCACAATTCAGTTCACAAGTTTAGGAATGTGCTNAGCCCGGCGGGCGGCGAGGCGGCGGCCAAGGGGCATCCGTGCCTCCGCTGCCCTCAGCCGCCGCAGGAGCAGCTGCAGCTCAACGGATTGATCAACCCCGAACTGCGGCACCTCCGGGCGGCCGCCTCCCTCAAGAGCAAGGTTTTGAGCTCGGCCGAGGCGGCCACCCCCGACGGGGGCCCCAGAGCGACTGCAACAAAAGGAGCCGGGGTACACTCGGGCGAGAGCCCCCCTCACTGCCTCCCCAGTAATGCAAGAACTGCGCTCCCCAGCCCGGCAGAGGCAGCGGCGGCGAGCGATCCCGCGGCGGCCCGCAATGGACTGGCGGAGGGCACCGAGCAGGAGGAGGAGGAAGACGAGCAGGTGCGGCTGCTGGCTTCATCCCTGACCGCAGGCTGCAGTTTAAGGAGCCCCTCAGGCCGGGAGGTTGAGCCGGGGGAGGATCGGACGATACGTTATGTCCGATATGAATCCGAGCTACAAATGCCCGATATCATGAGACTGATCACCAAAGATCTGTCTGAACCCTACTCCATATATACCTATAGATATTTTATCCACAACTGGCCACAGCTGTGCTTCTTGGTAAGTGGATGGAATGAAAAGCGGGTGAACCCGGCAGAGATCCAGGCCGTGCGGGGCAGGGAGTGTGAGGGCTGGAATGTCAATGTATGTATTCTGCGTTTCATAGTATGATACATGATGAAAAGTGCGTGTACACACTCCTAGGTATTTAATGAAACAGTATGAAAGGTAAGACTTCGTGATCCGGGTCAACTTGATACTGATGTAAATGCAATAAGCTAGTTTGATGCAAGTTGGGGGTCTCGTATCCTGTTTACACCAGCTTATCATCATGTTTAACCGTCTTTAATTATCCTCCCTCATTCTCAAAGCACTTTGCAATCATTTAATTTGCGCATGGTTCTGTTCAGATACAGGCCTTATTAATCTCTCAATTACAGCCATAATCAGGGAAGAGTGTATGCATAAACATGTTTTGGTGAACATGATTTTCGGTAAACTTGCTGTGGCCACATTGGAGAATTAAATCTTACAAGCATATTTGGTAATTATGGAGATTGTTTCCTTTTACTTCAACAGGACAATTAGCAGTTGTAGCCAGCCTTCTGCTGCACAGTTGCAGAAGGCGATACTAACACTTCTGGTGGTTGAAAGACTCCTGAAACTTGAGCAAAATACCCTTTTTGGGAGTGTAGGAAACTAAGTGTGAAATTGTTACTAATCTATAATTTTTTTTAAGAAGTTGGTCACAGGTATGTCTAAATGCTAGTACTAATGCTGGCTTGTGTGAAATATAATGGACAGAAATTTTTTACTTATATCTGAGTAAGAAAGACTGACTTGGCTTACCAAACAAGCTGAATATATATATATATATTTTTTTTAAACTTACATAGTACTGGTAGTATCAATAGTTTCCCAATAATATTGACCAATTTCAGTCTGTATGAAACCTTTCACCTAAATATTGACTACAGGTATGTGCTTTGTATCATGTGCTCACAGCATGTTGTTTCCATTGAATTTTATTGAAGAAAGGCAACATGCTTTTAAGGAGTGTTTTATGATATGTGAAGGGAAAAGCCACTACCATTATTTATTGTTTAGAATTGACTTACTTTCACTTGTTAATTCCTTGTAAAATGCTCTGACCATACTTTAGAAATCTTATCTTTCTGATTCCATAGCTTGGTGGTAATCTGAAAATGTAACCTCTGTATTGTTGTAATGGTAGTTGTGCTGTTTTCTGCATTCACTTCACTAAACTTCAGTTTAGTATGTTTGTTTAAGCTGGGAACTATTTTATATTCTACAAAGCTACTCTTACAGGATTCTAACTGTTGCATCAAAGTAGAAGTTCTAAGACACGTCTGTGTCAATGAATATGGGAAAATGGTTTTCATAACATTATAAATGTCATTATCAAATCCCATTATAAATGCTAAAGATTGTAGATTGATTGTAAGTTAACTCACAAAAGCATACAGTTTAGTTACACTTTAAACTGAAATGGTGTGTGTATTTTTGTTAATTGCAGAAGATAGTTGTGTATACAGTCAACTTTTGAGTTCTGGTATTACCTCAACTTGTCTGCCATTTAGACTCTGATAAACTGAATATTAGTAAACTTTAGTTTGATTATACATACACTCTTCCCAGTTCACCAGCTAATTGAACTTTAGCCTTTAATAGCTAATTTGTTTAACATTAAATTCTGAATATCTAGAAATAGTGATATACACAGTAGTTGACCTATAAGATTTACTAATAAAAGTATGAAACTGGAGTATTGAACATAAAACAGTGGTTAAACAGTCAGACCATTTGGAACTGGGGCCTTTATATGGGAATTAAAAAATTTTGAATTTCTCATGAGAACTAATTTAAAATCTATGTTTATTTCAAGTTATACCATTTAAAAATTATAAAGGATCCCAGATATAATCTAGTTCGACCTTTTTTTTTTTTTTAATGAAAAGAATGAAAGACCAGAGAGACTTGAAATGTTCAAGTCTCCAGATATTTTGTGTCCAGAGATATAAAGCTAGAACCCAGGTCTCCTGGCCTCTCATTATGGAAACAACTAAGAACTTGAAAAATGACATACTCTTGACTCCCAAGTTATGCTTCACCAAGGAATAGTTGTCCTTGTGAACATCAATCTCAAGAGACTAGAAGTCTCCAGAATGTTCCTGGTTTCCTTAAGTAACCTGCAGTAGGTCAAATGGAGTATATAAGATTGTTCCTTAGAAAAATCACCAATCCTTGACCGTATTTGACTAACAAAAATGATGATTTTTAACGATTCTTCCTAATAATTGTAACATTTGAAAGTATGGTACTGTACAAATAGGGACACTATCATTTACTCTGTTCTTAGCTAATTTACCTCTGTCTCTTTGAGTTCATGGTATTTTCAGTTGTTGTTGCCTTTTTGAACTTCTTACCAGCGATATTCTATAGTACTTCTGTTATTTGTTCTAAATTTAAATTTCCAGCTTCTTCTGTTTTGCTGTTTGTGGTATTCTGGAATTTGGGAATCTATTTCACACAACTTATGTTTTTCAAGTTCCATAGATTGATAAGCATTTGACCTTTTAGAGTTAAATTTTAATCTTGCCTGGAATTTTTCAGTTCCCATCCTTGAAAAAAACAAACGCATTTTAATAGCAAGAGTTCCATATGTAGATACAGAATATTTTATCTGGAAAAAATTGTCATGCAGTTTAGTGATTTTTGTGTGTATATTCATCAACAGTTTGTCAGGAGAAAATACAGCATTAACCTTCCTCAGTACCAACATCTTACTAATAACTGTGTATCATATATTGGACTTTTATTTTTAAATGATGTTTACAGTTTGATTTTTTTTCCTTCAGATTCTTGATTTGTAAGAAATTAACCTAGCCCAAGAGTGAACTCATGTGATACTTTGCTAATTACTCTCTTGGTCAGAGGACAAAGAAGATTTGTTTGAAATGGTATCCAGTTTGAAAGTATTGTCTAGTTGTGTGCTAGTGGTTTTAATTTTTCGTCTTTCAAATGGTTTATTAACTGTGAAATCTAAGTGTCCTATGATTTTGTATCATAGATTTGTCTAGATTTCCATTTCCCCTAGTTTATGAGGTCAGGCCAAATTTTCTTTAATGTACTGTCTCATCTCTGACATATACAGACAGGTACCACACACACACATATTTGAAGTAAGTTATGTCCAAGTCAGAAAATGCTGTTCAAACAGGCAACTTTTGTATATATTTCAGTACTTAGTACAGAAAAAAATTTTAGTTTCCAAAAGAATTTTGAAAGAACCAAGTTGATTTATCGTGAATAAAAATAGCAATAACAATTTTAGAGGTTTACTGGCCCCAAGTAATTTTGGATTGTGTTGATAAAACAGAAATGAATTAATGTGAATCGTTGAATTTAATATCCTTTCAGAGTAAATCAGCTGCAATTAAATCAACTGTACTTCAATTAAAATAAATAAAATTGATATCCCTTCAAAAGGATTTTTCTGACCTAGTTTAGGCTTGCGTGAAATGGATTAGAATATCTTGCCTAAAGATTTCTCCGCAGTTGGAAAAAGGCTTTTTAATCAATTTACAGAATGATGAACTAAAAACAAGTCATAACAAATTCAAGATAAAAGAGGTATTAAGTATATGTTGGGCTTTGCTTATTGATTTTTTTTTTAACCCATTCCTGGTTTTGTTGTTGCAATCATTTCTGAAAAATTAATTTTATTTAGAGATGATTTGAAACTTTCATTTTTTATTAAGATGAGGGCTCTTTAATAGCAAGGTATTTCTATCTGACACATTAAACAATTGGAACTGTTGCCTTTTTATATTTACCAGAATACAATATTTAACTGGAACTTCTTGTCAGGGATGAATACTGGAAAAGCATGTTTTCAGTGGTGATACTGGAAATTTTAATGAAAATGGAGGCTGATTAGCTTTTATTTAATATATAGTTTCTGTCTGGAAGGCTATACATTTTTAATGAAATAGGATGCTCTGTAAAAATTAAGCTTTTACTTTAATATGAAACTTTGAGTATCAGATATTCTGTGAGCTTTAACGGTAATGACTCACTGTCAGGAGAGTCCTAAAAATGAGACTGTCATATATCTAGTTTTTATAGTCCCTCAATAACAAAACTACTTGAGTAGGATCTAGGGAATACCTTAAAAACAATCCTTTTTCTGAAAATCTTTTAGTTTTTTTATTTTCCTGATCAAAATCTAACTCTGCTATTCAGGTATAAATGTCTTCTATCTGTCTTTTGCTAAAACTTTATCATGATTGAATATAAATTTTTTGTACTCTTGATAAGTTTCACATTATAATATCTAATGAAAAGACTTTTTCTTAAAAAAATTATTTTCACATCTCCTCTTTCCCAAATCTTAAACATATAGGTCTTTATTACAATTGATTATAAGCACCTCTTATAAAGTACTTTAATGTTTACCAAGTGGAAATTTATTTTCCCCCTATATAATGATAGGCTTTAATAATGAGCATAAGAAATTCATGTTGTAAAGAATGTTGAAAAATTTTAAAACTAGAACATTTGAAGGAGTTCTGGGATTTAGATTTCTGAAATTTCTGTGATTGCTCTTGCTAAAATTCTCATTATTTCTTCCTCCTCCAAAAACACTGACCAGTGGTTGGTTGCCCTTTTCCTGGGTGATTGTGCAGTACTTAATGGCAATGTATTCTTTGTAACTGTTTGTTTATTTTTAAGGCCATGGTAGGGGAGGAGTGTGTAGGTGCCATCGTTTGCAAGTTGGATATGCACAAAAAGATGTTCCGCAGAGGTTATATAGCCATGTTAGCCGTGGATTCCAAATACAGGAGAAATGGCATTGGTAAGAAAAATATTATGTCAAAAAAAGAATGCCTAAATTATTTTCATTTTTTTAAGAAGCAGAAGACTTAATTGTAAATAGTATGTAGAAATGAGCATGAAGCTGAGAGAAGACTGTTGATTGCTTTTGTTTCAAAATATTTTCAAAATGTTTTTAAAATGAATTGTTTCCTTTATTACTGTTTAATTGAGATTATCTTTTTAATAATTACTAGGTGATCAGTTTTCTCCTCCAAACATTTTTTTGATCACATTCAAACTGTATTGAGTTCTACAGTTTTTTAATCGCAGTGCTCAAGCAGCTGTGTGTACTTGGGTTATGGGTTCAACGGTCTTCAACCAAGGCAACATTATGGAGAAATTACCATTATTTCATACTAGTCACCAAGCATTGTATTAGCAATTCAGGGAGGTCCAGAAGAAAGCAGAATTGTTTGTTACTGCTATTCCCAAACTTCCTGGGCTACCTTTCCTGGTATTTTCAGTTAATCTTATACTCATGGTTTATAATGGTCATTAGAATCATCTGGGTGGTTTACAAACAAATGCTTGGGCCCCTCCCCTTAAGAATCTTGTTTGTCCTGTTAGAAGTAGGGCTGAAATTTCCCCAGGTGACTATGTTGTCAGCCACTTAAGAACCACTGTCCTAGAGTCTTGGACCTACTGACTTTGTTTAAAAATGGAGGAGCAGGTAGACAAGTACTTGTCTTAACATGGCAAATTCTGAAATGTTCTGCAGCTAAGTAAGTATTCATGAAATAAGATTTGATTCCTGTGTGTGCGTGCTAAGTTGCTTCAGTAATTTCAACTGTTTGCAACCCCCTGGACTGTAGCCTGCCAGGCTCCTCTGTCCATGGCATTCTGCAGACAAGAAGACTGGAATGGGTTGCCATTCCCTTCTCCACGAGATCTCCACCCAGGGATCGAACCCAGATCTCCGGCATTGCAGGCAGATTCTTTACTACTGAGCCACTAGTATGTAATTACTAGCAGCTTTTTCACTTACAGTTTTGTTTTTTTAAGCCTCTTATGAGTGGCTCTGTTCAATTTAAGACTAGCTTGCACAGTCTGAGACATGAGATGTCATTATGAATAGATTTACTTAATACATTAGGTTTAACCAACTTTTCTTACAGTGTTACAGTTTGCCACTAAGATTTTTAATGAATTGGGATTATTGTATAAGCCAAGTTCGCATCTTAGATGTATTAATAAGAGCTGATGAGGATTCATGGCAAATGATAGCAGATTGTCTGGCTACTTCAGAGGGCAGAAACCAGTGCCTTGAGGATTGCATCTTGACCCTCAAACATATTTTGTATGGCCCATGTAATGGGTGCTTGCTTGTGTACATGATTTGAAAATTTAAGGGAGTTCCTATAAAATTTGGATTTCTTCTCTTAAAATTAGATCTGGCATTTGTTTTCCTTTTAATGTACTAAGTATATCTACTCTAAACTAGAATGTAGATATAGCTCTGAAACCATCTGGTGTGCCCAGGCTTACTGTAGTGCCCAAACTACAAGGTTTGTAGGAACTAACCCAGTATCTTGGTCCCACTTAGGATCATAGCAGTTCTTGTATGGTCTTTGGCAAGATTGACTTAGAGGTCACGCAGTGAGTTCTTGCCAACTGAAGGAGTTCCTGGGTGGTTCTGGCCATATCTTGCCTTTTTCTTGGAATAAAATAGCATTTACCTCTGAGAAAAAGATGTATCAGGAGCTAGGTCTTTCAAAAGGAAACTTATTGCTATGTATAGGTTCTGTTGGGCCTCTCAGAATTATAAATATTATAATTTATAATGTGAATTATAAATGATATAATTTAGGTATCTGTAAAAAACTAATTACATTTTTACTTCATTAATACTCAGCTCTGTATTCTAGGTACTAACTTGGTTAAGAAAGCTATATATGCTATGGTTGAAGGAGACTGTGATGAGGTAAGTCTTCCTAAATGTTTAAGACCTTTTGTCCTGGGCTATATTCTACTGGGTATTTATATAAGTATCCCAAGTAAATCATACTGTAATTTCATTGCACACTTATTATATAAATATAACATGCTGAAAATTATATTCCATTTAAAAACACATGAACTTTGATCTAGAACAAATTTTAAGATGACAGTGGGAGCTAAAATTTGTTGTGTCAAAATATAAAGGTAAAATTCATCTTTTCTCTTCAGCTTGTTTGTAAAGCCTTATGGCAGGTAGTTTCTTTGTATGCTGCAGCACTGTGCTTTACATATGGTAGGTTCTCAATAAATAATGGCAGTGGTTGGGAATATTAAGATTTACTGTTACGTAATGTGGAAGGAAATAAGTATAAACTAGGAAAGTATGGGTATCTTTAATATAATAGTGGTGACTAAGAAGTGCTAAAGTTGTATTGTGCTAGTAATTTTGTGAGTAGTGCTTCTAACACTTGTCTTTCTTATTGGAGGGCAAATGTTCCTTAGAGAGGTCTCAAAGTACTTGAAGTTAGGTAATTTTTTTTCTCAGACTGATGCCATTAAGTAACTTACTTTGCTTACTTTATTTTTAAGTGGGGTTTTTTTTTTTTTTTTTTNTTTTTTTTTTTTTTTTTTTTTAGAGAATTTATACACAAATCATTAACCTTTATATATGTGTGTGTATTTGGGATGCAAAGTCTCCTTTTCCCCGCCATCTCCACACTTTTCAACTCTTCATCGTTCTTTTTACTTACAGCTACTATTCATCGTGCAATTTGCATCCTCCCTTTTTCTAAGCACACTGGAATGCAAATATTCACACTTTTTTTTTTATACAAATGAAATCACAAATTATTACTCGGTAATAACTACTTTTTCCACTTAACAGTATCTCATGAACAGGATTTCATGTCAGTACAGACAGACTGCAGAGTTACTATTCTCACACTGCTTGTCCACTTTTGTAGTTTGTAGCCTGACAGATCCCATTAGATGGTGGTTGTATGAGAAGGTGTACAGTAATTGGACAGCACAGGGAAGTCATCCTGGGATTTATGGATATTTAATTATTTTACCCCAAATAAGAAAATTTACACATGATGAAGGATCTCATATTCACAGCTTTTAATCTCAAAAAGTAATAGGTGCAGTAACCCTGATTATTTATATCACCGGTAAATAAAATATGAGTATAAAATTGAGTATAAGTTTTTTCATGAATGTAGGTCTAATATGGACCATAGCTATATTGGCTTAGATGGTTCATCAAGAAGGGAAGTTGGGCTTCACAAAAGCTGTTCAACAGTTTGGATAAATCTTTGGATGAAAAGATCATGTTTTGTTCCTTTACTGAGTACTGTGGTTTCCAGTGAACAGAGATGTTATAAGGAGGGAGTATTATGTTCCTAATGGATAGCTGTTTCTGATTTATCCTAGTTCTACCTGTGAGATACGTAGTATGTTTTATCTTAACTGATCAGATGTTTAAATAGTATTAGTTTTTCTTTGAAAGTTCTGAGGAATGATGAGATTTGGGTTATACTGTTGTAGTTTCAGGGTTAAGTCCTGAATTAGTGATACATTTTATGGTAGAACTATTCACTGTGAGCCTAGGGTTCTAACTCTGATTTATTTTTCTTACTCTTGAAGCAGTGGGTTTTACTCAGTCTTAGAATGAAATGGGGATAGTTCCATGAATTTACTTCTGTTGTATGATTTTTGCATTTTAAGTAGCTCTGCTTCTGGCTTAGGGTACTCTTCTATGGCTTAAAAAGGTTGGTTATCTGTGTCCCATATTGTCCAGATAAAGAATTTGCTGTAGAAAGGGACAGAACTCTTGTTTACTCTTTATTAGGCTTTCCCTTTCCCTTTCACTGAGTTTTAAACCACATAAGCAGCAAACTCTTCTATCCCCTTTTTCTTTCTAATTTTTGATGGTAGTGTGTTGGTTCTACTTCCTTATATTACCATTTCATCCTGTTTGGTTTGATTTTTTTCCCCCTCCACTCCAGTGTAACTACTTTGTGTTTCCTAGACCCAGTAGTTTCTTGGTCTTCCTCTGCTTATTGAAAAACTTCTCAGTCTTTAAGACCCAACTCAAATATCAACAACTTCTTTTAAGTTTTCCTTAATCCATCTGGACAGAATCAGTTGCACCTTCCATGGTTTTTTTCACCTCCCTTTCTGTAATACTTACTGTGCCTACATTTACTTGTTCAGAGTCTGCCTTAGACACTGAGAGCAGAGATACCATTTCTTATTTACTGCTGTAATTTTAATGCTTAGTATACAGCATTTGTGATAGAGTACATGATTCATAAATATTGGTTGGATGATTGGTTCTGTGCTTCACCATCTTAACTATACCTCTTTTGGGAGACGGGGGAACTTTTGAATTTTGATTTGTGTAATTAGTTTTTAACTTGTCTTTCTGTCTAAGCTTTCTAGCTTTTTCTTATCTTTTTGCACATAAAAATATATCTGTAGGGTTAACAAGTTATTAAAATAGCTTTTGATAAAAGCAATTTTATATAAAACAGTCTTGTATATAATTCATTGTTCTGAGGAAAACTTTGAAACTATAATTTCCCAAGAATATAACGACTATAAAATAACCAACTTGTGATTTTACTTTGATTAGGTTAGGCCAGCCTTGATTTCTCTTAAAGTGAAGAAACTTAAGTGTTAAGAAACTTTGACAAATTACCAGAAAGACATTTGGGAAGGCTTTTAAATTACATTTTCTACTGCATAGGTTGTGCTGCTATTTTTTTATTCTTACAGAGAGATATTTTCTTTAATCTATGAGAAAAACATTAAGATAAATACATTTGGAAATTTGGAAATCTCTCTGAAGCTTTACTGTATGCATCCGGTCAATTTTTACTTTCCTT
Source organism: Redunca redunca (assembly GCA_006410935.1). NCBI lineage: Eukaryota > Metazoa > Chordata > Mammalia > Artiodactyla > Bovidae > Redunca > Redunca redunca. The sequence goes on along the minus strand of SJYQ01000333.1, from coordinate 679,980 downwards.
CTGTTTGCAGAATTTATGACCTTGAGTCATGTTGGTTTTGGTTGCCAGTTGTCATTTTAAGATAAATTCAGAGTAAATTAAACTGAGGTTAGTTGAAATATAGATCTGTACATTTCACAGTCGAGATGTAAATCATGCTTTTGCCCAAATTACAGTATTACCCTTCTGGTCTGATAGATCTTTCCATTTTGCCATTCTATGACTTTCCTAACTGTTTATATCAGAATTAGACATGTTTAAACAGCCTAGGGAAAGATTTTTTTTTCATTTTCTATATGTTTGGAACTGACTACAAAGTTATAGCATCAAAAAAAAAAAAAAAAAACCAGACAGATAGATGCATTCCTTCACGACTAAGAAATGCATTATCTGTGTTGCTGATCTGGCCTGAATTTGGTTACTTCCTTATGTGCTCTGGCTGCCAAATGTTTAGTAGCTACTAGGACAGGCTTCTTTGGTTTGGTTTTACATCAGGGGAAATAATAATAATACATACAAATAATATATATGAATTTTCTTGTGTACCTAAAATAATGAACCCACATGTGGCCATTTACTTTTATGCACTTTTTAAAAATTTGTTTAGATTTATGGTATGGTTACCATCATATTAATACTCAGAACTAACTCATAAATGATGAAAATATATTGGAATCAAAATTTCTTAATGGAGTTTAAGAGTGCAGTATGACCTTGAAAACATTTTTAGTTGACCAACATCTTATTTCCTTCTTTCCCCAGCCCCTGGCAGCCACTGTCCTAAACTCTCTTCTATTAAGTTTGACTATTTTAGTTTATACACATAAGCAAGCTCATGAAGTATTCGCCTTTCTATTTTGACAATTTGCTTTGGGCAGTGGCCTCCAGGTTCACCCATGGTTGTCCCACTGGCATTTAAGGCCAAAAAATATTCTCTGTGTGTGTATGTAAGATGCCCTCTGGGTTCAGCTGAGTGTGTAAGATACATGCCCATATGCCCTCCAGGTTCACCCGTGTGTGTGTGTGTGTGTGTGTGTGTGTATGAGAAATATGCCCTCCAGGTTCACCCGTGTGTGTGTGTATAAGATACATGCTCTCCAGGTTCACCCCTGTGTGTGTGTAAGATCTATGCCCATATACCTTCCAGGTTCACCCATGGTTGTCCCACTGGCAGGATTTCTGTTTTTAAGGCCAAAATATATTCTATGTGTCTGTGTGTAAGATACAGCCAACTTTTTCTTTATCCATTTGTTGGATGTTTAAGTTGTTTCCTTATTTTAGAAATTGTGATCATCATGAACGTGGGAACCTTTTTGAGGTCTTGATTTTACTTCCTTTCGTTATGTACCCAGAAGGGTGATTGCTGAATTGTATGATAGTTCTTTTTTTAATTTTTTCAGGAACTGGCACACTCTTTTCTATAATAATTGTAGCAGTTTACATTCCCACCAACAGTGGCTGAATTTACTTAAGTAACCAGTAATAAACCTGTTACATGTTAACAAAATAACATACAATTTATGGTAATATACAGGATGACTTTAAGTTTTTTGTGTTCAATAATTATATGTTTGACATTTTTAGTTTTTTCACTGGAAACATAGTTTATCTATGAGACAGAGGCTGCCAGGTAAAGAGCAGAGTAAAATGGAGTTATTTAAACTAGAAGGATTTTTGGTTGAGTAGTTTGGCCTAGTTAAAGAACTGGATGTGAGAAGCCTGGGTTCTAGATACATCTTCTATCAGTATAGTTGTGTGATTGTAGGAAGGTCATTTAACTTTTCATAATCTGTCTCTTTGTCTCTGCAGTGTGATGGTAAAGGGATGTGATCTTAAAGGGATGTTATGAAGAGAATAAAATTGTTTATTCAGCCCTGCCTCTAGGACTCCTAGCCGGTAGTTTTAAAAAAAGGCTTTCTAAACTGTAATCGTTTGGCTCATCCTGATGGTGGTTTGTTCCTCAGAGAATCTGTAGAATTTCACTGTAACCCATTTTTTCTGTTGAGTAGAATTCAACTTGGCCAAATTTCTTTAACATTAAAATAACCTTTGGCTTCCTATGTAGTATTCCCATGATGCAGACTAGATAATTTTATAGAAAATTTCCAATATAAGCCCAAATCTGTTTTTGTGTATTTATAAAACTCACTAATTGTTACAAAGTAGTTACTTCTTTGTGGAATTTTCTGTTGTGTCAAATAATACATGATTTCTTTGTTCATAGAATGTGAGGGTGCTGAGAGAATCTTTTCATTTTAATCAAGGTGTTAGTCCTCGGTATAATGTTTTGCTATAAATTGGGCTTTATTTTATTAATCTGTTAGGATGCTAACAAACCTGAATTCAGCTCTTAAGTTATACCTCAAGTGTGTATTTATGTAGTCATAGTTAACCTCAGCTGTTTTGAATATTTTAGATTACTAAATATTAATGATTCATGGACCTGACATTCCAGGTTCCTATGCAATATTGCTCTTTACAGCATCAGACCTTGCTTCTATCACCAGTCACATCCACAGCTGGGTATTGTTTTTGCTTTGGCTCCATCCCTTCATTCTTTCTGGAGTTATTTCTCCACTGACCTCCAGTAGCATATTGGGCACCTAATGACCTGGGGAGTTCCTCTTTTGGTATCCTATCATTTTGCTTTTTCCTACTGTTCATGGGGTTCTCAAGGCAAGAATACTGAAGTGGCTTGTCATTCCCTTCTCCAGTGGACCACATTCTGTCAGGCCTCTCCACTATAACCTGCCCGTCTTGGGTTGCTGGGTTGCCCTGCAGGCATGGCTTGGTTTCATTGAGTTAGACAAGGCTGTGGTCCTAGTGTGATTAGACTGACTTGTTTTCTGTGAGTATGGTTTCAGTGTGTCTGCCCTCTGATGCCCTCTTGCAGCACTTACCATCTTACTTGGGTTTCTCTTAACCTTGGCATGGGGTATCTCTTCACGGCTGCTCCAGCAAAGCACAGCCGCTGTTCCTTACCTTGGACAAGGGGTATCTCCTTACCGCCACTGTTCCTGACCTTCAACATGGGATATCTCCTCTAAGCCCTCCTGTGCCTGCGAAGCCACCACTCCTCGGGTTGCTCCTCCCGGCCGCTGGCCCTGGCCTCGGGCGTGGGTGTCTCCTCCCGGCCGCCACTGGCCGCGGACGCGGGGTAGCTCCTTCTGGCTGCCACCACTGACCTCGGATGTGGGGTAGCTCCTCTCGGCCGCCGCCCCTGACCTCGGATGAATATGAACTTGGATTCCCTGTATTATGTAGATCTCCCATTTGCTGCTTTGTTTTACTTTTGGAAACAATCAGAGTTATAGAAAAGTGGATACTATTAAGTTCTAGTTCACATTTTCAGTCTGGGGTCTATTTTTGTTCTACTGATGACCTTGAGTTTCATTCCCTCATAAGTTAGTGATACACCTATTTTCATAGGGTTCTTAAAGAAAATCACATTATGTTAGATGCATGTAATATGACATAATGCATGTGAAATGCTTTATGTAGCACTTAGCCTTCAATAAATAGTATTTTTTCTAAACTGTCACTTTCCTTTTCATTTCTGTGAAATCTGTTCCAAGTTATGAGTTGTTGGAGCTTTATTGCTTCTCATATTAATTGTTTTAGCATTTTAGCTGTAATTAGGTGCTGGCCTGAAACAGAATTGTAGGAATTACTCAAGAGAATAGTTCAAAATTGGTAAATTGCATTGTACAGATGGGAGTGTTCCAAATGGAGGATGGCATACATCACTGATGGCATACATCACTGTCAAATTACAGTCTTTTGAGAGCAGAGACAAATTGTTGATTTCTTATTCTCACCTTAAACCAGTTTGCTTGCTATATAATTTTTATTTAAGGCCTTCTTAGGCCTTAAATTTTCCCTTGATCCTGAACCATGAATTACTTGTTTTTAGATCTTTTTAGAATTTGGATTTAGTATGTGATTTGCCTTCATGAGTTTTTTTTGTATAGGTAATTGCCTCAAGGTAATACTTTTTATTAAAGTACTCTGGTCATTTAAAAGCTTGACAGCACTTTTGTTTATTTCATGTTTATGTAATATATGCAATATAATGAAAAGTGCTAAGGATGTATATAATTAACAAATGTTTAAGAGCCTTCCATGTGTCAGGCAGTATGTTAGATGCAGAGGAAACAGCTGTGAAGAAGTACCCATGATCCCTGTCTTTGTTGAACCCACCAGCTGGGAAAGATGTCATAGCTCATCAAATATTAGACAAGAGTGCAGTTGAATGAGCAGTGCAGAGTGCTGTGGGGCAGTCTGAAGGGAAAGAGATATTCTACCCAGTATGTAAGTGACAGCTAAAGCCAAAAGCAAGAATAGGAGAATGGGAAGAGCATTCTTCCAGACAGAGAATACTGCTTATGTGAAAGGTCTAGGGTGGGAAAAATAATGGTGATTTCTAAAAACTGCAAATTTTGGTGAGGAAGGGATGGGGACCTAAAGCACACTTGTGTGTGTGTGCTCAGTTGTGTCTGATTGTTCATGGACTGTAGCCTGCCACGCTCCTCTGTCCTTGGAATTTTCCAGGCAAGAATATTGGAGTGGGTTGCCATTCCCTCTTCTAGAGGATCTTCCTGACCCAGGGATCAAACCTGCCTCTGTTATGTCTCATGCATTGGCAGGAGGATTCTTTACCACTAGCACCACCTGGGAAGCCCAGTTATTAATAGCAGGGTAGGTGGAAGCCATATCTTGATGGATCTTTCAGGTCTCTTTAGATTACTGTTAGATTGTGTACCCTTTCTTGAGGACAAAAGGGAGTCAATAAATGGTTTTAAGCAGGGTATTAACAAGAGCGTCACTCAGAATGGGAGACGTTAAAGCTAGGAGGTAATAGTTGATGGCAGCTTAGACTAGAATGTTATCAATGGGAGCAGAAAGAAGAGGATCAATTTGAGAGAGATTTAAGAGATAAACCTGAAATAGTGCTTGGAGTATTAAATACAGGGGAGTGGAGAGGAATGAGGTACAGAGATGACTCCCAGGCTTTAGGTTTGAAGCATTTATGGATGGACATCTTGTTACTGTTGTGCAAATTGTAGAGAAGTTGGTCATGAGTTTTTTGGATATGATGAGTTTTTTTCCCATATCTGTTGCTTGAATTCTTGTCAGTTTTTTGTTTTAAATAGCTTGTGAAAGAACAGAAAGAGATTCTTAGGCTTTGCTTGGGCCTTTGTTTAATTATACTCTGCCCTTTTTTTCCACTCTATAAACACCAGAGGGTTATGACATCCCAACAGTTACTGTGGCTCACTGTGTTGATTCTCAGTGAGGTAGGTTGAGAATCAATAGAAAGGCAAATAGAGCTATGTATGTAAAACATACATAGGGAGGATGGGATAGAGGATACTTTGGTAGAGGAATGTAGAAGTAAAGTAGAAGAACATCACATAATATTCAAAAGTATCAGTTCTTCATTGTCAGGGCCATTGGTTGAGTAGTATTTAAGAAGACCTAGATAGAAGTTAATACTTGTATTCCTCTGTTAATATTATATTGATATCCATAATGTATGGACAGTGGTTCTCAGAATGTAGTCCCCTTAGCAGCAGCATCAGCATCACCTGGCAATTTTTTAAAAAAATGCAGATGCTTGGGTACCACTCCAAACCTACTCAGAAACTTGAGTTGATATGCAGTTGATATCTGTTTTAACAAATACTCCAGGTACACTAAAGTTTTGGTGTCTTTGATCTAGTTTTGGCAAACTTTCTCTGCAGAGGGCCTGATAGTAATATTTTAGGCTTTGCAGACCACAAGTCTCTGGTGCAACTGCTCATATCTGCAGTTATATTGAGAAAGCAGCCAAAACATTGTGTAGATCAGTGGACATGGCTGTGTTTCAATAAAACTTTACAAAAACAGGCAGTAGGCACATTTGGCCTGAAAAGGGCTACAGTTTGCAGACTCTGGTCCTGACTCTAGATAAATGCGGTAGTTGTCACCAGGATAAAGAATGACATATTAATGAGAATGTAGGAGTTGGAGGTCAGTTTGAATAGTTTCAAGTACTGGTTTATTTTCTTAAACCTTTGATCATTGATTTTTTTTCTTCATCTTTTTGTCACACTACTTTTCTTTGTAAGAAACTAATTCATCATCGTTTTAGTATAAAATATATTTCTCATTGCTAAAAATTCCAAAGTGAAGGTGTTAGTCGTTCAGTCATGTCTGACTGTGATCACATGGGCTGTAGTACACGAGGCTTCTCTGTCCATGGACATTTTACAAAAACCAGTAGAAAAGATGTTCCCAGTTTTCCTACTTCCCTTGCCCTGAGAGATAATTAACTTTTACAGTTCTGGATTCTTCCTGTACATCATTAATGTTTATGGTTTTCACCATCAGTTTTAAAACAATTAAATGTTTGTTTTTCTTAAATATTTGATCGTATTGTTTATAAGTGATTTGTCAAATTATGAAATTATGAATCAGTTTCAAATATATAAAATTATAACTTAGTTTTCTCTTTTTATTTTGAAGGTTGTTTTGGAAACAGAAATAACGAATAAGTCTGCTTTGAAACTTTATGAAAATCTTGGTTTTGTTCGAGATAAGAGGCTGTTCAGATACTATTTAAATGGAGTTGATGCACTGCGACTTAAATTGTGGCTGCGTTGAGAAACTGACATCAAGGAACAGCTTTCCAACCATGCAGAATCGACCTTTGCATGCAATGCAATTTGTACAGAATTGCTTTGCAGGTGGATTTAGTGATTTTCATGCAGCTCTTATGTGTCAGTGTCTCATTTGAGTGTCGCACAATATTTGTTGCACTTTGGCATGGCGCATTTCTTCTGAATTAAAAGAGATTGTTTTAAACTTAGAGTTCTTTTGGTACCAACAAGATGTGCCAGTTGATAGCCAAGATTTGTTTGTTCATTTGGAAAGTCTGCTGACATTATTTACACAGTGATAATTTTATCGCAGAACCAGGATGTGGAACATGATTTTTGTTCCTTAAAAAAAGCCAATGTAGATTGTAAAAATCTCTGAATATACTAACATTTCACATGAAACCTGCCATAGTTTTTCTGAGGGGGTGGGGGAAAAGCTTCAATTTTAGGTTTTATTTTTTCAATATTTTCCATTCTTGAATATTGGTACCTCAGTGATTAGTGAATTAAAAAATTGTTATGTAGGGTTGGGTGTGTCTTACAATGAGTAAAGATAACAAATTGCGTCTGCCAGTGCCTGTGTAGATAAGTATATTTGTCTTCATCTCTATAGTTTTTGAATGCATGCTGTCTTTTCCTTTTCTTTAAGGCCTTTGCAAGCAAACTTGTTTTTATTTAAATTCTAAATTTGATAATAAATTATTTCAGATTTTTATAATTTGGATACTTTTTCCAGGTGAGTGACAGAGTGGTTTACTGTAGAAGTCCCTTCTTATCTTACAAGTTAAATCTACTTGGAGTATCTTTAAGAAATGACTCAAAAGGGATGAGAAAAGTTGATGAAGCCGGGAATTGCTGGGTTTTAGATGCACTTTTTTTGAGAGTGAGGGAATTTTTGGAAAAGAATAGAAAAATTAATGTAAATTGGTATGATTTTATTTAATCAAAATTATTGCTCAGCTGTGAGGAACAGCTTTTACAAAGTAGTTGGAACTTTTTTCCCACTTGGTTTGGATTCACATTGCTTCCACTTTAAATGCTTTGCTTTTGGTTCTTGGTGTTGAAAATAAATTTCGAGGTGCACTGTATCTGTTTTAAACTGATTTTCTTTTCTTTTCATTTATTTGTGCAAATTCTCGGGGGAACTTTGCTTAGTTCCCAGAAAACAAAAGGGAGACATGGAAATTTTTTTTTTTGGAATGAGTTCTGTGGGTTTTCTTAATAGCCATCACCATGTTCATTAGTTATATTTTGTTTCAGCCAATCTGTGCAGTGTAATACATTTTAAAGTTGATTGCTTTCAGTTAAGAGACCTGTGATGGATAATTTATTTGACTGGAAAACCTAGGTACCCATTTAAAAAAAAAGATTCATTCTCTGTGAAAAATATTTTGTAGGAATCTATTGTTTTTTCATTAATTTGCATATGCTTTTCTTCTGCTCTAGAATTTGGTTTGAATTTTATTTTATGGCTATAATTACTGTATTTTTTAAAAACCCTACCTCCATTAACAGTTGGTAAAGGCCCCCTTTCAGGAAAGTTTGTTGCCTTTTTTTTTTTTTAAAGGAAAGCTGCTCCTTGCTCAGTGTAGTGTCTTAAAAGTGAACATGGTAACAAGTACTTTTAAAATAAAGATTCATAAATTTGGTGAAAATGAAATCTTCCTGTTGATGGGATCATTTATATTAACAGTTCCTTATTTTTAAAGACAAACTTTTTCTTTCCATTTTATATTGCTCTTAAAAGTTTAATGGACAGAATACTTGGTTACATTAAAAATATGAAGACCACACAGTATTCAGCTTTCAGGGTGATCTTTTTGAGTATGTTTTGCTCAGACTTCATTTGGACTCTAGCACTTAGAGGAATATCAATTACAATGATGCTTCTGTCATTTTTGATATGGAGGGAATTGAATGAAGTATATAGTTAGTACTTTCACTGTCAAATTTTATCTTACCATCTTACGTTTGACTTGCTGGTTAATGGGTAATGATTGTTGATGATCATACATTTGCTTGACTCACTAATAAGGACAGTTCTAAAGTAAATACATGCTTGGTTTTTAGCCCAGCCATTAATTTTTTGGCAGATTGTCAGTGAAACCATCACTACTGACCTTTTCACCCAGAATTGGCCAATTTTGCTGAATTGACTGGGTGTTTTAATTGGGTATTTTAAACATGAACTTAGCCGTGTGACTGAAAAGTCAAATGGTTGTTGTCTTGTTTAGCTGGTATATGTTGAATATCATTGTCTACCTTGTATCTTTAATTGGCTGTGCAAAAATAGTTTACTTAAGTGTACTGAAAATTTTCTCTGGCTGATAACCCAGCACCAAAATTAAGTCTCGAAGTATCATCAAATGAATTTTTTATATTGGGCGTTCATCTTTCTTATATAATCGTGAAACAGTTCCGTTTGAAATTGATAGAGTGAGTTCACTTGGCTAAAACTGAGCAAAATTGGTGCAACTTTCTTTTAACGGGGTGCTGCCTCTTTAAGACTGACTGTACTATCCACTGACACTGGTTTGGCAGTTGGTACTGCTGAACATTTTTATACATGCTACCATGAAGCTATATATGTTAGTGCTGAAGAAGCTAACGGGTATACTACCATTTTTGATGTGTGGGCTGATTATAATTTCCCTTACATGAGGATGAAACTACTCTAGAGAAGTCCACAGATCATAAACCAGATAGTAGTTTCGAATCTGAAGCCAGCAAAATTTAAAAAAAAATTACTATTAAAATATTGGTTTTAGTATTTTCTGCCTCTTCCCCAAAGTACCCTCCACATTTGCTTGACAAATCTGTGTAAAGTTTGTTGGTCACATGTTTTAGCTTTACCTTGCCCTGTGTTATGGTATTGGCTGACATGTATAAGACTGGATGTGTATATTTATTATGGTGTCTAAAAATCATGAAGTTCATCACTTTGCAGGAGCATAGATAAAAGCAAATTGGTAGTGCATCAGTTACTTTTCAGTGCACCATGACATCACTAAAATGAGTGCTATATTGTTACAGGGCTTTCAGGTTTGTAAAAACATAACCATAAATTATATTGACGTCAGATATGAGTTGAGTATCTATAAAGTATCACATGTATCTCAAAATATTGGACTGCTGTTTGATGACTGGATATTGCTGCATAATTTTCTTCTATTGTCCCATATCCTTTTGGAGAGAGAGATTTAATGGGATTTGAAATGTGCAAGCTGTCTCAATAAGATGCAGTCAAATAAAGTATGGTTAAGTTGTGTTTGCATTTTTCTTTTAGATACAGGTGTGTGCATTTTATGTTTGAGTTTTACCTACTAAGAAGTAAAAAAAAGGCAAATCTATTCTGTTCCCCACTTTCTGCCTTGCATCTAAGAGTTATTTGGAAGAAGTTATATATAATTGTTATCTCTCTCACTTTGTGTTCTGACAAAGAAAATGTGAAAATAACAACAGGAACTTGATTTTCCTAACAGTATTCAAAGTTAGCTCGTATACCAGCTATCAGTACAAATGAGAGCATTTTTGCATGCATTAAACCAAAAGTTACTTTTCTGTCCTTAGTCTGTAGAAATTTATTTGTAAGACAGTTTTTATTTAATTATTTTTTGTTGATAACCTAGGTAATGTCCCCTCACCCTCAAGACCAAACTAAAATAGAACAATATCTAAAGGGCTTTTGGTCTCGTTCTTGTGAGAAACTTTAAATGGCAGTTATGTATTCTTTCTTATTTCAAAATTTATGGATAGTAGTGGAGGATCTGTTATAAATATGGCTAAATTACTTTCATCATGCATGTCAAATTTTAACTTTGTTCTTTTATAGTCATGCAATGAAAATAGAATGTGAGTTCATATTTTACTTGGTCCTATATGGAACTCTTAAGTACTTCATAAATTGTCTAAATAAGGACAAGAAAGTTGATATCATTTTTTCACACATATAAACAGAGATCAATAATAACCTGTAGCCTAAAGATATGATACTTTTAAACAGCTTTTAAAAAATGAGTTTGAAAAATTTCATGAGTATTGCACGATGCACTTTCTTCAGATCAGAGCTGTTCTCATGGCACTTTTTATGATGGACATGTTATTTGTGCTCTCCAGTGTGGTAGCCACTAGTCACGAAGCTACTGAGCCCCTGAAGAAAGGCTAGTATGATTGAATAACTGAATTTTTAATTGATTGAAATTTACATAGCTACATGTGACTAGTGGCTCCTGAATTGGATAGCATAGCTTTAGGTAATATTTAGACAGTAATAACTGGGGAAAGCAGTTTTTGAAAAGGATTTTTTAAGACCAGCTTATTGAAGAATGAAATAGAAGGATCGTGATTAAAAATTGCCTCTGAGCAATGTATGCTATACAAGAGTAAAGCTACAGTATTTATGTTGACAATATTTCATTAAAATAGTGTCTGTCATAGCACTTTTTCATAGTGCTCTTGCTATGAATTAGCCCTTCTGAGAAAAGCAGCCCTTTCAGTTTTTTACCATTTGGTAGTTGTCTGGGTTGCAAAGGTGCACAGATTCAAGTGCCAAAAATTGGTTTCTGATAAGACTGTTATATTCTTTTTAGCTTTAAAACATTTTACAGTATTAAGCTTAATATCCTTTCATTTTAGGTGAATTCGAGATAATTTTGCCTCTATATGAGATTAGTCATTGCTTGTTTTATGAGTGGTCAAACTGAAACATGGAGGTATATCATTTTTAAAACATTTAAAAAATTCTATATTATGTATGTTGATACAAGAGCAAGTGTTTTTGTTTCTGAGAACCAGATTCATTTTGCTGTGTTCTCTGTTCACGGCATATCACCCTTCACACTAGCTGGACATCTAGTAAGTGTAATTCATCAAGAGAATAGGAGTGGAGATGGGAAATACCTGGCCCCAGGGAGTGCCAGGCTTGATATGACTCTGTTAACACTGCTGGAGAAAGCTTAAGACACATGTTCTATTGATAGTAATCAGTGTTAATCTTCATGTGAAAAAGATTTAGGAATAATAAAGATCACCACAGTGCCAAAATCGGCCTTATACTACTTAAAAAATGTAAACAATGCAGGGGTTAAAATGTAAGGTTTTTATAATACTAAGAAATAAGCCTATTTTTAGTTGATTAATTTTCATGACTACCTCTTTGCTGTATGAATATATCTCAATTTTTTAGTACCTCAGTTTCCTGAGACTCTGTATGTACGTTTTTGTAAATAATTTACCATATGCTAGAGGAAAGGACCTGACTTAAAGAAATTGTATGAAGACATTTGTTACTGGATTTGTTACATAGTAAATTGATTTGAAATTTCTTTAAAACAGCCTTTTCTGCCCCCCTTGATTGAGGTTTTCTTTTTTGTTTTTGCTTTTGTTTTTTCAGTAAACATATTATTAGTGAGATTTGTGTTCCAGAAAGCGTGTATCCTCATTTGTTCTGCAAAGATTTGTATGTCTCCTGTGTTTTCCTTTCATGCCAAAGAAATTCACTCTTTTAAAAAGTCAGCAGGTTGCACTAACTGAAAAAAATTTTTTTGCCCCTTAAATAGGCATTAAGTTTTAAAGGAAAAAATATATTCAATTTTTTAGTTAAAGCCATTAGTAAAAATTTATAAAAATGTGTTTTTAGTAATTCACTAGTTCCATAGGAAATAATATTGGCGATTTTAAGGAACTGTGCTGCTTTAAAATCCACTTTTGTTTGAAACTTCAAAACTGATACATAAAGTGATTGCTAAATTTCATGTACGTTTGTGAACTGTTCAGGGTTCAATGCCCTAGCATATAGGGGATAGATCACTAACATCTGTAACGCCAGATAACCTGTGATTGTACATGTTTATTGATCATTATAAAGGAGCTGAAGCTGCTGCTTTAAAGCTAAACCTGCTGCCTTAAACTTTGCTACCTCCCTCCAATCGTGGCTGTAAAGTGACTGAAGAGTCAGCTAGCCTTATACTTGATTTTATTGTGAATGCTAATAAAATTTATAAGTCCACCAAGTATTGACTTAACTAGGAAAATGTAAACTGATTTCAATTGTGTCTTTGGCCAAGTCTACTTGATAGCTTATGATATTATGAAATGAAGTACACCAATATGGATGTGAGCATTGTGTTTGAGTTATTGTGAGAATAATTATTTTCTTAACATTTAGAACTGATAATGAGCATTCAAGATGTCTATTTCCATCCTGATGATACTGAGCAAATTTCTTGATTCTCTGAGCCTTTAGTGGTAACTGCTTGATAAACTTAGAATGAAGAATAAATGAGATAATTTATGTAAATTCACTGTAATGGTACCTAGTAGCCTGCTGTGCTGTGCTTAGTCTGTCAGTCACGTCTGACTCTTTGCAACCCCATGGACTGGAGCCCACCAGGCTCCTCTGTCCAGGGGGATTCTCCAGGCAAGAAGGAATACTAGAATGGGTTGCCATGCTTTCCAGGGGATCTTCCTGACCCAGGGGTCAAACCCAGGTCTCACACATTGCAGGCAGATTCTTTATTGTCTGAGCCACCATAGGAGCCCAGTACTGGAGTGGGTAGCCTATCCCTTCTCCAGGGAACTTTCCCAACCCAGGAATCAAACCGGGGTCTCCTGCATTGCCAGCGGATTCTTTACTGGCCAAGCTACCAGGGAAGTCCACTAATAGCCTAATACAGGGTAAATAAAACATGATAGCTATTGTTAATATATATACTATAGTGTACAGTAATTTTGTGTTTTGGTATTGGATTTTGTAGCACTTTTTAAAATGGTACTGGCTTCCCTGGTGGCTTAGAGGGTAAAGCATCTGCCTGCAATGCCGGAGACCTGAGTTCAATCCCTGAGTTGGGAAGATCCTCTGGAGAAGGAAATGGCAACCCACTCCAGTACTCTTGCCTGGAAAATCCCATGAACGGAGGAACCTGGGAGGCTGCAGTCCATGGGGTCACAAAGAGTCGGACATGACTGAGCGACTTCACTTTGACTTTGACTTTTAAATGGTAAAGGTCATCTAAATATTATATTAGGTCTAATGAGAGTAGCCCAAACCATAACAAGTGAAGAGAAAAACTTTATTGTGGAGAATGTTAAAATAGACTGAAGAGTGTAATCTCTCCATGTACTTATCAACTGTGCCCAAAGCCCATTGCCAGTCTGGTTCTATCCATTCCCCTTTCCCCTTCTCATAGTTTTTTTTTTTTTCCCCAAAACAAATCCTAGAGATTATATCTTATCTATAAATATTTCAGTACTTATTTCAAATGGTAAGGTCTTGTTTTTAAAAACGAAACCATAATATCATTACACATAGACGCAGACACAAATCGTCAACTGTATAACCAGTATTAATGCTTCAATTTCTAGGAAATTGTTGTAGTATGAAATACATAAGAAATATAATGACTACAGAAGAGGTTACTCTTTCAAAGAACAAAGATTTCTGTTACAGGAACAGTTGACACCTTAGTAGACAAGTTAGGTGATATAGACAAACGATTAAAGGAAAGATAATAAGTGAAAAGTGAGGTAAGGTTGAAAGTAGGTGGCTGTGTCTTGCATATCCCAAATATGTAGTGTTTTTCTATGGGCATAATAAGACACAAATGTTTGTTGTGGGAAAAATGGAGGAGATAAATAATGGTGCAATTGCCAGTGGCAATAAAGGAATGACTTTTAGAAAGGGTTGGGTTTTTGAAATATAATCAGCAAAACATAGGAGGAAAGATCACTGGGTAAGCAGGAAAGAAAAAGTGGATGGTAACAGGTGCAGAGTTTGAATAGAGATTGTTGAAAAGGTGAAGACCATTTTTCTTTTTTCTCTTTTGGAAGAAAACAAGATATGGAAGGATAAGAACAATGCTGTATTCTACCACCCCAGTGTTGTGTTCCAAAAGGAATTAATAGAGAAATAATTCCAGATAAATTCATCACAGTCTGAACTTACAAAGAACCTTAAACCACATGGCTAAACTAGAGTTGCCATTAAGGCATAAAATCAGGAGATGTTGAGTATGAGCTATAGAAATGCGGTTCTCATGCTAGGAGTCCAATTTTGCACCTGACTACAGATACAGAAGAATACTCACACATCTTTGTGATCACTATTCTGTCCTGATTGAGGAATGCTTACCACCATTGGGATCCCCCAGCTTGGGGTGGAGAGATCTATGATGAATGTTCTTTCTTCACTGCCAGGAAGTGAAAGAAAAAGTAGTAGTTGCTCAGTCGTGTCCAACTCTGCGATCCCGTGGATTGTAACCAATCAGGTTCCTCTATCCGTGGGATTCTCCAGGCAAGAATACTAGAGTGGGTTGTTACGCACTTCTCCAGGGGATCTTCCCAACCCAGGCATTGAACCTGGATCTCCCATGTTGCAGGCAGATTCTTTACCATCTGAGTCACCAGGGAAGCTCTTGCCAGGAAGGCAGAAGGGTAATGATAATAGCATGCACTGAGATGGTCCTTTTACAGTTTCCAAAGCAGTTTCACTTATTTTTACTCAATCTTTAGAAAGATCTTTTGAGATGGAAAGATTACTACTCAAAAGTGTTTAACCGACACCTCTAAGGTCACAAAGCAGTGACGAGAACTGAACCCAGGCCGGAGTCTCCTAGATCTAGTTTTCTTACTGTCACACTCCGCTTGATGAAATCCAAAGAGGATAGAATCCAATACATTTAATTTTGTTTGATAAAATTAAAACTTTAATGAATCCTACTAAATTATTTAAATTCAGTTGTTTGATTCAGCATAAAATTTAAACACTTTAAAAATGTTTAAGAAGTCTAATTTGTAAAATTCATCAAAGGATTTAGGATTAAGTGGTTTTCTTAACGTTTAATTGGTTTCTAATAATAAGGTCTATTGGGCTTCCCACATGGCACTTGTGGTAAAACCCCAACTACCAGTGTAGGAAACCTGAGACATGGGTTGGATCCCTGGGTCAGGAAGATCACCTGGAGGAGGGCATGGCAACCCACTCCAGTACCTGGTGAATCCCGTGGATGGAGGAGCCTGGCAGGCTCTGTTCCATGGCATTGCAGAGTCGGACACGACTGAAATGACTTAGCATGCATCTTTCAAGGGAACTGCAATTGATTTCTTTAAAAACAAACTTTTAAAATGTATTGTCCTTTGCAAGTTGAACTGAATCCTCATTTATATACTTATGTTGGAAATTTTCTAAATATGCTCTTACAGGTAACTCTTGCCATATGTCCAGTAAAGTTTGTCAAGTTTCAAATAAGCCAATAGAAATACTTTTTTTAAGGAAAAGTTCATAGAAAAAGAACTACCTTGATTATGAATCAAATTCGTGTCTAACTAAAATATGTAGAAATACTTAAAACCACTGCAAAATCAGGTCATATTTGTAGTCTCTTTAAAGTGCAAGGCCTGTAAAACTATGAATACCAGGAAATTATTTTTGTGTGTATATATATATATGTGTGTGTGCATGTATAAGTGTGTATATATCAGACCCTTTCCCTGATGGTAAAAACTTGCTTTAATTAGAGTATCAGCTACTGGTAATACAATGTTAAATATTTAGGTTGTTCTATAAAGCTGCCTTCAAATAGACTAGGATACTAATATGCAAAATCCATGCCACTGAAACCACTGGACAATTGAAGTCATACTATTTTACTCATAAAAAAGGAGTTACAAATACTTGTCTTTTAGGATGGTGATGCGAGTGCCACTGGAGTGTAATTCTATAACAGTAGGGAATTTGTTCATGGCTGTATTTATTCACTGCCTAGAATAGTGCCTGGAACACATTAGGCATAAAATGGGTGCTTATTACATAAATGCTTTAATTGATGCAGAATACTTTTTAAGGTGCACAGCAGAAACTTTTGAGGCATAAAATCATCAGAGTTATCAATGGTGTTAATGGCATACAATATGTGTTTTGCTCCCTCCCTTTCTCTCTCCACCCCTACATTTTTCATGAAAGTGTACATCCTCTACTGATGTTCTTTACCTTTACATCATCAGGTCATATGAAGTTTGTATTTTTTTGCCGTAAAGCAGTAATAGGTCTATTCAGTTATGCATTAAGCAATTACCAAAAACCTGCTCTGGGCCAGGCATTGTGCAAGGCACCACAAATGGCTCCTGTGGGGCTCACAGGCCTCCCTGAAGCTCTGATTTACAGAGTTGGTAGCTACCTTACTTTTTATGGTGCCAGAAATGTTAGCAAGGCAAAAACTCTGGAGAATCATTAAGATCCTAAATATTCTTCCTTCTGTATTATTTGCATGCATTTTCCAAAAGAAGCCACGACCTAGTGTATTTGTTGTGAATACAAAGGAGATTTTTTAAAAATCATCTCAAATGTTTAATTCATCAGACACTTAAATCCAAATACGATTATCCCCAAATTGTAACTTAGAAAATTTTTTTTTAATTTTTATGTATTTATATTTGGCTGTGCTGGGTCTTCCTTGCTGTGAGGGCTTTTCTCTAGCTGTGGTGAGTGAGTGCTACTCTAGTGGCAGTGGTCGGGCTTCTCACTGTGGTGGCGTCTCTTGTTGCAGAGCACAGGCTCTGGGGCATGCAGACTTCCCTGGTTGTGGCATGTGGGCTCTAGAGCACGGGCTCAATAGTTGTGGCACTTGGGCTCCGTTGCTCCGTGGCATGTGGGATCTTTCCAGATCAGGAGTCAAACCCATGTCCCCTGCATTGGCAGGTGGATTCTACCACTGAGCTACCAGGTAACACCCTAGACCTAGGAATTTGAATGAGAAAATTTTATGAAAATTGAGATCTCTAATTTATATATTTTATCCAAATGAAACAATTTTGTATAAACCTAACCCTTGGAAGAAAAGTTATGACCAACCTAGATAGCATATTCAAAAGCAGAGACATTACTTTGCTGACTAAGGTCCGTCTAGTCAAGGCTATGGTTTTTCCAGTGGTCATGTATGGATGTGAGAGTTGGACTGTGAAGAAGGTTGAACGCCGAAGAATTGATGCTTTTGAACTGTGGTGTTGGAGAAGATTCTTGAGAGTCCCTTGGACTGCAAGGAAATCCAACCAGTCCATTCTGAAGGAGATCAGCCCTGGGATTTCTTTGGAAGGACTGATGCTAAAGCCGAAACTCCAGTACTTTGGCCACCTTATGCAAAGAGTTGACTCATTGGAAAAGACTCTGATGCTGGCAGGGATTGGGGGCAGGAGGAGAAGGGGATGATAGAGGATGAGATGGCTGGGTGGCATCACTGACTCGATGGATGCGAGTCTGAGTGAACTCCAGGAGTTGGTGATGGACAGGCAGGCCTGGCGTGCTGCAATTCATGGTGTTGCAAAGAGTTGGACACAACTAAGCGAATGAACTGAACTGAATGTGGTTGGACGCATTTTATTTTAATGTTATTTATACATATTCTCAGTTGTGAGGAACAACTTCAGTGCTTTACAACCAGCTGTGCTTTTACAATGTGCAGTGTACATTTTAAAGTTTTTCTAATCTGTAACATAAATTTTCACATTCCTTGGCCAACCTGGTATGCCACTTCTGTATTCCCCACCCACAGAACCTTGCCAATTTAGTTATAAAGTCAGTTTATTGGTGAAGCCAAGAACACAAACACACCTTTTCAGTAAAAGCCTACTGACAGCATGAAGAATCAGTGCCAGAAAACGGTCATTTTTATATACAGAAAAACAGACGGAGGCAAAGGGGATCCAGCTAAGGCCAAGAGTCTGCTTATTTAAACAGAAGAAGGAAGAATATCAGAGAGATTTTTTGAATTGAAATAGAAGCGTCTGAGTCTCAAGCCCGAATAATTTTATTTTCACAAAAAAATTTTTAAAATATTGTAAGGATAACATTTTTTCCAAGTGCAATATCAGCAAGAACCTTTACATCTACTTTGAAAAACAGGTAGCTTTTTTGGCTAAATTTAGTTTACCGAGGAAAAGTGGTTGACTTTTGTGTATGTGTGAATCAACCGTATTTTTTACTTAATTGCAAATTACTGAATTCTCTTTTGAATGATAACTATGTGTGAACCTCACTTTTTGTGTTTCAAACCTTAGGTGTTTAACTAAAGTAAGTGCTAGCTTATGTGTTACCTGAGTAGAGGGCTGCCTAGGAAGTGATCTTAATCCTTTTGGTCCCAAGTCTGAGCATAGTTCCTGGAAAATGGATCTGTGCCTTGAGCGTGTGCTAAATCACTTGAGTCATGTCCGACTCTTTGCAACTCTATGGACTGCAACCCACCAGGCTCCTCTGTCCATGGGATTCTCCAGGCAAGAATACTGGAGTGGGTTGACATGCCCTCCTCCAGGGGGTCTTCCTGACCCACGTCTCTTGTGTCTCCTGCATTGGCAGGTGGGTTCTTTACCACTAGCGCCACCTGTGCCTTGGGTAGCCAGTGGGAGACCCTGTGGCACAAATGCTGAGGTAATGGTGTAAGGTTACTAGCATCAGAAGAAATGTTTTAAGTTTTCAACTAAAATGCACCATTTAGTTATCTGACTAATCTTTATTGAACACATACATACGTGCCAGACACTGCACCTAGTACCTAGTGGAAGAAAACCTCCACTCCTTTAGCGTCACATAGCCTGTGAGGTCCAAGACAGCAGTAGTCTAGGGAAGGGAAGAGAAAGTACTGATTGAAAGCCTGCTGGTCTCTGGAGTTATCTATATTCTTGGAGCAGAGACCAGTCCCCAAATTCTAATGGGAAGCTTGGAAACAAGCATTCAGAGTTATGGTGAATCAGAGTTATGGAAGGCAAATTTTGAAAGATTAATTAAGTGGCAAGGGAAAAGTCCTCTTCCTTGCAAGCAGTTTAAAACTGAGGAATACAGGAGTTCCCTGGTTGCCTAATGGTTAGGATCCCAGGCTTTCACTACTGGTCCAGGAACTGAGATTGTGCAAGCTGTGTTGCATGGCCAAAAACAGACCAAAAAAAAAAAAACTGGGCAGTACAAGTAACACAAATATGTTTTTAGCAGTCTAATTCTCTCTTTTCAGGCCATAATCAGTCTTTTGTAGCAACTCTCTTCCTTCTCTTTATCTAAAAGGCACTGGGTAGTGCCATGGATTGGAGTGTGTGTGTGTTGGGGAAGGTAGCAAAAACAAAGATCCTGAAGGGGATCATTCCCTTCAGGAATGAAGACCTCAATCTCCGCTAATGCTGGGAGTGCTGCTGCCAATCCGTCCTGTCCCCAGCTGTCAGTCTGCCTCAGAAAGTAACTCAACCCAAAAGAGCTGCTTTGCTCAGACTTAACACCTCTTTCCCAAACAGCCTGTATTCAAAAGCCTAGTTGTGGCATGTAAAGGCTCAGCAGCCTTGCCCCAATTCTGAAGGGCCCCTCAGGGCCAGAATTCCCCCTGAGGATTGAGCAAATCCCCCTCAATTTTCCTCATCTGGAAAACAGAAGTAATAAAAGTGACTTCATATATTTGCGATTATAAAATAGTACTTGATGAACTTCCCTGGTGGTACAGTGGATAAGAATCCGCCTGCCAATGCAGGGGACACAGGTTTGATCTCTGGTCTGGGAAGATCCCGGTGCTGCGGAGCAACTAAGCCTGCAAGCCACGACTACTGAGCCTCCTCTTTAGAGCATGTGTTCTGCAACAAGAGAAGTCACCGCAATGAGAAGCCCATGCACCACAACTATAGAGTAGCCTCCCACTCTCCACAACTATGGAAAGCATGCACACAGCAACAAAGACCCAGTTCAGTTCAGTTGCTCAGTCGTGTCCGACTCTTTGCGACCCCATGAATCGCACCACGCCAGGTCTCCCTGTCCATCACCAACTCCT
Organism: Redunca redunca; assembly: GCA_006410935.1. Taxonomy (NCBI): domain Eukaryota; kingdom Metazoa; phylum Chordata; class Mammalia; order Artiodactyla; family Bovidae; genus Redunca; species Redunca redunca. Next base: position 659,570 of record SJYQ01000333.1, on the reverse strand, counting down.
GGAGTTCACTCAGACTCACGTCCATTGAGTCAGTGATGCCATCCAGCCATCTCATCCTCTGTCGTCCCCTTCTCCTCCTGCCCCGAATCCCTCCCAGCATCAGAGTCTCTTCCAATGAGTCAACTCTTCGCATGAGGTGGCCAAAGTATTGGAGTTTCGGCTTTAACATCAGTCCTTCCAAGTAAATCGCAGGGCTGATCTCCTTCAGAATGGACTGGTTGGATCTCCTTGCAGTCTAAGGGACTCTCAAGAGTCTTCTCCAACACCACAGTTCAAAAGCATCAGTTCTTCGGCGCTCAGCTTTCTTTACAACTCTCACATCCATACATGACCACTGGAAAAACCATAGCCTTGACTAGACGGACCTTAGTCGGCAAAGTAATGTCTCTGCTTTTGAATATGCTGTCTAGGTTGCTCATAACTTTCCTTCCAAGGAGTAAGCGTCTTTTAATTTCATGGCTGCAGTCACCATCTGCAGTGATTTTGGAGCCCCCCAAAATAAAGTCTGACACTGTTTCCAGTGTTTCCCCATCTATTTCCCATGAAGTGATGGGACCAGATGCCATGATCTTCGTTTTCTGAATGTTGAGCTTTAAGCCAACTTTTTCAATCCTCTTTCACTTTCATCAAGAGGCTTTTTAGTTCCTCTTCACTTTCTGCCATAAGGGTGGTGTCATCTGCATATCTGAAGTTATTGATACTTCTCCCGGCAATCTTGCTGCTAGCAAAAATAAATAATTTTTTAAAATAGCACTTGCTGTGATGTGATGTACTTTATTACTACTAATGCTTCTGTTATTTAATGCCAAAGTATTCAGAGCCTGTTTCACCCAAGGGCACCAAGGTCAGAGCTAGGAGGTGGTACGTGTGGCATCAACCTGTCCAGTTCTCTGGGTTCTGGGACTACAGGTAGAACACAAACATAAGAATACACCACAGTGGCAGCCGCCTGGACTGAGGAAACCATTCTCTGGTTCTTTTGGATCTTAACCCCTATCTTGTCACCTTTGAGTCAAATGTGCCTACCAAAGTCAGGCCACCAGGGCCTGGCTGATAACATTCCACAGCCAGAGGAGTCCTGTCCATGGGAATGACAGTGAGATGAATACTGCATGATCTCACTTATAAGTGGAAACCAAAAAATAGTCAGACTCTCTTAAAAGCAGAGAGAATGGTGGTTGCCAGAAGCTGGAACTGGGGGAGGGGAATTAGTAGATATTGGTCAAGGGGTAAAAAGTTTCCGCTATGCAAGATGTATGAGTTCTGGAGAAATAATATACAACACAGTGACTGTGGTTAACAATACTGTATTATAGACCTGAAGTTTGCTAAGAAGGTAGATCTTAAGCCCTCTTACCCACCTCCCCCGCCCCAACACACACAAAGAATGAGAAGAAAACAAAAACTATACAAGGTGATGGAGTTGTTAAGTATCTTGATTGCAATGTTCATTTCACAGTGTATGTATATCAAAACATCAACTTGTACAACTTAAATATATGTCAATTATACCTCAGTAAAGCTGTTAGAAAGAGAGAGGTGGGCAGGGCCGAGAGATTGCAAACCCTCCTCTCCAAGCCCTGCTCTCCACAGCCCAGTTCTCAACTACTTCTGTCCCCCAGCTGATGATAGAGAGGTCCTGACTTAGTATCAATTCATGGGCTGGAGCAATTTCTAACAGACTTCTGTGCTTCTGTCATCCTTCTCTCAGATATGCTATGGTAGGGATCTAGGTAAAAACAATTGGAAAAGAGGAGAAAATGCAATAACGCTAAAACAAGCAACAATAAAATTTAACCTAGAATGTATACAAATAATATGTGTCATATCTGTAGCTATTTGTGACTTATTACCAACAATATTTGGCACTTAAGTTTACAAAAGGTACCCTTTTTCATAATTAGAATCAGTGGCTTCCCTATAATGTCACTTGAGCTCACTTAATTCTGATAACTTACCTTGAATGAGAAATAAGGAAGGTTTCAGCTGATCCTGTGGGAAATGTACTAGGGAGCATGTTACACTTTGACTCTCCTCCCTTGTGTATGGAAGCAGAAAAAGATTGGCATCCCTAGAACTGAATTAAGAGTTGGGAATGAGGATATTCTAGTTTGGCCCTAGCTCTTTGATGCTGCCATTTTATTTTAGTAGCTACTGTGTAGGAACAGCAATTTGACATATTTAACATTCAACTGTGGGAATAAAGAATGCTGTCAAGAGTTCCTTGAAAAGAGAAATTAATTAAATAAGGAAGAAAAATTCATTACAATTAGAGATGAGTATTTTTCACTATCTTTTCCAAATAACCCTTCCCTCCTGACCTTTAACCAAAGCAACTAAAGCCAGCTGAACCCTTATCAGTTTGCCACAGTAGTGAGGCAACCTGGATTAAACAGTATAATGTGAGTCAACTATAACCTAGGGTAGCTCTTATTTGTAAAGCAGCTCCCCTCTTTTTTGGGTTTATATTGAGACGGTTACCTTAAATTGGTTTCCTTTTTGATACCTCAGGATTTTTTTTTGAAGTAGACTTGATGTACAATGTTGTGTTAATTTCTGCTGTACAGCGAAGTTATACATATATGTACATTCTTTTTTATATTCTTTCCCATTGTGGTTTATCCCATGACGCTGAATATAATTCCCTGTACTATACAGTAGGACCTCCTTCTCCATCCATTCTGTATGTAATAGTTTGTATCTGCTAATCCCAAACTCCTAACCCATCTCTCTGCTACTCACCTCCTCCTTGGCAACCGCCAGTCTGTTCTGTATGTCTGCGAGTCTGTTTCTGTTTTGTAGATAAGTTCATTTGTGAAGGACTTTTTAACTTTGAATATCTGAACATTATGTTATTTTCTTAAGAATTTAGGCAAGAAAATCAAACTATGGACACAAGGTCATCTTTGCAATGGGTTATAGTCCGGAAAGCCATCAGCAGAGCCTTCTTGCTGAATGATTGTCCTACACTCAGCCTGAAATTGGTTGTCTGACAGTAAGGGCTGCATTTCTTACTTCAGAGAACTGAGGATCCTGAATAATACCCTATTTTTCCTGGATTAAGTTATTACGTTCCTTACAGGGCCCTCTTCCTCAAGCATAGATGCTTACTACTCACTTATTTTTAGAAAATAAACCTTTCCCTTTACATTCAATCCATTCTTTATAGTTGCCACTTCTTTAAGAAACAAATGAGCTGGCAATGTTTCTAAAATTAAATTTCCAATTTGTTAGGATGGGGTGAACATACCTTTAAAAGTCTTTGTTTTTGCAATAATTTCAAATTTATAAAAAAAGTTACCCAAAAAAGTACAAGAAATACCTATACATCTTTCATCAAGATTTCCCACTTGTTAATACTGGGACTCACTCAGAACCCCAGAGTTATTATAAAGATTATTTTAAGCTCAAGACATTTGAGCACCAACAGATGCAGAGAGAAGTCTTCTTGGAGCTTTCCATATCATATTAAAAGAAGCAGTGTCTGGAAAACAAGGCTGCCATAAATTCCTTCTTTGGGATGGATTTACTCCCAGAAGGAAGAATGTGAATAACATCTACCCCAAATTTCTTCTCCAGAGAAGTTTTATGGCCCTGAAGGAGATAGAAAGTCTATTTATATCTGTACAGACAAACATTCTCTAACTTTCTTATCTCAGTTTGGTCTCCTAAAAACCCATTTGTCTTTCCTAAAGAAACCTATTTATTTCACCCAGAAAAGCCTTTCCTTCCCTCTCCTTTCTCCTGACTTAGGTATATAAGTCTTTAACTTAAAACACTTAATAAGCCAGCTATTTCTTCTGCTGGCTCCCCTGTGTACATAAATAAACCTCTTTCTCCTATTAAGCTGGTTTTTGATAAGTTTAATTTGCAGACCTCAGGGACAGAACATAGTTGAATAGAGGATGATATTTTTTTCTCCCCTACATTAACATTTTACCACTTTTTCTTTATTATTCCTTCTCTTTACATTTTTATTATTTTTTCTAAACCATTTGAAGGCTATAGACATGATACTCCATTGTCCCTTAATATTCAAATGTGTATTTCCTGAAAATAGTCTCTCTTACAAAGTAGCAGGAAATTAATGTTGAACAATGCTATCATCTAATCCACAGACTTAACTAAAATTTGCCAATTATCCTAATAATGACCCCAAAATATTCCTTGTAAGCCTAGGATCTAATCTAGGATCACATTGTGTGTTACAGTGTGTTGTCCTTTATTTTAGTTTCCCTACGTCTAGAAGAGTTTTGCAGTCCTTCTTTATCTTTTATAACGCTGACAGTTTTTAAAACTTACTCTGTAAAATGTTTAGTTCGTTGTCTGGTGTTTCCTCATGATTAGATTCAGATTACACATTTCTGGCAAGAATACGACAGAAGTGACATGTTCTTTTCAGCAGTATAAGGAGGCACATGGTATTTATTCGTCCAGTTGCTGTTGATGTTCACTTTTATCATGGGGTTAAGATGCTCTCTGTCTTGTTACTCTTTTATAAAGTTGGTAACTACTATATACTTATTAATAAGCATTCAACAAATATTTCATGACAGATGCTTTGAGACTCATGTAGATATCATACTTATTAAATTTTCACCTATTAGTTTTATCATCCATTGATAATCTATGATTAAATCAATTGTGACAGTTGTCAAATGGTGATATTCTAATTCCACTGTTTCCTTTATGTTTTTTATTTGACATTTTATTATAAGGTAGAGCTTTTCACTTCCCCTCATTAATTTGTATGCTCACTCACTTATTTATGAACTTGCAGGCTTTTATTTTACTCAATATTCTTACCTGTTACTATTATTATTAGACTCCTAAAACTGGCTCCTATGTCCTTTTGTCATGTCTCTATCATTTCTGAGCATTTCCTTACTTTCTGGCACAAAACAATATTCTAGGCTCATCTGCCACTCCCCTGCTACAGCCCTGGACTCATTTTTTGAGAGTCCTGGTTCCTTCAGGGGAGAATGTAATTTAGAAACCATGATCTTGGTTCTCACTGGTATTGGTTGTCATTGCTTTTAGTTCTGAGCAGACTAGGATGTATGTATACACACACATCCATATGTATACATAGATATGTATACATAACATTCACATTGACTCCTTTGACTCTAATCCAACACCACAGGTTTCATTCTTCTTTTTAGTATTTGTAACTCCCTTCAGCACTGAAACACCTGGCCCTCATTAGCCTCAATATATTTACTTCTTGGTCAATTCTCCTGAGTGTAACCAGTATCCTGACCACCAAGCTGCCTCTTTGACCCCAGCCATATTTACAGATAAAGCCTGACGTAGAATTTCTACTACTCAGTGTAAAGTATTTTTCCTACTTAAATCCAATTCTAAGTTCAAAATCGTCATATAAAAACCCAAAGTGAATTCAGCTGTCATAGCCTTAATAGACTTGCCAAGTGATTATCTACCTTGCTATTCTTATCATTGGGCTTCCCAGGTGGCGCTAAAAGAACCCGCCTGCCAGTGCAGGTTAGATGGAAGACACTCGGGTAGATCCCTGATTGGGATGATCCTGTGGAGGAAGGCATGGCAACCTTACTCCAGTGTTCTTGCCTGGAGAATCCCATGGACAGAGGAGCCTGGCAGAGACTGATGTAGCAGCCAACTGAACCCATTACAATCAATCATTTTATTGCACAGTGGACAGATTACCCATTTGAGGGCAACCAGTTTGAGTGCATGATTCATGTAGGTAAAATTCCCCAAATCTGATTTTCCATTAGTTTATGCTTCTCACATTGCACTCTTTTTTTTTTTTTTAAATCATTACCGAATATTGTGGAATTCAGCATTTTAACATATTTAAACATTGTTCTGGTTTGAAGTATTATCTGTTACATATAGCCCTTGAAGCCTTAATAGTTTGAATGGTAATTTTCAGTTTGTTTAACCAGTCCTCAAACTGTTACTAGTCCCCCAGAGTGGGGCCGCAACAAGGATTCTTCTGCCTGATGTAACTGGCACCAGTAGTACCAGACGAAGTTCTTCGGGTGGGAAACAAAGGAAAGCTCTGTTCTTTGATTAAAGAATGGAGAGGTGAGAGCTCCAGCTTCAGAGCACGTGCTCTGACTACGGGCTGTGGGCGGGGCTGCTTTACAGGGACCACATCATGGGGCGGGGTGGGGTGGGGTTTTCCCTAGGCAGCCGCTGCCATGCTGCTCAGGCTCCAGCTCGCAGTGCGGGGCGCGAGGTCTCTGCACACGGTTCCCCAGCTGACCTGTCGCGCTGCCTTTTCGCACTAGGAACTCTGGTCTGAAGTGCCAGATGCAAGGCTTCTACACATGGCACCCCACGAGCAAGTGAAACTGGATGAAGCATAAAGGAAAGAAAAAGGTTAGACGTTATTACCCAAATTGTATTTTTATTCCCTGGGAACTGTTTATGGGCTTTGCTGGTGACAAAACTTTAATAAGCATGATGGTGCCTGATATCCTGTGGTGCCGGTACTGATTCTGGGTCAATACCTAGAGATTCTAATTCAGTAACTCTGGGGAAAGTCTGCATTTTAATGAAATTCTCAGCAGGTTATGGAGCTGGAGGCCCAGGGAACCACACTTTGAGGAACGCTAAATTAGCATGCTTTTTACTCTAGTCCAGGAAAGTCCTACCTTCGGAGAAGGCAATGGCACCCCACTCCAGTACTCTTGCCTGGAAAATCCCATGGACGGAGGAGGCTGGAAGGCTGCAGTCCATGGGGTTGCTGAGGGTCGGGCACGACTGAGTGACTTCACTTTCACTTTTCACTTTCATGCACTGGAGAAGGAAATGGCAACCCACTCCAGTGTTCTTGCCTGGAGAATCCCAGGGACGGGGGAGCCTGGTGGGCTGCCGTCCATGGGGTCGCACCGAGTCGGACACGACTGAAGCGACTTAGCAGAGCAGAGCAGGAAAGTCCTACCTTAGAGGTTGTGGTCAAGCATTCCTGGTTATATGCAAGGTTAAACTGGTCATTGAGACCTATCAAAGATTTCATAATCAACAAGCAAATTAGTGTGTTGAAACTTAGCTGCCAACACCTGCAATTACAGGACAAATGTGTCAGTTCATTCATCAACTTTCTGGTGTCAAGGCCATGGTAGTGTGTCTGAAAGTCGTTGGTTGTGATTGTTTAGCTGCTAAGTTGTGTCCGACTCTGTCTGAAAGGGGTGGCATCAAAGCCAGAGCCCTGGCCTGCCTGGCAGAGCTGCAATGAGCTCCAGGATGCCACCTGGACAACCCAGGCCTTTGGGTTTGGCTGGTTGGCATTCTTATTAATTGGATGGGGGAGCCTGGTGGGCTGCTGTCTATGGGGTCGCACAGAGTCAGACACGACTGAAGCGACTTAGCAGCAGCAGCAGGGACTAGAGACAGACTGGGTCCACATGCTCCACTTGATTCAAGTTTGTCTCCTTTCTCCAGTTTTTCTTATGGAAAAAGAAGAGAGCATTGGAAAAATTATGCTCTTCCTCAGAAGGAAGGCAAACTATCAGCACTTATTTAATCTCTCATGCTGAGCGCTTTCACGAAGAACGTTGCAGTCAGGCTTCTACATCACCTGATGGGTGGATGATTTATGACCACATTTCCACAGATGAAGAGAGGGGGAGGCATTATCTGAAGCGTGCACATGATCACACAGCTAGTGAGTGGCCGTGAAGTGTTGACCTTTGTCCTTTGTCCTTAAAGCCAGTGCTTCATGTGGTAAATACTATATGGACCAATCTCTTCTATTTTGACTTTGTTTTCCCTTCCCATGGGATGATCTTCAGGAAAAGAGACGCTATCTTGGATTAATTTAAGCTTAAAAGTAGGATTCATTTTTGTTGGGAGCTTCCATACTAGCAGACTTCTTAAAGCTGAATATAGAAATAAGGGTCAGTGATGAATGTGAAGACAATTTTTAAGATAATTAACATCTGTGCTTAACTTGTTGTGGGGGAGAAAATGAGAGTGATTTGACTGGTTTGTTTCACCTGAGAGTAGAAATCTTTCACAGGCAGGTAGTCTTTTAGAAAGAGAATATAAGTGGTAATCAGAGTAGGTATTTTCCCTGTATTCTGGGTGTAGGATCTTGCTACTGCCAGTTAACTGGTTTTATTCATCATTTATATGAGATACATATTTTGTTACATGGTTTTACTCTTCTTTTGTAATCTATCAAATGTAATGTCAAATATTATCAAAGGTTTATCTGTAACGCTGCCAGGTTTCGGCCATGCAAATTTAAAGCAAAGACCCTCTTCTGAAATGGAAATATTTCATGGAGGTTCTTTTCTCTACATTTGTACAATACAGACTATTTGGATAATTTCACAAGAGAAAGGACCAGCCTTCTTTCCTCAGAAGCTGGTGGTGGTGGGGTGAATGTATGTGTGGGCGGTGGGCCAGGGTGGTAAGGCTAGATGGCAGCTCTTTGCACCATATTTTCGAGGATGTTTGTATGGTGAACAGTCTTGGAAGAAAGAGCTAATACCTTCCACTAGAGCAGAGGACAGGCAAGCTGGTTGTATAGGACAAAATATTAGAATTCTTTAGGCTTGGAGTTCCTTTCCTAATGCAATCCACTACATGTATGTCTTTTGTGTCACTGTTAGAAACAAGGCTAGGGGAACCAGTGTGAAAGTGGTGATACTCTGACTACTGCTATTGGTGTAATAGACTGTTCTTGGTTTCTATATTAGTGTGGGTTCTCCAGATTTGCCAAGATCCACAGTCAGCAACCTAGGGATCCAGAAGAACAAAATGTGTAAGTTCCAGTCCAAGCCCAAAGGCCTGAGAAGCAGGAATGCACATAGTGTTAGAAGTTTCCATCTAAATATGAAGGTAGGAGAAGATCAATGTCCCAGCTCAAAGACAGAATCCTTTTATTTTATTCAGGCCATTGACAGATCAGATGGGGCCCCACGACACTGGGGAGGTGAGTCTGCTTTACTTAGTCTACTGATAGACTTAATTTCATCCAGGAACACCCTCACAGACACACCCAGAAATAATGTGTAACGAAGTATCTGGGCAGCTCCTGCCCCAGTCAAGTTGACAGAATAAATGAACCATCAGCTTCCATGAAATTGTAGCAGGTTACTTTGTTGGCTTGCAAATAGAAAATCTGGACCCTTCACAGCTCTTGATAGATACTTTGAAAAATAATAGATTCTTCAGTAGGTTCAGGTGGTGTCAGTTTGACGTGATTAAGAAATACCCATCAGCTTTTCAGCTAGGTTTAGTAGCCATTGGTGTCTACTGCTTTAATGCATTATTTTATTAGAGGTTGCAATATGGTGTCATTCTAACATTGTATATATTAGTGGAAATGTTTCTATAGAGAATTTTCTTTCATCAACTATTTGCTTATGCTGAAATCCAGCTTGTATAAGAAGGGCAGGATTAATTGCTAGTCCTTTCCTCTTATTTACCTATTTTAAGACTGAGTGTGCTAGAAATCTTCAAGGTGATCAGTATATTCATCTTCTGAGTATTATTATGAACTGATTATTTTTATATATTTCATATTTTAATTCATTGCAGTCTTTTCATCTTCAAATTGGCCAGGTGGAACCTCTTCACATGGCTCTTATACCCTTTAAACATAATATCAATAGCATTTGATAATTTTCTTTCTCTCACGCACAATGAAATGGTCCAGGAGCATCTTGCACTTTCCTGCTGTTTACTGGAATCAGTCATTTCTCCAAGTAGCCCTGATTCTTTTTGGTAGGAAATGGTCTTCAGAGAACATAATTTGGGTGGTGGTAGTGGTATTGTTTTTGTTTCTAGGCTTGTTTAATGGCTAGAAAAAATATATATACTGATATATTTTATATATATTATATAAGAAAAATGTGTTATATTGAAATTTTAGAGTATAAAGTTTTACTGAACTTTGATTTTACATCTTTTTATGCTGGAAATCTTGGTTCATAATTATCTATTTGTTTTACTTTAAACATGCATATGATAGTGTCAAATACTACCACTGTCAGTAAGATAATTGATGTAATTGTTTTCCTCATGATTCTTTTATCCCAAAGGATAAATAAAGGCTTTCACTTTATATCCCACTCAAGATGTGGAGTCAAAATGCTGTGTTTAACAGTAACTTGAAATGATTATTCTCTGTATGGTTCTGCCAATAACTTTATATTCCTTTGTTTTCAATGTTTAGAGATTATAATTTTTCAATTTTATTTTTAATTATAAAAAATAATTATGTAATTCCAAATCTGCTACCTAATATGTTAAGCTATATCAAAACTTGAAGTGGTCTTTTCATACCAAATATTCACTCATTCACTCAATAGATATTTGTGAAACAGTTGTGCTGAGCCAGTGCTGGGTCTTGAGTGTTGAACAAACCAGACAAATCTTTACCCTCATGGAGCTTGCATTTTAGCACCATGTTCAGAGAAACAACTCTCTTGACAGTCTCTGCTGTTTGTCTCCTGTGCCTTCTCTTCCTGGACCCAAAGAAAAGCAAAGGCTTCTCTTCTCCAAGGGATCTGTATAAAGCACAAGTTACAAGTGGTCTGGGGTGGTTAAGGAAAAGGAAGACTTCTTTGGTTCTTCCTTATTTCTCTCCATTATATTAGTCAAGATAATTAATATTTCTGGGGCTGAGTTTATACATGTGAAAATTAGGGGAAATTTTTTAAAGTGGAAGAACCATTTCATAGTGTTTTGAAGACAAATGATGTGTATGTCATTTGTAAATATTACATAAAGATTCAAAAGGATGGGGAAACACTCCAGTCTCTCCACAGAGAGAGTAACAAGGAGTTCATAGACAGAGCAGCTCATCCTCTTGAATCTGGGCTAGACCTCTGACTGTTTTGACCAAGTGAATGTGGCAAAAGTGACACTGTGCCAGTTTGAAACCCAGTCTTTAAGAAGTTAGGAGTTTCCATTTCCTTCTTGGAATCAGTTGCCATGCCATTGGGAAGCCCACACAGACAAGTGGAGTGATTTGTATTGACGAGAAATGAAGCCCTGGGCTGACAGTTCTCAGCTGACAGTGAATGACAATTTGCCAACCATGTGAGTGAATCACCTTGTAATGGATCCTTCAGGACCAGTAGAAGCACCCCAAACTGATGTCATTTGGCTCAGAGATACGTGGTATTACCAAGCCCCACCTAAACTGCCACGTTGGAACAAATAAATGATTATTTGAAACCATCAAATTCTGTAGTGGTTTGATATGCAGCAATAGAGAAGCAACATAGGTAGTTTGAATCTGGAAAAAAAGTCTTTACAAGCTTAAACTTAAACCTCTGAGCAGAAACAGTTTCTGCTCAGTTTGATGTAGCTATGTCTTATCAAGGATTTCTCTTAATGGCTTAGCATTTAGATTGAGAAACTGAGACAGTGAATGTCACCCCAAGTTTAAAGATTTGTGACCCTGGTAATACTTTTCTAGTATGTATCTACTACAATCTCCCTACTCCTAGTTTTTGAATTTCCATTCTCTTTTGCTAAGGGTCATTTTTATTATCATTAGAAGCATATCTCTTCATAAGTCATAGTTCGTTTATTTTTTAAACTTTTTGTTTTGTATTGGGGTGCAGCCATTTAACAATGTTGTGGTAGTTTCAGGTGAACAGTGAAGGGACTCAGCTATACATATATCCATTCTCTCCCAAACTCCCCTCCCACCCAGACTGCCATATAACATTGAGCAGAGTTCTCTGTGCTATACAGTGGGACCTTGTTGGTTATCCATTTTAAATATAGCAGTGCATACTGGCAACCATAAGTTTGTTCTATGAGTCTCTGTTTTGTAAGTTCACTTGTATTTTCTTTTTAGATTCCACATATAAGGGACGTCATACAATATGTCTCTTTCTCTGCCAGCATAAGTCATAGTTCTTAAAGGTGAATTCTTATTAGCTACTTTTCATTTATCTAAAAAACTTTCAGCTCATTTATATCTGTGTTAATGTTTTAATTCAGTTCTGCAGTGGATTGATTTATCACCCTAGAATCAGATGTTCATAAGAGATTTCAAAAATCTTCTTGTCACCCCACCCCTAAACAAATAAATACATATTTGATTTCCCAGTAATGACAAGGATGATCCTCACATGCGGGGTAAAGGAAAGAGATAGCAGAGAAGCCCAGTAGATTCTTAAGAGGAAATAGGGATAGCGAAAAATTAAAAATGGGAGTAGGGAAGGGAGACTAAATAGTGGGACCAACTTTGGTATTAGAATTTGGTGAGTGGTACCCACAATATGCATCTTTCCCTGACATGTTCACAGCATAGTCTGCTGGGGATCACTGTGGAGAACTGAGGATGGTGTCATGTGTCCACCTTTATAAGTTCCCAGTCTATTAGTGATTAGATAGTATTTAAAGCATTGGTATGCTGTGTTTAGGACCACCTCTGAAAGGTTAAGTCAGGAAAGAAGCCAAAAGCTAGATAGCAGGAACTCTGCAAAGAATAATAGAAAATCTGAAGCCAGCTCAAAACAAGATTAAAGGTCAGGGCCTGATCTTTTGATCTGTTTTCCAGAGATGGGGAATAAGGAATTTCTGGCAGCTGACGCAAACCCCAGTGAGGAACATGAGCAGTAAAAAGAAATGCTGGAGTTGGGTGAGAGGACTGGAAGCAGAAATGCTAGAAAAATATCTTCACTGTCTCCCAACTTTTGTGATTGATTTCACTTAAAAACAAAACCAAAAAAATGTTAAGGAGTTTTGGGAACTCATATAATGAGAATGGCCAGCAGAGGGCTTTTAGACGAACATGAACACTTTACTATTCAAGTGGAATCTTTGAGCTTTGATTCTCCTCACTGCTGAATTATTATTATTATTATTATTTTTAGAAAGTGAAAAAAAAGAACCTCACATTTTATTGGGAAATAGTTGCAAAATTCTACAGTCTCGGTGTTTGTCAGTGGCATCGCTGTTAGCAATCTGCATTTCATGGAGGACAAGGTGCTTCAGCGGAAGGTCAGTAGGTGGCAAACTTCTACAACCCTTAGACAGAAGGCCTGCAATGGGTAGCTCCTGTTCTAGAGAATATTTGGAGTTTGTGCTTCTTTTGGAGGGATGGGTGGTGTCAGTGGTGTGTATATGTGTTACATTGTAAAATGCACTGAATGAAAAATAAGTTTCTTTTCAAATAATTGTGAAAGCATTTGCCAATTAAGCTAAATCAGTTTGTATCAAAATCAGTTGGTCAACCAATCAGTCCTGAAGATCATCTGTGAGTGCTGTGGTTATCTCTGTCCCTGTGGGGGAGAGGGTGGAATAGAAGATTCCTAAATTCCCCTTCAGTTCTGGTAGTCTGTGGTTGGAGATGCTCCGCCCTGACCTAAGTCTTACCTACTCTTAATGTCTTATGATCTGGAAGCATGTATAGAGTTCCTAATTCTACATGATGTGATAAGATATCAATTAGATTTTTGGAAGAAAATTCTGAGAGCAAATGTTGAATAATAGGAACATTTAAGTCCATTGGAGAACAAAACATATAAGGTTGTAAAATCACCTTTTGTTTCTTTACTGAAAACTTGGATTCAATGTTAACTTTTTTTCATTCCTCAGATTCTGAAGATTTTAAGTTTATGTAGATAAATTCTGGGGAAAAATTATTTCTTCATTTATTCTCTTGAAGAGTCATTTTCTACTTAAAAGGCAATACAGTAGTCCCTTCTTATCCAAGGCTTTTGCTTTGCGTGGTTTCACCTGTGGTGGTGGTGGTTTAGTTGCTAAGTCGCATCCAGCTCTTGTGATCCCATGGACTGTAGCCGGCCAGACTCCTCTGTCCATAGAATTTTCCAGGCAAGAATACTGGTGTGGGTTTCCATTTCCTTCTCCAGGGGATCTTCCCGACCCAGGGATCGAACCCAGGTCTACTTGCATTGGAGGCAGACGCTTTAACCTCTGAGCCAATATGATCTTTTATTTCTGCCCTTGCTAAACTGGGTAGATATATAACTTTGGCTGCTAATGCTGATGATGCTTATTCTATACTCTGAAATTTACTTTGTGGTAACTCCATATTGGTTCATGTTAGCGTGGTATACCTTGTTTCATCCTTTTCCTTTTCACTTATCTGTGACTTTAAAGTTTGTTTCTTGAAGATAGCATAGAGTTGGTTCTTGCTCTTTTATTAAATCTGACCATCTTTGCATTTAAATAGTGCTTTTGATCATTTACATTTGATTATTGAAATAGTTGGGTTTAAATAGGGCACCTTGGCTTTTGGATCTACTTTATGTATCTTCTCTTTTGTCCATCTTTTCTGTCTTTTTGGTCTTTTCTGGATTATTTTTGATGATTTGATTCTATCTGCTCTTATTGGTGTATTTGCCATCCCTCTTTTTGTAATGGTTGTCACAGTATGCTTATAATATACTTATTTATATATCACAGTCTACCTTTTAGTAATATTAAGTCACTCGTGTACAGTGGAAAAGCTGTTACATTTGCAAGTATGCTTCCACAGCCTCTTTCCTGGCCTTTATTTTGTTGTCAATACATGTCAAGACACACATTTTATGTATATATGTAAAAATATATGTAAGTAAAATGTAACATTTAACATATAAAATGTATATAAAATAAACTTTATAACACGTTGTTTTCTTTAGTCAATTAACTTTTACAGAAGTTCTAAAATTTTTTTTAAAGTATTTTATATTTACCCACATTATTTACCATTTCTAGTGCTCGTCATCCATTTGGGTAGATCTGTAATTCCTTCTGATAGCATTTTCCTTCTGCCTAAAAACTTTGACATTTTTCTCAATGCTGGTCAGCTGATGATGAATTCTTTGAGCTTTGAATGTCTAAGATAATCTTCACTTTACCTTCATTTATGAAATATATTTTCTCTGGGTATGAAATTCTAGGTTGACAGGTTTTTTTCCTTTTAATACTTTAAAGATGTTATTGTTTTCTGGCTTGTATAGTAGACAAAAAGTCTACAGCTATCTTTGTTCCTCTGTATGTCCTGTCTTTTTTCTAAGGAAGGGAAATTATTAGGTCCACCTTCCATGTTTTTCTCCTTTATTCAACACTCTTGGAGATTTCCTTGGACAAATTTTTTTTAGCTCAATTAGTCTTTGATGTCAGTTATACAAGGCAATGGCACCCCACTCCAGTACTCTTGCCTGGAAAATCCCATGAATGGAGGAGCCTGGAGGGCTGCAGTCCATGGAGTCGCTGAGGGTTGGACACGACTGAGCGACTTCACTTTCACTTTTCACTCTCATGTATTGGAGAAGGAAATGGCAACCCACTCCAGTGTTCTTGCCTGGAGAATCCCAGGGATGGGGGAGCCTGGTGGGCTGCCGTCTGTGGGGTCGCACAGAGTTGGACACGACTGAAGTGACTTAGCAGCAGCAGCATGCAGCTCATTTATTAAGCAACTATTTTTTAAAATTGTATTTTACATTTTCAGGATTTTGTCTTTTTCACCTGTTTGTATTTGTAAACACTTGCTTTTGTCAGCCTGTTTTATCTCTGTAAAATTAATAAGTATTTTTATTTTAAAGTTGTGTTTGTAATGCTGCATTGAATGTCTTTGTATTCAAATGTTTACGTTTCATATCCTTAAGAATTTATCCTATAAATAGAACAATGGGTCAGGGAGAATAAATAACTTTATTTTCTTGGAAGCGTCTATTATTAGTTTGCTTCCTGGAAAAGTAAAATCATTGCCATGATCAGCCATCTATCCATTACTCCAAAATAACAGTAACTGAGTGTGTATAATATATATGGCATATGACAGGAATGTCTGTTTTTCTACACCTTGCAATAATTCAAATTGTACCAATCATCTCCCCCTTCTCCACGGTATATTCGGTTACTCTTCCAGATCTCCTTGAATACATTTTGCCATTTGGTATGCCCTTCCTTTGGGGCAAATTGCTTTCACTTTCAATGACCCTCACCTGAGACTTATCTTCAGTCTTCGTTGGGCGGCTGGTGGAGCTCATTGCCCCCCTGGGCAGAGGGCCAGGGGTGCCAGGCAATTGCTCTTCCCCAGGGCATCCCTAGCCGATGACTGGAGGTTCCAGGGTTATGAAGAGCTTCCTGGCATCAGTCTCAACAATTCAGATCTCAGTCACACTTCAGGGTCTCCTGTGAGATAAGCTACCTTCCTCAGAACTTTGCCTGAAATTGCACCTTTACTTGGGTTCTCCCCATTCCATGTCCTGATTCCCCACTCCCTTATTAACTTTTTCTGGGATCTCTTCTTAAAAAATAACTTGCACTCAAATCACCTCAGGATTTGTTTCTGGGAACCCGACCTAAGATATGCTCCAATCTCACTCTGCTATAAATACTGTTAATTTGGAGTCTCTTGTCATATATTTTTTCCTCTTGCTTCTATAACATATAAACATGAAAATAAAGTTATAAATTATACATATTATTCTGTAATTCACCTTAGTTTTTCATTTAGTAACATATCATGGATGTCTAAGACAATCCATTAATTCCCTATATTAAATGTTAAATTGATTTTATTGCGGTTTCATACTATAAGTTTTCAACCCATGTCTCCTGCATTGGCAGATGGACTCATTAGCACTGAGCCACCTGGGAAGCCCCACTTCTTGGCTTAGAAGCAAGTGTTTTAGAAGAAACTGAGAAAAGGAAGCTTAGCTGAGAAACTGGTGTGTGGGACCTTCTTCCTGGCCTCTCCTTTGGTGTGAAAATGGGAGATGGGGTCATGTAGAGACTCCAAGCAGATTTTCATTCAGAGGACCTTACTGGGGCCATTCTAACCGCTGTCCATGCTCTGTTCAGAGTTAAATAGTTTGACTACCATTGCTGCCTTCAGGAAGATTTGTTGATTTAAAAGGAAAAAGCTACATCCCTGTGGAGTGGAGAGAAACACATATTTGGGGAGCATGCTTTTATGAAAAAGAATAAAAATTATGAACCTGACTTGAAGCAACATCTGGGGGCTGCAGCAGAGTAATAATGGCAACAAAATATGTTTCAATAGAAAGGGCTTGCACCCCTAAGCCTTGACTCCCACAGGAACTGCAAGGAATAGGTGAAAAATTTCCAAGGCCTCCAAGGAAGCCTGGGAGGGAGCTGAGAACTGAAAGCTGTGGGGAGTCCTTTGCACAGTAAGTGGAATGGACAGCCCACCCCAGGAACTGTGTAGAAAATGTAGTTGATTCTTGGTGGATGAGTAGCATCCTTCAAACTGAGGTGGGGCCCAGCAGCAGACCACCACCACAGGGCTTCCTCATAAGCAGGCACTGTACAAGGCCGGTGCCAAGGAGTATGGCAGGAAGCAGCATAGATGGAGGTTTGGGATTGGGGTGCACACTAAGGAGAAGGAGGTCGATGCTCAAGATCATCAAGATGCATATCTTTCAGTCAAGGCTGGAGAGGAT
The DNA here is from genome assembly GCA_006410935.1 of Redunca redunca. Classification (NCBI taxonomy): domain Eukaryota; kingdom Metazoa; phylum Chordata; class Mammalia; order Artiodactyla; family Bovidae; genus Redunca; species Redunca redunca. Next base: position 642,186 of record SJYQ01000333.1, on the reverse strand, counting down.
GGAGGACAGTACTGATGAGATATTCCTCATACCCCTCAAGGGTGAGGCCATAAGCAGTCCTGCGCTTCTTCCCCCAGACATGGAGCCTGGCTGGGGAGAGAGTAAGGGGAGTGGAGGAAAACCTTAAGTGAATGCAGAATTTTAAGACATAAGTGGTTGAAGTCCTTTGAACCGTTGAGAGGACAGTGATGGGAATGGGAGCTTGAGAACTAGAGTTACAGAGAAAGAAATCATTCTGAAACAGTATATCCTGAGACATTCCCTTACGATTAGTGAACACACAATTCATCCTTGAACTTTTGACTTGCATACTGATATTTTTATTTCTGTTGGCTAACTTCTGAGAAATGGTTTGCAAAAACTGCTGATTTTTAAATATATCTTTTATCTAGATACCTATTTTTATTTCCATTATTCACTCTAAAAGTTTTTCAGCTGATTCCTTTGGGTAGTCTAGGCATATAATCACATCATTTGTGAATCATGGTCAATCTTTTCATAATTCCATAGTTATATACTTCTGGCTTTTGTTTCATGTCTTGTACAGACCAGACTTCCAGAATCACAGATTTTTTCTTATTCCTAATTTCAGTAGGAATAAAACTGCTAGTTATATAACATGTACAGAGAAGTTGTTAGGTATTAGGTGCTGTTTCAAGCACTTTAAAGTTATGATCTTATTTCTGTCACAGCAACACTGTGAGGCAGGCACTATCATAATCTTCATTTTACCACGAGAAGGCTATAGCCAGAGAGGTTAAATAACTTACCTAAGGCAGGAAGTGGCAGTGCTGGCCTGTGAATTCAGACTCTAGAGCCTGTTGGTCTCTACCTCTAGAAAGGTGTGCTGGGAAACGTTTAGCAACTAGCTGTCTGGAAAGAAAAGTCCTGTTTCATAACATTTGCCAGTTTCTGTGGTGTAACTACCCCCCTCAAGGTCGATGTGGTATCACTGAATATAGGTTTGAGAAGAGATCCTCATAATACCTGCTGGGAACCAGAACTGGCCACACTCAGCAACTGCAGCCTTCCACAGCCTCCTGTAATGCATCATAAGGCAAGGAGGAGACTGCTGTGTAAGCTTTCTTTTGGCTAAGATTCTTTGGCCTTAAGGAACAGAAATCAGGTGGAACTGGCCCAAGCTGAAGGTGAATTTACTATAAGGATACTGTCTCAGAAGGAAGGACAAGAGGCAGCAGGGCCTTAGGAGGGCTGGGAATGAGGGGCGGATGTGCTGGTGGGTCTCAGTGGATCCCTTGTCTCTGACTCTGTCTACTGCAGCACCTGTGTTCCTGAATCTCTGGCCCACAGAGCAGAACACCTCCTATCCATCACTCCTGAGTGTACTCAGGTTTTGGCATCAGCAGAAACTGAGACCCTCTATGACCGGCTCAGGTGGGCCGAGGGTGAGCCCCAGAAAGTCAGCCCTGGCCACGTGGCATTTGTGTTGGCCATAGTCTGTTTGCCTCTGTGCATGATTACATCAGAGATGTCAGTCTAGACTGGGACCAGCCCCTGCTGTCTCTAAATTCTGTTACACTTAACACTCATAATCACACCATGATCTTCTAGGCTCTTCATCAGCTTGACAAGCTTTCTGAGATTTTTCCCTGTCAGGCAACTTTGCTGACTCAGCCATTCCAGCCTTCTTGTTCGTCCTTGAAAATGACAAGCTTATCTCATCTCAGAGCTTTTTTTACTTGCTCTCATAGGTTTTCCCATGGTATCTACCCTCACTTCATTCAAGTCTCTTCCTCAGAGATTCTAAAACCGTGGGTCAAATCCATTTCACCTGTATTTACTAATCAAGGTCATCCTCACTTCTGCTACAAAAGACTTGTCTATTTTCCTCATAGCCTGAGTTGTTTTCCAAGAACTTATGGTCAGCTGTGCCTAGTTCAAGCCGAGTCAGTTAAAACTAAATGGGACCGGTGATCCTCCAAATGGGTATGTGCCAGTGTCCTTTAGCCATTAGCAGGCTGAAAACTCCATTCTCAGATCCTGCCAAGTGCTTACATACTTGAGTGTACAAAGGCCTGTGGCTTAGTTACACCTGTGCAGAACAACAATTATAGCAACTTTTTCTAGTCACCTTCCCGATGCTCCCCATTCCTCAGACCACCCCGCTACTTTAATTTTTATCTCATAAATACCGGCACCCCTTGCCTTCAGGGAGGCAGATTTAAACTTGTTCACCTATCTCAGCTGCCTTAAGAATAAACACTCTCTTTGCTGCAGACCTTGTTGTCTCAGTGTCTTGGCTTGAACAAACCTGGTTCCCTAACAAGTCCCTCCCTGGGCATCCTGCCTGAAACAGTCCATTCCATTGCCTATCCTCAGATCTGCTTTACTTTCTTCATAATGCTTGATGTTACCTTAAATTGTATTGTGTCATTTGACTCTCTGCTCAAGATCTCCCCATTGGAATGTAACCCATGGGTCCAGGGACTTTTGTTTATGGCTGTATTTTCAGCCTCTGGAACCGTGCTTGGCATCTGGTAGACACTTAAAACCTACTAGCTGAATGCTTGATTAAGTAAATGAACAAATTACAGACTTATTATGAAGTATACATTTAAAAATAAACCTTAACTCTTGACTTTGTTTTCAAATATATTTTTATTTTGTACATATTGAGTTTTCCTTTAAAAATGAGATGTAATTCACATTTTTAATGGCCTCACCTTCCCTAATCTACCCCTTAGCCTATTTTCTCCCAAGCCCTCCCTAAAGTATTCTAAATTAGTGAAATTCTGTAGTTATATGTGGAAATACGCTCTTGTTCATTTGAGGAAAAAAACAGTTGACTTTAATTATGATTTGATGATCACAGACATTCCTGGTAAGAAGGGAATAAAAAGCTGGTATCTTTATGAAGGCATGAAGAACTGGTGTTCTGTCTCTAAAGGCTCTGTGTGAACAGAAAAGATTATCTTTTTTGTTTACAAAACTATTTCATAGGTGACTCCATGAAGAGTTGTCTTCAATTAATTCCCTGTAAAGTAACTCAGAATTATCATCAAACTAGATAGATGAACAAGAATGACCCTCTGCACAAAAAAATAATAATTGAGTAAAAACACATTTTCAAAAGCATCCCCCAAAGACTTCTCTTTCTCATGAAAAATTCAGAGCAAGAATGTTATTTTCCTAAGAGAAAGCACGTATTTGGCCATAGACAAGCCTTCCCCAGCTCCCCTCAAAGCTGAGATTTTCTGTTGGAGAAAATTGACAACTTTGCCTTGAGGCTTAATTTTATAGCTTTTACCAAGCAGTGGCAGCTGTGTTTACTGATGGCCCTGCACTGCCCCTGAACAAATTCAAGATTAAGTAAAGGATTGCTGTTTTCAGACAATTACCAACAAAACGAACAACCTCTTACTGTGCGTGAAGCTTCAGGCCTCATGTCCTTACCTTTAAAACTTAGAACTGCTGCTTTTAAAGATATAAGTTGGTGTATCTGCTGCAGTAGCATGCTGATACCAGTGAAGCTGTGGTTTTCAGCCTTAGCTGCATGTTAGATTCATGGGGAGGAGCTTAAAAAGGGAAATACCAACCTAGTGCCAGAACTCTGGTGGGCCCATGAGTCCTTACTTGTTGCTACGTGTTTGGTCACTTGCCAGGTGATTCTAGCACTGGCTCTGAGAACCACCACTCTCTGGCCCAGGCCACGGTGAGTTCCATCCTGGATGGGACATCCGCTGGGGTTGCTCACTGATCCTGCTCCCAGGCCAAGTTGTAAAGACAGTTAAGTTTGCCTTTACTCTCTCATCTGCTGCTTTATGCCCCTCATGCCTGGAAACTTCCCCTCTTGACTTATTTCTCAGTGCTCTTATCCCACCCTATGCCCACAGTTAAGCACTTGGGCTCCGAGGCATTTCTTTTTAAAAGTAAGCTCATACCCTTTCTAGTGCAGTAGTAGTCTGCTCCAACACCAAAAAACATGTAACTGAAGAGAAATGTGGACTGCTACAGAAGGTCACTGGTGAGCTGAGGTAAAATTAGGGAGAGGAGGGAAGTGCTCCTGACTCGCATCAGGCCCCTTCTGGTAAGCAACAGTCTGCTCAAAAACACGCTGTTCTGCTGGGTGACTCTGGCAGGTTAGTTAACCTCTCAGTGCCTCAGTTTTGTCATCTATAAAACAGGGGTAACCCACAAAATTGTCGTGAGGATTATATATGAAAAGCATCTGGAGAGTTCTTGACCCACTGTAAACAGTGCACATTAGCAATGATTCATATCACTGTTATTATAATTTAAAATTATTGAATTTAAGATTGGTTGAGAATTCCACACAGAGCAGGCAAATAAACAGAGAAAGCATCATGATTTATTTCTTTTGCTGCTAACATTCTCTGAAGTTCAAGAAATACTTTGAGCCATGGTATCCTCACCAGTACACATATATGTCTAGTTCCTATATCTCAAAACAATGCCTAATTTATGCTATCCATTTAGTTGTATCAATTCCAAGATCTAGGAAAAAAAACTCTGCACCTGAGACTTAACTTCAGTTAACAACAACAACAAAAAGGATCTTACTTTTCCAAAAAGGCTGAATGGTCAAACAATCTATGCATTCCTTTGTAGGAAATATGCTTTCTACCTACCAAAGAAAAAGTATACTACTTGGAAAGAACTGAAAGTAAAAATGCCTAGAGATGACCTAATTAATTGACTTTCTGTCCTTGGAAGAAACATGAGTGTTTGTCCCCTGACACAGAAGTTTTCATCTTCTTAGTGGCTGATCTGAATGTACTGAATGTCAAAGTTAGGGGGTGTTTCTCTCTACTATTTTTGTTTTGGAAGTTTCCTAGAGAAAGCTTAAAAGAGAATTTTTCTTTTACTTTGTTTTAAAGTTCACTGAATTCTTAGAGGCTTCTGGATGCTTAAAATATTTTTAGGTGTTGCTAAAAGTGGAGTCTAGTTTTATACAAAAGAAGTTCTTGAAATTGCCTAAAAATCTACTTTGGGGGGTCCTTTAGATAGCACAAGGGATTCTAGTGATGGAACTGCTCTGTGTCTGATCATGCTGTTGCTCACATGAATCCATACATGTGATAAAACTGCACAGAAATAAATACACACACACACATGAGTGCATTAGCTGGTAAAATCTGAATAGAGCAGATTGTTTAAAAGGTTAAAAATATCTAATTTTTGAGACTATAACTTTGGATTGAATACTTCTAAGTGTCCTTTTGCAAAGTTCTAAGGTCTATGTCATAATCTAAGAGATCTTCATTTAATTTTGAGCTTTAATTCACAATGACCTTCCACACTTAACATTTTTTATTGTTATTCAGTTGCTAAGTTGTGTCCAGTTCTTTGCTACCCCATGGACTGTAGCATGCCAAGCTCCTCTGTTCTCCACTACCTCCGGAGTTTGCTCAGATTCGTGTCCATTGAGTCCGTGATGCTATCTACCCATCTCATCCTCTGCCACCCCCTTCTCATTTTGCCTTCAATCTTTCCCAGCATCAGGGCCTTTTCCAATGAGTCAGCTCTTCGCATCAGGTGCCCAAAGTATTGGAGTTTCAGCATCAGCCCTTCCAATGAATATTCAGGGTTGACTTCCTTTAGGATTGACTGGTTTGATCTCCTTGTTGTCCAAGGGACTCTTGAGAGTCTTCTCCAGCACCACAGTTTGAAAGCATCAGTTCTTCGGCATGCAGCCTTTTTTATGGTACTGCTCTCACATTCATACATGACTACTGGAAAAAACCATGGCTTTGACTACATGGACCTTTGTCAGCAAAGTGATGTCTCTGCTTTTTAATATGCTGTCTCAGTTCGTCATAGCTTTTCTTTCCAAGGAGCAGCATCTAATTTCATAACTTTACATTTTTCCTATATCCTTTTTGTTATGAGATAAAAAGTTTATAACTCACAAGAAAGTGACTTAAATGAGCTTAGTGTCTAATGCAGCATCCTGTGATTTTCTTTAGAAAGTAATTTTTATTTCTATTAAATCTACTCTCTCATCTGTTTGTTTTAGAAGATATGATTTGCTTTTAAAGATATGGTAGAGTGCCATGTCTCAAAGGTGTACCCCAATAGACCTGGAAGACCCCAATAGGTAGATCCCAAAGATAGACCCCAAAGGTAGACCCCAACGGTAGACCCCAACAGACTTTGGAATTGCTGCCTTGCATAGCCCCTTTTTCATTGCTCGTGAGCTGGCCTATGACTTGCAGTAGTCAACAGAGTGTGGGGTCCGTAATTGGGTAAGAGTTAAGATTGGTAGCTTTCTCTCCCTCCTCTGGGAACATTTGCTTTTGGGAGCCCTGGGCTGATATAAAAGCAAATTCACTACCCTTCAGGAGAGGGCACTTGGGAAATCCATGTAAGGAGGCTCTGGGATGATACAGAGTGGGTGCGAACTCCAGCTGTGTCAGTGTCCTTGTTGAGTTTCCAGATGACTCCAGTCCTACCTGCCATCCAGTTTCCATGGCATGAAAGGCTTCAAGGGAGACCAACAGAAGAACCACCCAACCGAGCCCAGCAACCCACAGAAAAGTGGGACAATAAGTGGCTGCTAGTTAAGTCCCTAAGTTTTGAGGCAGTGGGTTATATGGTACTAATATATTAACAATATATCTCACACCTTTAATCTTAGGATTTCAAATGAAAAGAAAGTGAATTGGTGTTCTCAGAATAATTCATATATTACCTTGAGGAATTTTTAAAGGAAAGAAAGCTTCCAATACATTCAGTAACTAGATTAGTGAATAGTATTAACTATTATCATTCTTAATCAAAAAACTCATCAAAATGTTGGATTCTTTCTGTCCTGGTCCTCACCAGTGCTCTTTTTTTCCCCTCTACTTTCCCCGACTCATCTGAGTCAGAGCTGGAGCTGTCCCAGAGAAGCTCTCCCTGGGCCTCCTGTTCACGGAGCCATATTTCCATTTTGCCAATTTTCCTGGGACAGTGGTCATTCCTTGCTTGAAGTTCCAGAAATTCTGTATTCTGTGTATTTCCTACAAAGAATTGAAAGTCCATTTGATTTATTTTTACCCCAGACAATGATGTATTTCTTTAAGCTTAGGTTTTTATGAATATAAAATAATCTACACACCCACATACACATATATACATAAAGGATTTCACCTGGTGTTTCTGTAAGCATTTAAAATGTTTTTCTTGCTATTTATAAAACTTTTTAATCTTCTGAAAATCACAAGATGGTACAATACACTTTTGTATACTCCAGCTCATCAATGTTGTGTCACAATATGTATATGTGTATACACATACACACAAACGTGTCTTGAGCTGAGACACTTGAGATTTAGTTGCAGAGTCACTTCCTCCCAAAATAGAGCACCACAAATCCCCTAAGAAGATGGAGAATTTTCCTGTATAATCATAATACAATTATTACACTTAGAATATATGACATTGATAAAATGCTCTTTTCTAATATCCGGTCTGTATTCAAATATCCATGCTTATCCCAGTAATGCTCTTTGTAACTATTTTTTGTTTGCCTGTATGCGTTTTAGTTTTTAAGTACAGGATCTAATCTAGGAATATGTGTTGCATATTCTTATCGCTTAGTCTCCTTTAATTCAAGAACATTCTCCCATCCTTTTCTTTCCTCTCTTCTCCTTCCTTCCTTTCCTCACTCTCCCCATCTCTTCCTCTCCTCCTTTTTCTCCTCCTTGTCTCTTGCTCTGCCCTCCCCAGTCTCTTACTGACTTTCCCCCTCCTCTTCCTGGATGTTTTCTTCCTCCTCTTCATTACCTTCCTTTTCCCTAACACTGACATTTGAAACAACACAGGGTCAATTATTTGGTAGAAGGACCCTAAATTTAGGCTTTCTCTGATTGTTCCCTTGTGATTAACTTAAGGTTAAATTGTTTTGGCAAGAGTATTGCACAGATGATGTTGCCTGGAGCTATTTACTGAACATCGACTATGTCCTAGGCACACACTATTCCATTATCCTAACCCTCAATCAGCTCTGCCTTCACATCAGATTTAACTATGGAGACTTTCAGAAACACAGTAGCCTGGGTTGCATCCCAGACCTATAGAACTAGAGAGCTCAAAGGGTCAGACATTTATTTTACCATCTATTCTTTGGGGAGTAGATTTATTCTTTGGTGCTGGATTTTACACATATATGTCTTTACTTCTGCTTTTTGTTAAAGTAGTACCCAATACCCTTTTAGAATGCACTTCAGAGTAGCACACACAGCTTTATTCAAATAAGGTGGATTTTAAGAAAAAGAAAACTTAGTGACCATTTTCAAGTTTGGAAAAATCATCCTAGGTCAAAGTCCAGATTTCCCCCTATGGCAGAATCAGGCACAACGTTCTGGATATTTTCTGAATGATCATTGTTTATCAAATCTTATGGCATATTTTATGTAAGCCCTTGATGTCTGAAATTGCATATTTTTACAAAGGATAATCAAACATTTCAATGTGAGGATTCATGCCTTGTGATTCATGAGTTTCCTTTCAGCCTCACCGAGGGGCTACCCTGTTCTCCCCTTGAATGTTGTGCTTACGAGTATTGTTTATATACATAGCAGTGACAGAAAACTACAGTTAATTTATGGCTGCAGCCATAATCTGTCTCCTGAAATATACTTTTTTTTTGGTACAGCTGGACGACGACTCTTTTTCTCCTGGAAATATGTCAGCTTCATCTTCTTTTTCTGTCTTAAACCTGCCTCTTCTCCTTGTTACCCTAGCCTAGCACATGGTCCTACCTTTGGCCCAGCACCTCCTGGCCACCTCACTGTCTCCATGCCCTACGTATAATTCACCACCAGGTGTTCACCACTCCTCCAGAGCCTCTCCAGTCACTCTCTATCTGAATCTCTCTTCTCTAACTGGTGGCTACATATCTTGTATCTTGCTCTTTGTCTTCCCTCCTCATTGTCACCCTTCCGTCCTGGTCTAGACACCACCTCTCTCTTGCACTACTGCTGTGTACTTCTAACCTGTCACCCCACATCCTTTTGCTTTCCTCTCCCATCCATTCACCACAGTTCAAGCAGAGTAATATTGGAAATATAAACCTGTTAGTTCACTAAGCTGCCCTTTCAGTGGCTTCCCGTTGAATCTTAAGATAGAGTTCAAAGTCTTTATTTGACATGATTTATAAGACCCTGCATGCACTGGTCTCTCACTGTGCCTCCAGAGCCATCTCCAGTCACTCTCCATCTGAATCTCTCTTCTCTAACTGGTGTCTAGAATCTGGCAGGCTCCTTCCCACTCAAGGGCATTTGTACATGCTGTTACTGACCACAGTTTTGGATGTCCCAGCACTTGGACATCACACTTATGTTCTCACCTGCTCCCATCGTTCAGCTACTTCCATCTCAGTTCAAATGCCACTTTCTCATAGAAACTGTCCAACTCCTCAGATTATTAGGTCTCTAGTTGTATTCTCATCGGACTTTCTTTTGTTCATTGTCTTTGCTATTGTAAGTACCACACCTACCCAGTTCAGTAAATACTTGTTGAATGAGTAAATAAAGGAATGAACAAGTGAGCCATCAGAGAATCTTGGAAAGTGGGAAATATTGATAACCAGAACCTGGGAAAGGGTTCATTCACTGGGGCCTGGACCTGTCAATCATCTCTGCTCTACAGATGAGCCCAGAATATTAGAAACATCACTCAGACTGAGAATAAGGATTTTCTGTGGACTAGAGTCAGGGAATTAGAAACAAGAAGAGGCTGGTAATGGTGGAATCTAACGTAATATTAACAATAGCTTTAGTCTCCCGACACTCTTGGTGTTATGATGTTTCAGTTAGCATGTGAGGCAAAAGTCACATGTTCAGTATTATCCTTGAAAATCCTTTAAGTCACTAGCAAAGCACTGTATACAAAGTTTTGTATAGAAAGCATTAAAGTTTGAGAACTTCTTAGCTAGATGTCTTGTTACACTTTGATAAATCCATGTTGGATTCTTTATGATTGCTAGACTTAAAAGAGAGAAATACATTGTTTAAAACCTAAACAGATTTTGGGTGAGCAAAGTAGAGGAAAGTGTATCCTATTGATACTTCAAAATAAATTTGGAGAGAGACAGGACTTCCCTGGTGGTCCAGTTGCTAAAAGTCTGTGCTTCCAGTGCAGGGGGCCTGGGTTTGATTCCTGGTCAGGAAACTAGATACCACACGCAACTAAAGATTCCATGTGCCATAACTAAGACCCAGTGAAGGCAAATAAACAATTATTTTAAAAAGTTAATCTTGAGAGAGGAAAGAAACAGAGGCCAGTGGGGAAAAATAGGGAATGATTTAGGTAGTACAAGGATTGTACAAAATATTAAAAATTTTTGGTGGTTATGTATTTTATAGTATGTATTTTAGAAAAATGTTATTGCCACTATCAAACCCATAACCCATTTTTTTCCTCCTAAAAATGGAACATATCCAGAACATAGACTTCCGTGGGCATTCTACTAGTCAGCTTCTGGCACCTCTGCACCCAGCTCCTCTTATTTAAGGCTCTATTTGTTCATTTTTGTTCCCTCTTTTGGAAAGGAGGATGAGAATTTCAGGTCACAGCTGGTTCACAAGCAAAGATAAATTTAAAAAATAAAACTAAGCAAGATACCTGAAAGGAAAATACTAAGTAAATAATTGTACGAGTGACCAGGTAAGACCAGAATTGTGAAGGTGACATTCAAATGATGTATGTAGGGTGACACTTCCCCTGAAGCATACCTTATTTTTGCTCTAAGACATCAGTTTCATATTTCTTCAGTGTTGTCCATATTCATATGATACTTTACATTTTATATGTGTTTTTAAACATAATATTTGAAATTTACATAAACTCTGCATGGTAGACACAGTGTTTTATTCCCATTTTACAAATGTGGAAACAGGTTCACAGAGGTTAGACAACTGGAAGTTAGCTACAATCTTTCTGTAGAATAAAGCTATATGAACAAATATATAGCTAATATTTATCAAGAGGCTACTATGTACCTGGTACTGTCCTAGTAATAAGAAAAGCTCCTGGCTGCCATGGAGCTTACATTGAGTAATGTACTGTCAGGATTCAAATAAAGGATTTTGATTACAAGCCCAGTGCTTTTTCTCCTCACTAGATTCATGTCATTGCTTCTGGAAAGTGTAGGAGCCACATTAATATGTTAAAACTCACAGAATTGCCTGCCTAAAAGGGTGATGTTCACTTTGTGTAAGTCATGTATCATTACATATTACACAGATAGCACGGCCACCCACTCCAGTATTCTTGCCTAGAGAATCCCAGGGATGGGAGCCTGGTGGGCTGCTGTCTATGGGGTCGCACAGAGTCGAACATGACTGATGTGACTTAGCAGCAGCAGCACATGTAACTTACTATGTAAGTATATGTAAAATATAAGCAAAGCATGCATGATTTCAGTTTAAAGAAGCAGCAGGAAAAATGAAAACTCGTTTTTAACCTCACAAGGGACCTGAAACTCTCATCCTCCCTTCCAAAAGAGGGAACAAAAATGAACAAATAGAGCCTTAAATAAGAGGAGCTAGGTGAAGAGGTACCAGACCCAGACTAGTAGAATGCCCATGGAAGTCTATGATCTGGCTACATTCCATTTTTAGGAGAAAGCAAAGTAAACTGCTTTCAGAAGCAGAGAAAGAAATCAAAGATGCTACTTGAGAATGAGTAAAAAGGAATCACTGCTTGAACATGTGCCTGCAGAATGGTGAGTTCTATAGGCTTTGCAGAGGGAAGCCTGCTTTTGAGAGAGAGGGTGGAGGGAATCACAAACTGCATTTGCAGACTTTCCCAAGGTTGCCTGGGCAGAGCTCTTGGCCTCTAGAGTCCTATGAGGCTAAACGAGGGGGTGGGTGGAAGTGTACCCTTTGGAGTCAGAAAGACCTGGCCTTGAATCCTGATTTGTCACATGGGAGCAATGGCAACCCACTCCAGTACTCTTGCCTGGAAAACCCCATGGGCAGAGGAGCCTGGTAGTCTGCAGTCCATGGGGTCGATACGAGTTGGACACGACTGAGCGACTTCACTTTCACTTTTCACTTTCATGCATTGGAGAAGGAAATGGCAACCCACTCCAGTGTTCTTGCCTGGAGAATCCCAGGGACGGAGGAGCCTGGTGGGCTGCCGTCTATGGGGTCACACAGAGTCGGACATGACTGAAGTGACTTAGCAGCCACAGCTAATAGTAACTCCTGCCTTAGAGGCTGTGTGAAGTTTAAATGCGATAATTCATGTTAAAGGTGGACCATTTTGCCTGGCTTAGAGTAAGCACTTCACAAACTTTGGCTGGAACAAAATGGAAGCAGTTTAAAATATATATATATATATATCTCAGCAGGGTAGAGGAGAACCCCCACTTCTCCATGTGACACAGTCTTCCAAAGACTTCGCCAGCATTGTTGTTTGGTTGTTCTTTTTTTTTTTTTCCCCCGAAGCCTGATCTCAAGCAATGACTCAAAGTTTTAAACTTTAGCTGAGGTATGTTTCTTGGTGGTTTTGCCAATATTTTTAAATGGTAAAAGTTGTTCATCTATGTGACTACACACCAGATTTCATCCTGCAACTCGGGAGTATAGGTTAGATAGATGCTCCAAGTAGATTTTCAATTATTCAGCTTTTTCTTATTTAATTAACTCATTGATTAGGTATTTTGTTTTCCTGAGCAGTGGCAGTATCTCTTTCAGCTGGACTGCATCTTAGAAGCTCGAGACCTCCTGAGAAACAGCCAGCATTTCTGTTGCTCTCAGTGCTCAGTATTGCTGACAGGGGACTGGCCCAGAGCACAGCGAGCTGTGTGTGTGTGAACAATACCTGTATTTGCAGTGATGGGCTTGCTCCGGGAGAGTACATACAGTGAAAACTTTACGAGACTCTAATTGATGGGGTGATACAGCACAGAGTTTGTGAATACAAATGTCTATTGGAAATCACAGAGCCATCTGGGGCCACTGGGCAACCTGGCCTGGCTGGAGTACGGGAACTGGGCATGATAATAGTAGGAGATGAAGCCAGAAAGGTAGGCAGTGTACAGACTCTGAAGGCTTAGGGTATCAGGGTAAGGAGTTCAGACTTTGTCCTCAGGCTGATGGAGACTCACTGAAAGATCCCTTTTTAAGAGGAAGAGTGATATGGTCAGATTGGCATTTCATAAGATTATCCTGGTAATAATGCAGTGCTTCTAGAATTTTCTGGTGCTTTTGATAAAATGCAGGTCCTGATTGTGTAGGTCTGGGATGGGGCCTGAAATTCTATGTTTCTAATCAACTGCTAGGTGATTAGATGCTGCTACCAAGTGGAGCAGTAGTTCTTCAACTTTAGGGGTGTTGGAATCATGGGGGGAGATGAGCTGTTAGACTGCTGGGCCCCCTCCCTACAGTTTCTGATTCTGTCACTCTGCCTGGAGCCCTGACTGGTTCCCAGGTAATGCTGGTGCTGGTGGTCTGGGGACCACCGAGGTGAAGGGTTGATGGAAGGAAAGTAGGGCCTGAGGTAGGAGCGCAGTCAGGGGGCTGTGACAATAGCCCTGGTGGGACAGGCTGGCATGGGGAATGGGATGGGGGCAGAATCAGCGTTAGGTGACTGACCATCTTCCGGGAGAGGAGGCAGCAGGGCTGGAAAGGGGCCAAATCTCTGGCCCGAGTAACAGCACAGAGGCCACACCCACTGAGACAGTGGAGGCAGCATGAGCAAGTTTGAAGAGGACGGTGATGCTGGATGGAGTGTTAGACATTGAGTGTGCGAAGAGGGCTGCAGGGGAGAGGGTGGTTGAGGAGAGAGTTTCTGCATGTGGTGCCAAACTAGCTGATACCAATGTGCTGCTTAATGTATTGATAACTCCACGTGCTTCACTGTCTGTAAGCACAAGATGAGGCCCTTTTTCTCCTCCTGGGGATGGTACAAGGATTGCAATCATGCCTGTAAAGTACAGTATATTTCTAAAAAGAGATCTCATCACAGCGCTGAAGTCTTATTCCTCTGGCCATCCCAAACTACATGACAACAGGCCCATTATATTCCAGGAGATAAAATATTAACAGGGACCAAGGGCAGCTCTGTGCTTTCCCAGTCCATATCAGAAATTTATTTGGTGAAGTTTTAAAACCACTTGATATATTATTTACTAAAAAAATTACGTGACTCACCTAGACTTCTGTTCAAGGTTTCGTCAGGCAACAGGGTTAGGAAGTCACCATCATCATTTCTTGGGATGCTTTGAAGGATTTTCTTGGCTTTATGGTCCCTCTGTTTCTGCTTATTAGTTCTTGCCTCCTTGTGAAGACTTTTCTTCAGTTCAACTTGGGCCTGAAATTGACTAGCTAGTGTTAGTGTTCTCCCCTCACACTACCTTCACCAGAATAGGTCAACTAATGAGGCGCCTTACAAATTGTACATCTATCTGTAGACAGATACATAGAACATGGTTCTCTTTTTCCTTTTAAAAGATATGGAAACTTTTCTTCATGTGCAAGTTTGTTAGGAGAAACAGGAGCATGCTGGCAGTCTCAAAATGGTGAGGACCTTTGTAAAACCATTTATCCACAGGCCATCTGATACATTTGGAACTGAAGAAAACAGGAACTTCAGGCTTATTCACTAGAGTGAGGAATTTGGAATATGACATTTATAGGAAACATGATTGTAAAGGGGTTTGTTACAAGAGATCTTCCTTATCAACTGATTCTGTGATTTAAATTATAGAGGGACGCCTAGGTTTCAATCCCTGGGTCGGGAAGATACCCTGGAGGAGGAAATGGCAACCCACTTCAGTATTCTTGTCTGAAAAATTCCACGGACAGGATTGCCTGGCTGACTACAGTTCACAGGATCGCCAAGAGTCAGACACAGCTGAATGATTGAATATGCAGGCATGTTTGCTCATTAGGTACAAGTACCAAAATAAAAAACCAGGAAAAATTATCTAGCCTCATTTTCCTGCTGGAGCCAAAATGTGGTAGAAGAAACAGTTAAAAAAAAAAAAAGGGAAACTTGAGACACAGATGCATCCTTGCATCTGGAACACAGATGGAACACAGAGAAAAGACTCCACAGAGTTGGTAGCAGAAGGGATCCTGATGTTTTCCTCTCAATCCCAGTAGAGGAAACTTTGGCTGCAGTAACTAAATTTAAAATGCTAGGTAAGGTCTGGAGATGAATGCTTAACATATTCATGTGCCAGGACAGCGATTATGTAGCATACATTTGGTAAATATGACTCTCATATTTACCTCTTGTCTTTTACGGTTCATTTCCAGCATTTGCATCTTATGTAAATATTGCCTTTTCCCAGAAGGATACATTAGAGTCTGCATCTTCTTTTCCAGTTCCTGCTATGAAAGATGACACACTTGTTAGGAAGAGGGGTAATTAGTTACTCTGCAATCCAAAACTTGAATTCCATTTGGGAACAGTGAAATCTTGCTTATCAGTTAAAATCCGTAGAGATCTCTAGTGACATCAAAAGTGGGCCATTGCAGCTTCTAGACCAGTCCTAAGTGAAGCTATCAGTGAATGAAGGGGCAATTTGCTGTGTGTATCATCTTGTTTTTAAGGTTCCTGTAGAGTTTTGCAAACGTTGAATGGAAATATCTTTCTATATCTCATTTTGACAAGATGTCACTTTCTGTGTCAACAGCTGCTTTAACTATCTTTCCAGAAATGTGTTCTGGTTTGGTGAGACCGGGTTCTCTCTCTGCTGCTGCTTCTGCCATTGAATAATTGTCTGACTATGACATTAGAGAGATGCTAACCTATTTATGTAGGGTGTACCCCCATAGTCCAATACTGTCTGCTGTAGTTTAGGAAGGATTGAAAATTGATTATTTAGGACTTGAGTGATCTTCCCTGGTGTATCAAAAACTCCAGGGGGATCATGTGGACAGTTATTAACGGCAGTCAGGGGGTAGCCAGGAAGGGGAAGAGACATGGCAGCCAAATGTGTTGAGTGATCCCTATTATGTTGCCCTGTGGACAGTGTCTGTGTCGGCAGCTGTGAGCCTTGGCCGGGGGTGGGGGGCATCTCTGCAGCTGTTTTGTCATCAGCATCACAAACATGGCCTTGGGATCTAAGGGTAGCTGGACATCTTTTATCAAATAGCTACACAGCAGCATCTAGGTGACTGAAATAAATCAGGAGAGGAAAGGGTTCACAAATTTCAGTGCTTTAAGAATCACCAATTTCCCAATAAAATTCCCCTGTCTCATCAACATCTCCCTGTTTTTACCAGGTAGCAGAGAAGGGCTCAGAGTTCATCTGAGAGGCAAGAGTAATCTCTAGTTGGAGGCAGGCCCAGGAGAGAATGGATAGCTTTACAAAGTTCTAACTCTGCATTACTTAATAGTTTGCTCTGCCTTTGAAGTCTTCTGTGCAGGGAGGACAGGAAAAGGATGGCACCTCAGCTTCCTCCCTCTCCAGGGTTTGCTCACCTTTGCTTTGTGAGTCCTCCTGGCTTCTTGCTGGTTCAGGAACCTTTCAGAAGGAATTACTTGTGGCAGGTCAATGGGTTCAAGTTTCTAAAAGTCCAACATTTAGAGCAATCAGCATTCCTCATGCCATGAGATGATGAAACATAAAAGCCAGAACTTAAGCTCTCTTAACACTCTGCACGTATTCCTGAGAGCACACAGGGAAGGTGAGTTCAACAGGATTACAGTCCCACCTGTGTGAAAGGCTGTTTGACCTCCCTGGATTCGTCAGCATTCTCTTGCACTGTTGCCAGTGGCTCGGAGATCTAAATACTGGTCAGAGAGTTAAAGGACTAAGAACCCTTTTCTGTCTGCATTGAGGGACCACATCCAAGTTATCAAACAAGGGTCTTGGACTATTGGAAATGAAGGAGGCCCCAGAAGTTCCTTTACTTTATTCATTCCTTAACCACCCAGCTAAACCATTCCAGTCCTAGGGAAGTGGCCTACTTTTAAGATCCCCAGAGAAGCTCAGCCTTCTCAGTAATAGTCCCGGGTGCTTATGAGGCACGTGAAAAGTGAAAGTGCAATATGCTAACAAATATTAGACATGGATTTTTCCAACAGGGGCTTGGCTTTACAGGGAGATGATGCTGGAGTCTCAAGAGGTCACCGAGAATAGGAAGCAACTGATGATCTGTGATCTGCCTCCAGCTCTACTTGTCTCAGATAACTTAATGCCCCGGGAGCTGGAGCACTAGGAAGTAGCTAAGTAGGCTTGGGAAACAAAGGCTGATCTCCTCACGTTCAGATGCAGTCAGCAGTCTGGATGATTACAGAATATATTGGTTCACTCTGGGAGTATTTATTGAATCACTGCTACATGCCAGGCAGAGGCTGCAGTGGTCAACAAAAATGGACATGATCCCTCATGGTGCTTGCAATCTATGGGAAAATAAATACACTATTGCTTGTGTGATCAGTGTTTTGCAGATAAATGTAGGATAGGTCTATGACAGTGTATAACTGGAGTACTCCACCTTGGAAATGAGGGTGTTATGAGTTAAATTGTGTTCCCTCCCCCAAATTCATATGTCTTAACCTCCCCCCCCCCCAAGTACCTCAGAGTATGGTCTTATTGGGAAATAGGATCCTTATAGATTTAGGGAAGATGAGGTCATCCCAGAATACGAACCCTCAATCCAGTATGTCTGGTGTTTCCATAAAATGGGCAAATTTGGACCACATGCACAAAGGGAGACCACCATGTGAAGATAAAGCAGCAGTTGGGGTGCTGCTGTAACACCCCCAGGAACACCAAAGATTGTCAGCAAACCACCAGAAGCTGAGAGAGAGGCACAGACTCTTCCACATAACCCTCAGAAGGAACCAACCCTGACGACACCTTGATTTTGAACTTGTAGCTTCTAGAGCTGTGAGACAATGCATCTCTATTATTTTAAGCCACACAGTTGTTATACTCTGTTATCACAGCACTAGAAAACTAACTCAAGGGAGAGAAGGGTCAGGACGCAGTCCAAGCAAGTTTCCCAAGGAAGTAAGTTTAAAGCAGACATTGCAAGGTTGGGAGTTTTCACAGGACTTGGGCTTCCCAGGTAGTGAAGTGAAGTTGCTCAGTCGTGTCTGACTCTCTGCGACCCCATGGACTGTAGCCTACCAGGCTCCTCTGTCCATGGGATTTTCCAGGCAATAGTACTGGAATGGATTTCCATTTCCTTCTCCATGGGATCTTCCCAAACCAGGGATTGAACCTGGGTCTCCCACAATGGATGCAGACACTTTACCGTCTGAGCCACCAGGGAAGTCCTAGTGGGAAAGAACCCACCTGCCACTGCAGGACACATAAGAGGCTGGGGTTTGATCCCTGAGTTGGGAAGATCCCCTGGAGGAGGGCACGACAACCCACTCCAATATTCCTGTCTGGGAGAATCCCATGGACAGAGGAGCCTGGCAGGCTACAGTCCATGGGATCACAAAGTCAGACAAGACTGAAGTGACTTAGCATGCATGAGGTGTCCCAAGCAGAGGGAACCACATGAGCAATAGACCAGAGGCAGGAGAGAGTGTGATCTCTTGAAGGAACAACAAGAAGTCAGTTGGCTGCTGTTGAGAGTGAGGGCAAGAGTGGCTCAAATGGGGCTGGAGAGGTCACAGGGACCAGGTCATGCAGGGCCTGATGGGGCATCACAAGCACATTGTCTTCTTAAGAGCAGCAGGCAGCTATTGACACATGGTAAGCCAAGTAGGGACATGACAACACCAGTTTTTTTAAAAATGATCGCTCTAGTGCAGTGTGGGACTAGACTGAAGGAAAGCAATTACAGATGTGATTGAGCACTTAGGAGGACAAAGATGATGGGATGGGGGCTCATGTGGGGAGATTGATGGGCTCTACAAATATTTAAAATGGACCAAGCAAGACTTGTGATGGTTACTGAAGGAGAGTGATATGTCCACAGACATCAATACAAGGGATGGATAGTGCAGTCATTCTCTGAGATGGGGAATCCTGGAAGAGGGCCAAGTTTGGGTGGAATGTAGAGGGGGAGGTTCATGGTAGAGATGCATGTGTAGGAACCACTCCTGCGTAGAGAAGCATCCCTGAGTAACCAGTCCCTGGCTCTGCTTTTCTCACTCTGTTCATTTGAAACTGTAAGATGAGTGAGGTCCAGAGTGAGAAGAGCAGAATCAAGGATTGCAGACTTCAAGTGCTCCAGCACTGAGAGGCTGGTGAATGGGGGTGAACTGGCCAAGGAGACTGAGAAGTGACAGCCTGAGAAGCGGGAGGAAAGCCAGGACACCATGCCACGGAAAACAGTGTGAGCAGGACACTGGCTAAGATGCCTTGCTTCTAATGCAGAGGGCCGGGGTTCAATCCCTGGTCGGGGAACTAGACCTAAAAGTTCTCATGCTGCAACTAAGACCTGGTGTAGCCAAATAAACAAAACAAAACAGTGTGAGCACACTGCTGCCTTCATCCAACTCTATAGGCGAATCCTAATATATTTGCAAAGGATTTTCCATTGTAATCTAATTGGTTCTGTTATCAAGGGGTAGGCCTGAAAGATGGTTTGGTTTTCAAGGTGACCAGTGTGAAAAGAGAGGGACAGACCATGGAAAATGGCTGTTGAGCTCCCATAATGGAAAGTATGACTTGGGCCTGCACCATGGTCTACCACAGACCTTTCTGGTAGAGCAGCCCAAAGCTGACCTGGCCAGGAAGGGAAAAGGAGCAAAGGATGTGGAGACAGGGAGGAGAGACAGAAGGGGAAGAACTCAAGATCTCACATGCCAAAAAAAAAAAAAAAGTTCCAGGCCATTTACATTTGTGGAAGGAAGTAGCTCTCTGTCTCATTCTCACTTCAGTGAAGAAGTGGATTTTTTTAAAAAATATCAACTTAGCAAGGAGATATTGAGAGGTAATGAGTATTAATTAGAAAGAGGTTTGTTTGTTGTCTTGGCTCTCAACTCTGCAGCACATGAAGATGCAGGGTAAATGAGACCTGCTGTCAATCAAGTCACAGCCCTGAAGGACTGAGGATGGAGAAGAAAAGGAAGGGGGAGGGACCCCAAGGGAAGAGATACTGAAGCACCTATGGGAGGAAGACTCAGCAATGACCGAGGGGGGATTCTGGGGTTGGGATGGGCACAAAGAAAGGGTTTGTGCCATCCCTGGACTTGGTTCAAGATTGGATTCTTTCTGGTGATTAGGCCCCTATGTCTGCAGCCACTGCTGTCCATCATGCCGCGCTCACAGTGTCATTCAATCCTCATGGGAACCCTGTGGAAAATTACAGTTACTCCCTATTTCACAGAGGTCAGTGACTTGTGCAATTTTGCAGAGCTAGAAAGTGGTGATTCTGGGATTCAAACTCAGGTCTGTTCACTGCTAAATCCTATGTTACTTTCTTCAGACTTGCTTCCAAACCTAGTTTATCAGAATCTCCTGGAATCAAAGTAAAATTCCTAGGCTATTCATCGGGGATTGAGATTCAGTCAGTCTGGGATATGTCCTGGCAGGAAGGGTCATACATACATACATACATACATACATACATACATATATATATATATATATATATATATATAGAAGGTCCAAATCGTGCTCTGAAAGAAACAGTTTATTATCTTGAGGGTGCTCACAGACACTCAGCATGCCTAGAAATAGAATTTTCCTTGTCCTAGGTCAATGATGCCATAGTAGAGAACTGACAGGTCTCCCTGAGGATGTAAAGTATTTGTAACTCTTTATATACGTATGTTGGCACCCCACTCCAGGACTCTTGCCTGGAAAATCCCATGGACGGAGGAGCCTGGAGGGCTGCAGTCCATGGGGTCGCTAGGAGTCGGACATGACTGAGTGACTTCACTTTCACTTTTCACTTTCATGCATTGGAGAAGGAAATGGCAACCCACTCCAGTGTTCTTGCCTGGAGAATCCCAGGGACGGGGGAGCCTGGTGGGCTGCCGTCTGTGGGGTCGCACAGAGTCGGACAAGACTGAAGTGACTTAGCAGCAGCAGCAGCATATA
>SJYQ01000333.1:574235-621036 GCA_006410935.1 Redunca redunca | reverse complement strand
CATGAATCAGCCATAGGTATACATGTCTCCCTCCCTTTTGAACCTCCTTCCCATCTCCCTCCCCATCCCAATCAAAAAGTCTACAAACAATAAGTGCTAGAGAGGGTGTGGAGAAAAGAGAACACTCTTGCATTGGTGGAAGTGTAAATTGATACAGCTGCTGTGGAAGATGGCATGGAGATTCCTTAAAGAACTAGGAATAAAACCACCTAGGAATATGACCTAGGAATATGAAAAGAACTAGGAATATGACCCAGCAATCCCATTCCTAGGCATATACCCTGAGGAAACCAAAATTGAAAAAGACACATGTATCCCATTGTTCACTGCAGCACTATTTACAATAGCTAGAACATGGAGGCAACCTAGATGTCCATTGACAGATGACTGGATAAAGAAGTTGAGGTACATATACACAATAGAATATTACTCAGCTATAAAAAGGAATGTGTTCAAGTCAGTTCTAATGAGGTGGATGGACCTAGAACCTATCAGAGTGAAGTGAATCAGAATGATAAATACCATATTCTAATGCATATATATGGAATCTAGAAAAATGGTACTGAAGAATTTATTTTCAGGGCAGCAGTGGAGAAACAGACATAGAGAATAGACTTATGGACATGAGGAGGGGGGAGGAGAGGGTGAGATGTATGGAAAGAGTAACATGAAAACTTACATTACCATATGTGAAATAGATAGCCAATGGAATTTGCTGTATGGCTCAGGAAACTCAAACTGGGGCTCTGTAGTAGTAGTAATCTTTAAGTACTCCTCCTAAGCAATTACTTTGTGCCCTTGAAAAGAACCTAAAGAACGCCATTTCTCCACAAAGGGCACTAGATGGCAGCAGCTAACATTGTAAATAGGATCCCTCAGTTAAATCATTTGCTCTTAGCCTGAGAAGCACAGGAGAAAAAAAAAAAGGCATTGGAAAGCTAGCTTCTCCCAGCAAACCGATCAAATGAAATTGTCTCAGAATTCTGGGTTCATATCAGTGTTCTTTTTCCCTGCCTGGAAAGCAAGATGCCTCACTTTATCATCTTCAGAGAAAATACAACGGGAGGAATTACTGATGAATTGGTAGAATGATGCCTTTTTAAAATTCATGACATAAAAAATGCTGTGTCTAAAGACTTCTGGATTACTCAGCTTCTCAAGTAAAACAAATGGTCAGGATAATGAGTGGTGGAGTGTCAGCTAGGAGATTCAGGAAAGGAGATTACATCAGGCATAAGTCAGAGAGTTCCAACCTGAGACGGTTGCTTCTGTTTACTAGCAGGAAGATACAGGTGGCGGGAGCAACTGGAAGAAACTATAAAGTGTGTTTGGTATCATGATTTAAGAATGTGTTCTTTAAGTTTCTAGGAGGAAGGTAAAGTTGTCCAAAGGAGCAAGAAATCAGGCCAAGGCGGAATTTCTGGTCAAGGCTTGCAGTGAGTTCACATTTCAGTACCATTCTTTGATTCAAATATCTGGCAATGAAAAATAAAACATAAACCAAAAAGATGTGGTCAGGCTTTAATACAAGATAAACACCTCTCTAGATCAGAAAGCAGAACGGAAAACTTGGGGGAAGCTGATTCATAAGCCATTTAGGGCTCCTGTTGGCTGTAAGTTATTTCCATAGGCTAAAGAGACCTAAAAAATGCTTCATATAAGAAGGAAATGTAAAGCCAGGCTCATGGTTTAAACTCAGGGACTGAGCTGTACTCACTTCTTTACCCAGTCTAAGGGCTGTATCAACGTGTAAGCCAGATTTGTTTTAAAGGTGTTATCAAAAAGTTGAATATAAAGAAGCTAAGACTTTATAACAATAAATTCAAAAGCTTAGAAAAATGGATAGTCTTCTGGGAAATATAAATTTAAAAAGTTAGGAAGAAGAAGATAACAAATCAACCAAGAACCATTCTTTTACTAATTAAGTTACTAGGAAAGCTGCTCACTTTCCACCAAAGTCCAGGTGATCAAAGATGGTTTCACAGGCCTATTTTTTGTTTTTATTGGAGTATAGCTGCTCTGCGATATTGTGTTAGTTTCTGCTGTACAACAGTGAATCAGTTTTGCCTGCATATATGCTTAGTCGCTCAGTCGTGTCTGACTCTTTGCCATTCCATGGACTGTAGCCCGCCAGCCTCCTCTGTCCATGAGAT
Source organism: Redunca redunca (assembly GCA_006410935.1). Lineage (NCBI taxonomy): Eukaryota > Metazoa > Chordata > Mammalia > Artiodactyla > Bovidae > Redunca > Redunca redunca. The sequence goes on along the minus strand of SJYQ01000333.1, from coordinate 618,883 downwards.
TTCCCAGACAAGGATACTGGAGTGGGTTGCCATTTCCTCTGCCAGGGGATCTTCTCATCCCAGGGATCGAACCCATGTCTCCTGCATTGGCAGGCAAATTCTTCACCACTAAGCTACCAGGAAAGCCTGAATCAGCTATATGTATACATATATCCCCAGACTCTCGGCCTTCCACACCCGCCTCCCACCCTGCCTCTAGGTCTTCACAGAGCATCGAGCTAAGCTCCATGTGCTATATACAACATTAGCTATCTATTTTACACCAGGCCTATTTTATTAAATTTATAAGGAATAGATAAGAACTATGTTAAATCAAATGTTTTAGAGAACAGAAAAGAGGGAAAGATAATCAATTCATTTTATAAAACTAGTATAACCTTGAGGGAAAAAAGCTGGAAAAATATATAAAGAAATTATAGAACAACTCCACTTATGAAAATATATATAAAAACCCTAAGCATATTAAATTTAGCAGTGTATTTGTGTGTGTATATATATCTCATGACCAAGTAGGGTTTATATCAGGAATGCAAGCATGGTTCACATCATGAAATCTATTAGTGTAATATATTAGATCAACTGGTTAAAAAGAAAATCCATAGGATCATTTTAATAGGTTATTTAATAATTATTTATTAAAAACATCAGTAAAATTTAACACTCAGCCCTGGGAAAAACTCGTAGCCTACTAGGAATAAGATAAATGAGAGAACTGTTGGTAATTTAGTGAAAAGCATTGTGCCAGATAGCTTCTATTTATTTCTCCAGATCCTCTGATCACATTACTCTGTTCTCTGCCTGTAAGAGAGTAAGCAGTTTCTCCTGCCTTCTGGCTTCCAATTGGGTCAACTACAAGAACCCTGGTAGGAAATCTGAGAGAAGAAGGAGAATGGAGTCAGGATATTTCTTCCTCTGTCTCCCTCCCTGCAAAGTCATATTGGGTTGACCGTGTCCCACCCTCCTCTCAAAGCAGCTTCCTCTACCTCACTCTCCCTTTTAGGTTCTAGAAGTCCTTTGTGCTAAATATAGCTACTTCTCAGCTGCCACTAGTGACTATTGCAATACCCTCTCTGGTTCCCCCTTCAGTTCAGTTCAGTTCAGTTGCTCAGTTGTGTCCGACTCTTTGAGACCCCATGGACCTCCCTGTCCATCACCAACTCCCAGAGTTTACCCAAACTCATGTCCATTGAGTCAGTGATGCCATCCAACCATCTCAGCCTCTGTCATCCCCTTCTCCTCCTGCCTTCAATCTTTCCCAGCAACAGGGTCTTTTCCAATGAGTCAGCTCTTCACATCAGGTGGCCAAAGTATTGGAGTTTCAGCTTCAACATCAGTCCTTACAATGAACACTCAGGACTGATCCCCTTTAGGATGGACTGGTTGGATCTCCTTGCAGTCCAAGGGACTCTCAGGAGTCTTCTCCAACACCCCTTATCCATGCTGTTTTTTTGAGTACTCAGTCACGTTCAGCTCTTTGCAACCCCATGGACTGGCCTGACAGTGTCCTCTGTCAATGGGAATTTTCAGGCAAGAATACTGTCGTGGGTTGCCATTTCTTCCTCCAGGGGATCTTCTTGACTCCGGAATCAAACCCACTTCTTATGAATCTTCCGCATTGCAACTGTATTCTTTACTGCTGAGCCACTGGGGAAGCCCCATTACTTGTAAAGAAAACTTCCCTGACTTATCCTAATTTGAACGTACTATCTTTACCCTTTGGGGACTCTGACAAGCACCTATCAAAATTCTACTGCAAATGTATTTAGTTTTAGAACGAGTCCATTAATGACATGGATAAGGCAAGGTATGTCCATTATTATTGCTTGTGTTCAGCGTTGCAAGGGGAGTTTTTTTTTTTTTGGGACTGCGCCATTATGTTTATTAGAAGGTTGGATTTCGGTGTGTGCTCTAGACAGATTACAGAATAAATACCTGCGCCTTGAGAACAGGAAAGTCCACGATTCATACAAAGTGCTCACTACAGGAAATTGCTGTGTCAAAACCCAAGCAAGGACCCAACTCCGGGCAGCCCCTCCTCTCCCGCTGACCTCGACAAGGGCTGTGCTATGGTTTCTTATTTATTATTTCTTTTATTTATCTTTATTATTATTAATATTATTATTATTTGCTTTTGCTGTGGTCACTATCATTGGCAAAGTTCCTTTCCCCCTTTCCTGGACATGGGGTTCCTGTCTTTAAGATTCCATTCTGAGGCTGAAGGTGCCGATAGCTGCTTGAGAAGTGGCCTTTAACTCCGTCTGGGAGGAGCAAGGGGAGTTTTATTCATTGCAAAAGTCAACAAAATCTGTATGAGGCACAGTTGGGGAGAAATAGAAAAAATTATTCTTGTTTATAAAAAATATTGTTTATGTAGAAACTCAGGAAGAATCTGTAGACAATTAGAATTACCAAGGTATTTCTATCAAGTTGTGGAACTCAAAATTTAATGTATAAAAACCATTAGCTTTCTTATTCACCAATAATAATCTTTTAGAAAATTAAATGGGAAAAATACCTCATTCATAGTAGGATAGAAAAACCAAATGGGATATTTTGATGGCCAGCTGTAGTTGTATGTGTCAGTTTGGTTAGGTTACAGTGTACAGTTATTCCGAACACTAATCTAGGAGCTCCTGTGAAATTCTTTTGCAGATTCAATTAAAGTCAATAATCAGTTGACTTCAAGTAAAAAAGATTAAGGGGCTTCCCTGGTAGCTCAGTTAAAAACTGCCTGCAGTTCAGGAGACTGGGGTTCAGTCCCTGGGTCAGGAAGATTCCCTGGAGAAGGAAATGGCAACCCACTCCAGTATTCTAGCCTGGAGAACCCCATGGACAGAGGAGACTAGTGGGTTACAGTCCATGGGGTCACAAGAGCTGGACATGACTTAGTGACTAAACTACCACACAACCTTGAAAGATTATTTTAGATAATCTGGGTGGGCCTGATTCAATCATTTGGAAGGCCTTAAGAGCAAAGCTGAGGTTTTCCTGAAGAAGAGGAAATTCTACTTGTGGATAGCAGCTTCAGCTGATGCCCTACAGTTCCAGTCTACCCTTTCTGATAGCCTGTCCTGTGATTTAACCTTGCCTTGTCAATCATCCTCCAAATCGTGTAACCATCATGTAACTTGTAATAAGTCTTTTGATATATATCTCCTTTAATAGGTTCTGTTTCTCTGGTTGAACCCTGATACAGACGTAGAGAAACAAACCTAAAAATAAATCACACAAGGCCCCTGTAGAGATATGAAACATTATTGAAAGACCTAAAAGAAAATTTGAGTGAATTATTTATACCGAGTTCATGGTTTAAAAAACTTAATATTGTAAATGTGGTTAATTTCCCCCAGAGTAATCCATGAAATCATTCCAATCAGAATGCTGAAAAGGTTTTTTGTGGAACTTGACATGAAGAACCAAACTTTACAGGAAGAGCAAAGGACTGTAAATAGCAAAGACAATTCTGAAGAAGAAAAAGGCAAAGGAACTTGCCATACTAGATATTAAGACTTAGCTTAAAGGTATATAGATAGAGAAGAATTCCTGTGGATACATAAATAGGCCAGTTCAACAGAAGAGAGAACTCAGACTCGTTGAGCTGTGGATGTCAGATACATGAGAGAAGTAATGTTTCAGATCAGTGGTCACAAAGGATGATTCCATAAACAGTTCTGGGACAAGAGACTAATCAAATGGAAAAAACATAAGATCCAATTCCAACTTCACCCCTGAATTTAATGGGTTAATTAATTTTATCCATCTTAAATAGATGGATTAGGACCTAAACGTGAAAAGTTAAAGATTATAAATTTTAGAAACAAAAATATCTTTATGAACTTGGGGAATTTAAAAATTTCTTTGACAAAATATGAGAGAGAAAACAGAGATAAAGATTGATAAGTTTGACAACATCAAACTCTTTGTGTACACACACATGCACACAAAATGAAAAGGCAAACCATAGACAGAAGATGCTTGCAACACATATAAGTAACAAAGGACCAGATCTAGAGCATACAAAGAAGTCTCACCTGTCAAAGAAAGAGAATATAGAAAATGGGCAAAGGATTAGAAACGCTGAGAGAGAATAAGTTTGTGACAAATTGTCTAAGACCCCAAACAGTGTAATGAATTATCCAGGTTTATGCTCATCTTTCTCTCCTCTCCATTCATTCTTTCAACTTTGATTAATGCATACTTATAAATCACCATTTATGTGTAGCTACTGCTCTAGGCACTTAGATATGTAGTGAAGACAACAGACAAAAACCCCTGCCTCTGTGAAGATTATACTCTAGCACTGGGGTGGAATATGAGGGGTTGGGAGGTGGTGGAAAAAACACACAATGAAACTAATAGCGTGTTAGATGGAAATAAGTGCTCCAGAGAAAAAACAGTGAAGAGTCAAGGGAATCAGGAGTGTCAAGAGTAAGAGCTGCAGTTGTCAATAGGTTGTCGTGTAAGCCTTAAAGGAAAAGTGAGATTTAAGCAAATCTTTGAAAATCTGCCTGCAATGCAGGAGATCTAGGTTCGATCCCTGAGTCAGGAAGATCTCCTGGAGAAGGGAATGGCAACCACTCCAGTATTCTTGCCTGGAGAATTCTATGGACAGAGGAGCCTGGCTGGCCACAGTCCATGAGTCAAAAAGAGTTGGCCATGACTGAGCAACTAAACTTTATCGGACATGAAGGAATCATCCAAGGAGATCATTTGAGGAAACTCTATATGGGATAGGAGTGGAGGACCATCTCCACCTTAGGCTGGACCCAAGATGGTTGGATGAGAAGGTGAATTTCTCAGGTTATTGATGATCACCTCTTCAATATGGGGCAGATACATTTGAGTCAGGGCTCCCTGGCAGAGCTTCTCAGATCTTAGCATCTCTGAGCTGGAGAACCTTAGTTCAAGACCTTCTTTTTACTTGGGGAGTTATTAGATGTTTAGGAAGTGGAGTGTGCCAAATATGAAACTCAAATTATTTAGGTTGCAATTATATTTGGTTTAATAATTAAAAATACTTTTATAATTTTCTTTGGCAGGGATTAGGCTATTAATTAGCATGTCATGGGAACCTAGCATTTATTATTCTCTCAAAAATCCATTTGTGGTGGAAAATGTGCTGAGCCTCATTTGTGAAGATAATTATAGCTGATATCTTTGGGAGTGTCTGCCAAGTTCCCAGTGATTTCCCTCTTCTCTGGGAGCTGCCTCTATAATCTACACGGAGTGGTAATTGGTGGGGGGAAGGGAGGATCCCCTGCTCACACTTCTACTGTATGAGCATATTCTCTGGTCATAGCTCATTGGAACAGAGCTAGAATGACGAGCAAAGCTGAGCCAATAATATTTTAAATATCTCCCAGGAATTGGACTTAGAGCCAAGAGGGCTAGACTAGTTTGTTTGACTAAAATTATGAGATGCAAATTCAATGTGGCCAAATTTCACCAAATAGTCTTGAGGACTAGAGAAAGTCGACCTGCAAGTAGAGAGGAAGCAGATGCACAGAGAGTGAGTTCTTCTGCCTTTCAGGTTCTAAGACACAGCTCTTCCCTGATGTCTAAGTGCCTGCCAACTTTGAGTTTATTAAAAAAAAACTCCTAGATCATTATAAATTATCACATTGGTTGCTTTGGCTAGTCCATTTGACTTAGCTGCTACTGCTGCTAAGTCGCTTCAGTCGTGTCCGACTCTATGCGTCCCCATAGACGGCAGCCCACCAGGCTCCCCTGTCGCTGGGATTCTCCAGGCAAGAGAGCTGGAGTGGGTTGCCATTTCCTTCTCCAGTGCATGAAAGTGAAAAGTGACAGTGAAGTCGCTCAGTCGTGTCCGACTCTTCGAGACCCCGTGGACTGCAGCCTACCAGGCTCCTCCATCCATGGGATTTTCCAGGCAAGAGTACTGGAGTGGGGTGCCATTGCCTTCTCCGGCTAGTGCCACCTAGGAAGCCTTAAATTCAGTGTTCTCAATTTCATTAACTAAACATTTCGAATGATGAAAGGTTAGGGATAGAAGGACTGTTCTTGCCTGGAGAATCCCAGGGACGGGGGAGCCTGGCGGGCTGCCGTCTATGGGGTCGCACAGAGTTGGACATGACTGAAGTAACTTAGCAGCAGCAGCAGAGATCATCTATGCCAATGGTTAAGAGCACAGGCTTTGGAGGCCTGGTTGATATGTGGCCCCTACTGTCCTTGGGCAAGTTACTTAACTCTTTGAAGCACATGTATAAAACAAGGATAATCCTTTCTCATTGAGGAGTATGAAAATTAAATGAATGACAAAGATCACTGTTGCTTAGAGTGTAACAGACTTGTATAGGTGGTAATTAGTTATAGTAGTTGTTACTGTTATGTTACCATGATTTCCCTACAGTCATTCAATTAATCAGGGCAAGATTCAGATCCTTTGTGTCCCTTCATACCTATATCTTTGGTACTCTACCTGCTTCCATTGGTGGTGGTCTTAAAAGTGAAATCATTACAAAAGGAAATCCTAAAGAAATGTGGTTTGCATTGAGAGCATTCTCTTTAATAACACCGTCATTCTCATTAGCTTAGTCGTTGTCAATATCCCTCTTATATGATTATAGTTAAAAAGGGATATTACCATTAAATCCAAGAAATTCCTTATGAAGACTTTTAAATGCATCTTACTTGAAGTCTTCGGGGTGGATGCCTTTTAATAATACTTGTTTCTTGCTGTTCCAGTGGGAAGTCAAAATACATGGCCCTCGGCCCTTGAAGGGTTGGAGAGAAACAAAAACAAACCATTAAAAGCAATTTCCTATGACAGTAAATTGATTATTAGTTATTAGACTTTGTTAACACCATTTTGTATCTTCAGTTCTGTATATCTAACCAATAAGTTGAATGTGAAGATGAAAGACGTAAAGCAGGGGCCCCACATAATGGCAAATGATAAAATATTAGCCTAGACTCAGGATTTAATTTCTGCTTTCCTCATTTCCTCCCCGATTAATATTTAGAGGAATAATTGCACAATTAACAATGTATTGACTAGAAATGTTATTCAGACATAGAATTTGGCTTGGAAAATAGAAACTTATTGATTTGTTTTAATTTTATGAAATCCTTCCCAAATAAATAGAAATCAGAAAAAAACATAACTTTAATAAGTGAAAATAAGTTCTCTTTTCAGGTATAATAGATTATTAGATGGATAGGTATTAGAGAGGTGATAAAGAAATGGAACTTGAGTGTGTAATAGGAATATGCAATGCTTATCATTGAATGTTTCCAATTAAATAATCCATTCCGCCACTGCAAGTAGGGAAATGAATTCCCACAAGTTGCCACTCTAATATATGAATATTCTTCTTGATGAAATAACCCAGAGCTACAGTGTTAAAGAACCAGAGAAGCTCATTAGGAAACAGAGGAGCTCAAGAGATCCATGTGGATTTCATTTTTCAGTTTGATTAGCCGGGGCCCTTGGGACTACTACCATGACCAATGCTACGTGAATGACCTCTTTGTCCTTTCCTCATAACAATCTGGATGCATTCTGACTTTGAGATTGTTGTGCAGACTATCCTGTAGTCCCACTTTGCATTTTAAATGGAAAAATTCCTGGGTAATTATGTGTTTCTATCCTTAAAACATTTGAATGATCACCTGAAGAATATCTCTATGACCTTTTCTTTCAAGAATGCCAGGATATCAAGCAAGACCCAAAACATGTTGGATTTAAAAATGTAAATATTTTCAGCAAAATATATTTCAGCAAGGTGACTACACCTGATTTTTATGCCATGATTTGGGTAATATCACCCTATTATTTAATTTGCTTCTCCTGAAGTGGTATAGGCATGTGTTACTTTTACCTTTGATTTACAGGTGAAGAAAACTGATGAAACAACTTGCCTAAAGTCATAACTATTTGGTATTTGGTGAAGCTGGGGTTAGAATGTGGGTCTCTTGAAGATAGTGTTCAGAATGCTTACCATCCCATTGTTATTTATTTTTAATGTAATTTTGCAATTTCAAAAATAAGAACATTTCCCAGTTAGACTCTAGCACATTAGAATCAGCTTTTACCCTTTGGTTATCAAACTCTTAAAACTCTAGATGGAAGATTTAGATAAAAAATGAATTATTCAGTGAGACTAAGAGGAATATTCCTACTAACATGCTTAGAAAGTCGAACAACAACAAGAAAAGGCTATATAGAACCAGTCAAAGGTTATCAGTTCTATAGAAAGTAGCCATGAATATCATTCTAGATCTAGGTACTAGGTACTAGTCTTAGATCTAAGACTTACTAGGCACTGAAAAGGAATACACACACACACACACACACACACACACACAAAATATATATATTCTGGCCAATAATGGGAACTTACTTGTGTTAATAATGCAGAATGTGAAGAAAAAAATAATGTACATATGTGTGTGTATATATCACATATACATATGTATATATGCATGTATCTCTTCCCTGGTTAGAATGTCTAAGTATCATCTGTTTAAGTATCATCATGATTGTCATAAAATATTTTATATCTTGTAAAATGCCACAGGAGAATTTATAGCCCCTTCTGGCTTGGATCTTCCAATCATAATGGGAAAAATTCTCTTAGTTCTGCAGATGATCATGAAGAATCAGGGTTTGGGGAGAGGCTGCCCCATCCACTCATCTGTACTGCAATAAATGAGTTCAGTTTGGAGTGGTTTCCAAATGCACATCAGAGTGGATTCACTTCTGTAGTACTGCTTTCAAAACAACAAAGCCTGACGCATGAAATGGTACTGGAGAGATTGATTTACATTTAAAATCCAGCTAAAATGCATGATTATCATAATCATCACATTTTTATCTATGGAATTTGTTTAATTCTTTTATTGTGGTAAAAGTCACATAATATAAAACATTCTCTTTTAATCATATTTAACTGTATTTATACAAACCGTATTTATGCAGCTCAGCACATTCACATTGTTGTGCAACTCTCACCATCATCCATCTCCCAAATTTTTCACTTTCCTAAACTGAAAGTCTGTCCCCATTAAACACTAATTCCCCATTCCCACCTCTCCCCCTGACCCCTAGCATCTACCAATGTACTTTCTGACTATAAATTTAACTCATAGTCATCTCATTTAAGTGGCATGAAACAGTATTTGTCACATCTAAGGTCTATTGGAAAAGAATTTTAATTGCCTGGTAAAGCTATGTATAAATATCAAAAGGACTATAAACCAAGCTGACCCAAAATGATTATTTCCTTCTCGTGGTGAATGATGAAAAGCGCTTAGTTCCCAGTTTGCACACCTATTCTAACGTGCCCAGAATACTTAAAATAGACAAACATTATCTCCTATTGACAAATGTTCCTTAGATTATAGAGGTAGACAGGTTAATCTATCAGTAGCTCTCCTTTGCCCACACCCACAAATTTCTTGCTGGGTTTTACATTTACCTTCAGAATATCTTCCATACCAGGTCTCTCGTAGAGGTGGCAACAGCCCTTCTAAAGGTTTATTCCGGTCCTGCAGTCTTGCAAATGAGTATGAACTGTTTTCTTCCAGATTCTGAGTGAATGCAAAGTCCACAGGGCCAGCCAAGGGAGTCTCTTCCTCTTTGTTTTGCAAAGGTACTACCTTGGTCACCCTTGGGTGAGACTTAGAGTGACTCAGGCCCATTTCACATTAAAGACACTCCGTCAAACCATGAGGTTAGTGGTTTGGGGCCTTTAAAGTGGCTTATTTTAATCAAGGAACTTCTGAAGTTAGCCCAGCTCCAAAGTATTTCTTCCCTTCATGACATCTGTGTAGCTTTATTTCACTTCACACTAACCCTTTGGCCACTTCCTGGGAGGCTGGTTTCTATGGAGACTTCCCTTCAACTCCTACTTGGCCATTTCAGACCCAAAGAATCCAGTTAAACATTGACTTGGTTATGCTACTTTCTGAAACACTCAGTGGTAGGAAGAGAAACCACTATTGATCATTAAACAGATCTCTAACACCAGGAAGGCCGTTAACAGAAATGGAGAGCAGAGGTTCAGAGAACTTCGGTTTGACCCTTTCATTGTGCATACCTTTAGCCATCATCTGTAAGAATTACCAACTGAGAAAAGCTAAGTCACCTTTGGAAATGTTGGGAGCTAATCACCTAGGGGCTTTGTTAATCTTTAACTTTAATTGAAGAATTTATCTTCCAAATAGGAAATAGCAGAATAGCTAAAACGATTTTTCTGTCAATAATTTGAATTGCCTTTGAAGAAGATGAATACAGAAGGGTAGAGAGACAATAGCACTTTAATCCTGGGAATGAGGGGACAAACTTCTTGAATAAATAGTTCAAGCAAAAGACAAAGATATATTATAAACCACAACAATGATGACAAAAAAGCAAACTCAAAGATAGCCTATTTGTTTTGTTTAAAAAAATTGAAAAAAAGACTGAAGATAAATGTGCTGAAATGTTGAATAGTGATTTTTGAATAATGGGATTATGGGTGATTTTTATTTTATTTTTTCTTTATATGTAGAAGCAGAACTCACTTTCAGTTTCTAATTGTCCATGAGCACAGATTATTTATGTTTTCATCACATCCCTACAGGGATACAGAGAAGTTCAAAGGTATGTATTTTTTTACTTTTGCAAAATTCATTTGCTAAGGGGCTAACATAGGTTTGGAAATTCTCATAAGCCAATAGAGTTCATCGAAAAAGAAATCTGAGTTTAATTTTCTCCCTTTGTGTTTTATACACAATCTTCTCTGTAGCAGAAAGACTTGTAAGTAAGCATCGTATATTAATAGTATCTGCAAACAATACTTTTGGTAACTAGAAACTAATTATAAAGGTTAAAATAGTTGAACAGTATCTAGTCAGGTTTATTTTTTGACACAATTAGTTTAAGTATTTCTAAAAGCAAGGGAAAGTATTGCAAGGCAACAAATGAACTAGAAATTATACTGGAAACTGTGGACTTCATGGATCTGGACCAGTGAGAACCATTCAGTTCTCATTTTTTTGATTTACTATTGTTTACTTTTGAGATATCTGTAGAGAATGTGAGCCCTTGTAGAGGAAGTTGGTTAGCTGCTCAGGAAATAGTGAAAGAAATGAAGATTCCTGCCATGTTTATTTCCATTTATCATTAACTACTTCCAAGCTTTGTAACTCATACGGATTACTTAACCATCCCATGCCTGAGTTTTCTCATCTGTAAAATGGAGTTAATAGAAATGCATCATGAGGAATGAGTTAATTTATAGCTCTTAGAATAGTACCTGACATACAGCAGATTTGAAGTAAACATTAGCCCGTATCTTTATCACTCATTGGTCAGAAACCATTAAAGTAGACTTAGTCCCATCTAAAGGAGTTTATAATTCCTTGGACAGAAGAACATGGTGGGCTACAATCCATGGGGTCCCAAAGAGTTGGACACAATTGAGTGTGCATGCATCCATTTAACTGAGGAAACAAGCATGCTTAATATCTATTATTTTAAAAGTTATCATATGCTTTTTCTTAGAATGATAATGAAAATAGTTTCAATTTCATTAAAAGAGGAAAAGGAGAATTTGACCTCACCTATAGAGTTATATATAGGATATGATTTCTTAATGACGAGATTTGGAAAACAAAAAACTCTCATTCACAAAACCTTGCCCACTCCTCAGGCTATCAGCTATACTTATATATAATGACCCTTCCCCAGTTCAAGACTGGTTATGAATAGCCAGTGATAGTGTGTAAAGATGATAAAATAGTGTACATTATATGTAGTACTAAAATTTTGTGAATATGAAATGAGAATCCAAGTTTATAAATTTATAACATAAAGCAGAGAAGGGGTTAAACTTTTCTAAATCTGAAGATAATACCCAGAGGAAACTTTATTAAGACAGAGGGCACAGAGAAGAGAAAAGATGGTGAAGTGCTGGAGGAGATGGAGAGGAGTAGGGATCAAGAGCTAGGTGTACCATTTCCACACATGAGGGATAGAAGCCGCAGCTTGGAGCAGCTCCATAGACAGCCTGACCATGCAGCCCCCAGGAAGCTTCCTTGCATAGGTTCCCAGTGCTGGAATCTCTGAACGCAGGGCGTGGTGTGAGCCATGCACTTGTTAGCCCTGCTTCTCACCTGTGCTTCAGCCTTTAGATCCAAAGGCAGGAAGGAAAGGAAAGCAAATGTTGCAAAAAGCTGTTTTTCGCAGCCAAAAATCTCTGCTTTTGTTCTTGGTTCACTCTCAACTTGGGCAAAACTGTTAAGGAATCGTGTTGAGTAGATTTAAAGTTTATAGAAACTCAATGCACACTCAGGAGATAGGTGGATTTTCCTCTTTGCTGCTGCTAAGTCACTTCAGTCGTGTCCAACTCTGTGCGACCCCATAGACGGCAGCCCACCAGGCTCCCCCGTCCCTGGGATTCTCCAGGCAAGAATACTGGAATGGGTTGCCATTTCCATCTCCAATGCATGAAAGTAAAAAGTGAAAGTGAAGTCGCTCAGTCGTGTCCGACTCTTAGGGACCCCATGGACTGCAGCCTACCACACTCCTCCGTCCATGGATTTTCCAGGCAAGAGTATTGGAGTGGGGTGCCATTGCCTTCTCCATTCCTCTTGTCTAACAAGAGACAATATTGCCTTTGATACTGAGAGCTGAGTTGGGTAATAGAGCAGGTTAGGTGCCTTCTAAGTTTCCTTACAGTCTTTTCCAGCCCAATTTGCATGACGGTATCTCATCAGAGTCAGCAAGACTAGAGCTTTTTTTTCCTTTTACTTGTGTGGTGACATTACCTACCTTTGTTTGTGGGGTTGTGATTGGATAGCTCTTGCCATGGTTTTGACAAACTTCCCAGGGTCATCCACACTCTCTTAGCCCTCCCTAACTCCTTTAGTAAAACGACTCTTGGAGGTTAAGAGGCTGCCATGAAGAAAGGCAGATTTCCAGCAGGTAGCCCACTTGGTACTGTGTGAATCAAAAAGGAAGTGGTGACTACAGTAGCAATAGGCTCTAAGCAGATATAAAGAGAAAAGCATGCAAATACTCAATGGCTGTTTATAGTCATGAGTAGTAATTTTAAAATTTCTGCAACCTAATATTGGATAAATGAACTTCTTTCTAAAGTGGGCTATGGGCATATCTATTTGGATGTTTTCTATTGAAGCAGATGGTGATTGCTAAGGTGATATTCCTTGGAATAGGAGGTTGGCAGTTTGGAGTCAGGTTGGTTAAACTGCCTTTTGATCCTTCAGCACAGTATTTTCTTGGAAAGGCTTCAGACAGGATTAAAAACAACATGTATATAAATATTCCTTAGGGTTGGATTTAATTTCACATTTGGATTACTTACTATGCATTGGCCTTTCAGTAAGTGGGATTTAAATACTAAATGCTTACAGGATTCCTGAACTATGCATTCAATAAAGTTATAGCCTTTTCAGCAATTGGTATGTAATGGATAAGCAATCATGGGGGCCTTTTCAGCCATGTGAATTATGTGTTTGGATGCCAACTAAGCAGAGTTGTTATATGACCCAAATCTTAGTTTTCCTCCCATTGATTATTTCTCTCTACATTTTTCCATATATTGGGTGTGAGGGTGAGAGTCCAAACAGACCTACTCAATTTGAAAGTGCTAAAGCAAAGCCAATGGAGAAAATGTGAATGGAGGCTTCTTGTATAAACTGTTAAATGAGATCAGTTGGATCACATTTATATCTCTACACTTAAAATGCAGCCTGCAAGTGCATCGCTGAATTAAATGCTAAAACCAAACCATCACATTCCTGCTACTCTGAAGACAGCCAGTGTGTGAGTTTCTTACCACAGCCATGAAATTAAAAGATTCTTGCTCCTTGGAAGAAAAAACCTAGACAGCATATTAAAAGCAGAGACGTTACTTTGCTGACAAATATCCATATAGTCAAAGCTGTGGTTTTCCCAGTGGTCATGTATGGATGTGAGAGTTGGACTGTAAAGAAAACTGAGTGCCGAAGAATTGATGCTTTTAAACTGTGGTGTTGGAGGAGGCTCTTGAGAATCCCTTGCATTGCAAGGAGATCAAACCAGTCAATCCTAAAGGAAATCAGTCCTGAATATTCATTGGAAGGACTGATGCTGAAGCTTCAATACTTTGGCCACTTGATGTGAGGAACTGACTCATTGGAAAAGACCCTGATACTGGAAAAGATTGAAGGCAGGAGGAAAAGGGGATAACAGAGGATAAGACGGTTGGATGTCATCACTGACTCGATGGACATGAGTTTGAGCAAGCTTGGGGAGTTGGTGATGGACAGGGAAGCCTGGTGTGCTGCAGTCCATGGGTTCACAAGGAGTCAGACAAAACTGAGTGACTGAAATGACTGAATGGACTTAACTTAGGGCAAAGAATTTTTGTATATTTCATTTCTAATTGGGAGAATATCAACTTTTGGTTATAATAACCCTTTTAAAGACATCTTTAGAAAAACTTTTTTCTCTCCTTCCTTCTTTCCTTGAAACAAGATTACATTTTAACTCTGTTAATCCATAGATGTTTGTCTCAAGAATTTACACTGAAATTTAATCTTTAATTCATGGTCTCTATCTACTTTAAATAGTCACTTAGGATTTAGACCTAAATTGAGTAATATGCATTTTTTCCCCTAAGGCAAAATTATTGCTTATACAAATGTCTACTAAAAACAACAATATTTGTTGTTCAGTTGCTAAGTGGTGTCTGACTCTTTGTGACCCCATGAACTGTAGCACATCAGGCTTCCCTGTCCTTCACCACCTCCTGGAATTTTCTCAAACTTGTGTCCATTGAGTCAGTGATGCTAACCAGCCATCTTATCCTCTGCCACCCTCTTCTATTCCTACCTTCAATCTTTCCCAGCATCAGGGTCCTCAATGAGTCGGCTCTTTGCATCAGGTGACCAAAGTACTGGAGCTTTAGCTTCACATCAGAGTTCCTCTTTTTCTGATAAATTTAAATTGTGGACCCAAAGGTAAAGATGTGGGCTTCTAATTTTTAAGGCAGCATAAGAACAGGGTAGAGAGGAGCATGGTGTACCAGATGTCCCAAACTTCAGGGTAGGCCAAAGTGGCCCTGTGTGAAGTTTCAGCTGGTGTCATTGAACTAAATGCTACCCAGCCAGAGCTAGTGGCCCAACTCAGAAATCTCAGCTGCTGCACGTGTTTTAAGGAACATTTGTTCTGTATGTGCCTTCATGCTAAGTCACATCAGTCGTGTCCAACTTTTTGCGATCCGATGGACTGCAGCCACCAGGCTTCTCTGTCCATGGGATTCTCCAGGCAATAATACTGGAGTAGGTTGCCATGCCCTTCTCCAGGGAATCTTCATGACCCAGGGATCGAACCTGTGGCTCCTACATTGCAGGCAGATTCTTTACCACTGACCCACTGGGGAGGCTCACATTGTTCTGGGTTCTCTGCAAATCAGGGATGCCTCCTTGTCCCGGGAAGGTCTGTACCTTGATTTTTTTTAAAACTGCATTTAGATGAAATTTAGAGGGGACCAAATAAAGAGACCATCCCTAAAGGTTTGTCTCACCCTCTTTTGTTACTTTTTTTTCCCCATCAAATATGATACCCAGCAATCCTGAGATGCACCCTCACTACTCCGGACAGACTGTTGATCAGTCCAGGTGGCCCAGGAACCTGGACCCGGCTTAGGTCACTGGGCAGTGTCGTGAGGACACAGGGCTTACTGTTACCTGGGGCTGAGCTCTGGCCAGTGCAGTTGGGTGACCACCTGGCCTCTTTTATTACTTTCCTTGGGGCAGAAATTATGCATCCATGATGACACCCAGTCTTAACTCTCTGATCTCTTTAGGGACTCTTGTAGGGCAAGTTTCTGCCTTTCTTTCTTTCTTTTTTTTTGAAACTACAAACAAAAAGCAAATCAGAATGATTGATAAATGAAGAGATAGAGGCAAAGGATTTCCTAACTTTACCTTCCAGTTTGTAGCCGAGATACAGGTTATTGGAGTGTCTTGCTTTACAATAATAATAGAACAATAAGCTCAGTTCATTTATTCCACATGTTTCTTGTTACCCAGAATGTTGGAGGGATGATCTTACATTCTGCTGGAAAGATTTTCACAAGGATATTCCATTGTAACAATCACTTGGACCCATATTGTTTCAGTAGTTACTAGAGCAGTGTGCAAAGTCTTGACAATGCATTATCCAGCTGCCTGATCGTATTGCTTATGGTTTATTCTGGTCTCATTAGCATGCTTGTGGGTACTGCTTTTGAAGCATGACAGGGGGCTTAGGATCTTCTTTATTAGAGCAAAGCAGTTTCCTACCAGTCTTTCTCTGGGTTTTCTCTGTTATTCCATGGAAGGTAGGTCCCCTGGCGCTAGACTCACAGGCAGCCAGATGCTTCCTCAAACCTTCATCCCTTCTAGATGTTTCTTGCTACAGCTGGCATGGTGTCTTCTCCAGGACTTTACACTTCAACTTCAGATATCTCCAAAGGGAAAGCAACAGTTAATTTCTATGTGGCTGTTTGCAGCCACGGTGTCTACAGTGCATATGCTCTGTATAACAAGATCTCTGGGGTTACCTCCAGCCTCTGTGCCTGTTGTTCCTGTTGAGAAGCAGACAGAGGAGAGTGCTGTCAAGGAGGAGATGGAGGCAGTCCACTGTGACAGGCACTACATTGGGGGCATCTGAGGTAAATGAGACACAATTCTGTTACTCATACTAGATTCCAAACCTAGCACTGATAGTGGAAAGTCAAAGACTGGGGCAGAACTTGGATTTCTAGAATGATACGAATATTTGCAGTTCAGAGAGTATTTCAACAGCTTCCTGCTGCCCTTAGGGTAAAATTCAAACTCATTCATGTGGTGTCTTAGTTTGGGTTACCTTAGACTAAACTGGTACAAGTGGCTTATTTGGGAGGTGGTCCTAGAACACACAGGTGGCAGGTTGGGAGGTAATTCAGAGGGAAAAAAGCTAATAAGGGGGTGTGTGTAATCTAGCTTGTTCCACTGTGTCTGAGTAGAACGTAACCCTGCCATGGATTTCTGCATAACAGTTTGGAATACATACACAGGGGCAAGGGAGCTGGGATATCTATTCCCCAACTCCTGTTTGTCTCTGATGGAAAATTGTTGAAAGGAGGTCAGGGAGCGGGGGGTGCAGTGGCCTAATTCCCTGGCACTTCCATCTGGCCACACTTCTCTGGTCTGAGCAGGTTCTAGCCGTCCAGGAAAGCCCTGGAACAGAGTGAGGAGTGCTGGAGGCGTGCCCTGCAATGGTGAAGGCCCAGGGGCTGGGTGGGCCACCAGTGGGGTCTGCTCCACATGCTGTCAAGTAGGCCTGCATAAGCAGGCCTCTGCCGCCTTTTCCGTCTTCAACTCAGGAAGGTAGTATGTGAAGGGGCTTTGTGTTTGGGAGGTGATATTCCACTAGGGGGCTTCCCAGGTGACTCAGCGGTAAACAATCTGCCTGCAAATGCAAGAGATGCAAGAGACATGGGTTTGATCCCTGGGTCAGGAAGATTCCTTGGAGAAGGAAATGGTAACCCACTCCAGTACTCTTGCCTGGAAAATCTCATGGATAGAGAAGCCTGGAGGGCTACAGTCCATGGGGCCGCCAAGAGTCAGATAGGACTGAGCGCACACATGCATTTCAATAGGGTGGGTTAGGCATTGTGAAGCAAAGCCACTGGTAAGTGGTGAGGAGGAAGACCGACAGCATGAGGTGGCAAGGCACGCCACAGGAATAGTTTGGTTCATCTGCAGATCTCTGCTCTGATATTTACCAATGCTACTGATTTGGAGTACTCAGCATGCCCATGCACCGCGCTAAAGGCTTTTGTGCATTTTCTCAGTTAACTTCACAGCAGCCCTGTGAAGTAGAAGGCATTTATTCCCCTTTCACAGGTAAGGAAATAGGGTGCAGAGAAGTTGTCTGAGGCCACATGCCTATAAGTGGCAAAGACCAGATGTAAGTAAGCCCTGCCTGTCTGACTCTACAGCCCTTTGTTTTGTTCTGTTGTTGTTTCTGGTTGTTATAATTCTAAAATGTCAAATCTTTTCATCTAAAACAACCTCCCCCCTCAATGTTTACTTGTTGCAAAAGAATGAGCGGGCCTATGACACATGCCATATTCTGGACCTGATTGTTTTATGTTGGTGTCATTTAACTTGTCCCTCCAGTTCCTGGATTTTCTGTACACTAGGAGTTAGGTCTAAAGGCTTGCTAGATGCAGGTTCCATCGTTTAGTGACACAGATTCTAGCTGGTCTGGTACACAGAATACTGTACCCATGGGGAGGCTGGAGGCTAAGGTTGATCCACGGGTTCAGGACGTGACAGTGGATCCCTCCGTTACAAAGCTGCCCCCCTTAACAATCAGCGAGTCATCCATGGGGTGATACTTTCAATGCCTGTGCTCATAACCATAATATAAAAGAACTATCTCAACCCCAAAGTTTCAAATTAGATATGGCCATGCCAAACCTGACCCCACCACAGTGCAGAGCCTGAAATGACAGAGAAGCCTCAGATTCCAGACAGCCTCAGGCTTTATTTTAAAAAGAAATGGAGAAGATTCCATTTATAAGGGATGTCATACAATATTTCTCCTTCTCTGTCTGGCTTACTTCACTCAGAATGACACTCTATAGGTCCATCCATGTGTACACACTGCTATATTTAAAATGGATAACCAACAAGGACCTACTGTATAGTACATCGAACTCTGCTCAGTGTTATGTGGCAGCCTGGATGGGAGAGGGGATTTGGGGGAGAATGGATATATGTATATGTATGGCTGAGTCCCTTTGCAGTTCATCTGAAACTATCACAACACTGTTAATGGGCTATACCCCAATACAAAATAAAAAGTTCAAAAGAATAAAAATAGAGAAGAGGCATGCTTCCTTCGCTTCCGTAGACCTGATTTTTTCCTGGTGGAGATTAACAGTCACACCTTTGAGGGCTGCAGAGATTGAGCCCCAGGTCAGGATGGGAGATGCTGGCGTGGGACAGAGGACGCCAGCATGCCTCCTGCCACTGTCATTCCAGGGCCTGCCAAGCGGTAGGGGCAGCCCCTGCCTTTCCTGCACTTGCCCAGATTCACTCCTGATGATTCTGGGCCCCTTTGTCTCTCATGCCAGTTGCCACAGGTTCCAAACAAGCCAAGAAACTGCCAGCTTCCGCTTCCAATTATGTGAAATGGGCCTGTTATGCAATCAGACCTGGTTGAGCCCCAGAATAGATCCCAAAGCACCAAGAGATTTGATGACATTCCCACGCGCTTTGCTCTCATTAACATCCTGCCTGGGCTGGTGAGCGGCCCTCCCTCGTCCAGATGTGTCCTGGGGGCTGGGACTCTGCAGGGAGAGCCCAAGGCTGAATTGCTGCCGCTCCTCCCTGGGGACCTGGAGGCAGTCCCCTCTGGCAGCACCTGTCGTTTTCCTGTACCCGCTGCAGTTCCTTGACATCTGGATCCAGGGAGGAAGTTCAAGAGCCCCTCCACTTTGAAAAAGTGAGACTAAACAGCAATAATGGGGTTTGCTGTACACAGGGCAAGGACGGGTTTAAAGCGGGTGAATGCTGGACTCCCCGCCTAGAGGGAACTCCTAACAATCTTTCCCTCACCCCAAATCTTGCCAGGTCAGCAAAGGACACGTGGAAAAGATCCCTAAGGGAGGAGAGTAGTTACCCAGACTTTTGGTCACATTTCTGATCTTTCTTTGTTCCTGGAGGGCAGGAGAAGAGTCTGCGAGAGAAGCAAGTTTTTACGGAAGAAAAGATTTTAAGGCTACATGAGGATGCAGTGTGAACAGTGGAGAACTGTCATAGGCAGCCACGTAGGCGGAGGAGCTGGGAAGGTGGCGATGAGAAGATAAAGATGAAGGGACAGGGCCCTAGAAAACAAGGCTACAAAGTCAGACCCAGAGCGGAGAGCGGCCAACTCCAAAACACAGTGGGGTTAGCACGTGTAGCAATCCAGAGGCGGGCTGGGCTTCAGGGGCCATTGCAGAGACAAGTCATCCTTATTTGGGAAGGACTTCACAGCTTTCATGCTTGTCAAATATTTTCTGAAACTTCTAATCTTACAGAGGACCAAACCCCTTCAAAGTGTATTTCTATTTGAAACACTGAATTTTATCTTTATGAATACCATGATTTATATGATTCTTATCTGCTTTTTGTTATTCATAAAAATACATATAATGAGCTCCAATTATGTACTGGAGACTCTACAGAAATTTTTAAACACATTATTTCATTTCTTCAACATGGTAAGGACAGTTCTATAATTGTCCTATAATTGTGAGAAAGTGGAAGCTTGGAGAGACTAGGTGGCTCACCCAGACTGCAGGGCGTGGATTCGCTGGGAGATGAATCCAAGCACTGTGGCTAGTCTGGAGCCCTCACTCTGTCGTGTGTGTTTATGTGTGTGTGTTAGTCACTCAGTCGTGTCCAACTCTCTTCGATCCCATGGACTGTAGCCCGCCAGACTCCTCTGTTCATGGGATTCTCCAGGCAAGAATACTGGAGTGGGTTGCCATGTCCTTCTCCAGGGTATCTTCCTGACCCAGGGATTGAATCCAGGTCTCCTGCATTTCAGGCAGATTCTTTACTATCTGAGCCACCAGGGAAGCCCCTGTCTGTCACCTACCATGTAGTAAATCATAAATTAATAAAGAGGAGCAGCTGGACCCTACCCTCATCTTTGTACCATCTCTCACCTCCACTCTCTACATACTTAATCCAGAACCTTCCATTTAAAAGGCCCCTATAAGCGTCTATTGGAAGGATGTATATCTCACCAGACTTTCCCTCTCTTTTGCCCTAGGCTCAGAGAGAGAATTCTGGGTTTTTAATTAGTGCTAGGTCTTCAGATTAACATAAAGGAAAAGAATTCTCATTAAGCTCCTAATGAGTTTTATTATAGGCACAAAGAAGAAAGCAGTGACCATTTTGGGTCTTGCAGCTGTCGATCTGTAATTGTCTCTATTGTCATGTACATTGTGAAGACTCCAGTGAAGCATTTTTGAGTCCCTCTATTTGGAGAAAATCTTGGATGCAGAAGCTGCTTTTTAAAAGCCAAGATGCATGTTGTGGGGAGAATGCTTTGTAGACCGTGGAGTGCCCCCTACCTGGAAAGCTGAGGACCACTCCCTTTTCACGGTGGTCTGTGCTGTCGATCCTGGCCACTCAGCTACAGACTTCACTCCCATTTCCAGCCTCTTTCACCAGGATTGCTGACCAGGACACCCATTATGTCAAGAGGAGCCTTCCTCACTTAGAAGGGGAAGGTGTGCTCCTTTAAATGGAGGTGATTTCCAGCTGCTGCTGAGCTGGGTGGACCAGCCTGGGAAGCCAGCATGGTCTGGAGCTACTTTATCATGGTTTGAACATTCATCATGAGGCACCGTAATGGAAGATATAAAATCAGTTGTTACAATTATAACACTGAAACATCTCCACATACCCAGAAGGACTACCAGATGGTGAATCATGACCCCCCTGTATTAAGCAATGCTTGACTCAGCCCATTCCAACAGAACAAAAAAAAACCTTGGAATAACCCTTGAGATAGGGTTTGACCTATGGGCCATGAGACCTCTGAGCTTGGGAATTTCTCATTCGGAGTCATTTGGGCCCTGACTTTCTCTGTGGGAACAGTGGCTCTTTCTGTTTGTCACATGACCTGATTTAGAGGCAGCAGCTGAATAATTGAGAGCTTGGATTCAGAAGCCAGCTGCCCTGCTTTGAATCTTGGTTCTATCACTTTCAGGCCATGCAACTAATGTCTTTCCATGCCTCTGTTCTGTGTTGCAAAAAGGGAATAAAACTGGCTCTTATTTCACCAGGTTATTACAAAGGTTAATATGTGTGAAGCTCTAAAAGAGTGACAGGCATGATGGATGTTTATAAGTGTTAAATAATAACAATAATAATAGTGATGATGGAAATAAAGCTATAAAATATGCAGCTCTTATTTCTGTTTCAAAATGAGGAACTGGTGGATCAAAGCAGTTTCTAAGCTGCTAAGAGAGAGAATCTGGATTCCAAACCATGATCTTACCCACACCGCCCCC
This sequence comes from Redunca redunca, assembly GCA_006410935.1. Classification (NCBI taxonomy): domain Eukaryota; kingdom Metazoa; phylum Chordata; class Mammalia; order Artiodactyla; family Bovidae; genus Redunca; species Redunca redunca. The sequence continues at coordinate 596,825 of SJYQ01000333.1, read as the reverse complement.
CTAGTTTTCTCAACTATAGAGTAAGGTGGCAAGGTGGTTCCAAGGTTCCTTTCAAACCCTAACATTTGACAAACTGTCTGTTCCCTAGCCCTGTGCTCTCCACATCTGCATCTACTGTTTTTCGAGGGGCTTTCCCATTCTAACTTCACATATTTCCCTTAGTCTAAAAATTCTTCATTGCACCTTTCTGTGTGTGCCAGCTTTAGTATTTCTTTCCTCTCTTGAAAGTTAGATGGTGTAGAGACCACTGTCACTATTCACCCATCATCTCCCTCCCTCTGCAGTCTTTTTCTTATCTCTACTCCTCAACTTGAAGGTCAGTGATGACCTCCTTTGACCCCAGTCCACTGGCCTTTCCTTCCTTCCTTCCCTGATTCAGCATCTCTGCAGTGTGGACTATGTCAACATGTAATGACCTGCAATAACAAGTGTTGTCCCTGAAGGACCCTCTATGTTTGGCAAACCTCTTTCTCTCTGTCAAAAACAAAAACTGTTCATATAGTTCATGATGATGTGCCATTTTTTACCCCTACCAAAAAGACCTGTATTGAGATTGTCCCATGTCAGTCACTAGGAACTACTTCATTATTTTTGATTGCTGTGTTTTATTTCAGTTCATGCTAAGTTGCTTCAGTCACGTCTGATGCTTTGAGACCCTGTGGACTGTAGCCTGCCAGGCTGCTCTGTCCATGAAACTCTTCAAGTAAAAATACTGGAGTGGATTGCCATTTCTTCCTCCAGGGGATCTTCCCTACACAGGGTCGAAACCACTTCTCTTAATGTCTCCTGCGTTGGCAGGTGGGTTCTTTACCACTAGGGCTACCTGGGAAGCCCTAGTATTTCAGTATGGATACATATACTTATTTCTTTATTTATGGACATGTTCTTTGATTGCAAACAATGTTTTCCCCCTAATATAAGCCCAGTTCTCTTTAACTGATTTTAAAAATTGAAGTAGAATTTGGACTTCTCTGGCAGTCCAGTGGTTAAGATTCTGCACTTACATGCTTCCAGTGCAGGTTTAATCCCTGGTGGGGGATCTAAAAGCCCCATGTCGCACACACAAAAAATAATAATAAAATTGAGCACTATAGTTGATTTACAATGTCATGTTAGTTTCAGGCATACAGGACAGTGATTGAGTTATTTATATATACACATATTTTCTATTTCAAATTCTTTTACAGGTTATTACAAAATAGAGTATAGCTCCCTGTGCTATCCAGTAGATCCTTGATGTTTATCTATTTTGTATATAGTAGTATATATATGTTAATCTCAACTTCCTAATTTATCCCTCCCCTGCCTTCCCTTTTGGTAGCCATAGGCTTGTTTTCTATGCCTGTAAGTCTCTTTAATACATTAGGTGTCCTTATTTTAGCCTTTGTGACCCTGTGAACTATAATCCACCAGGCTCCTCTGTCCATGGGGCAAGAATACTAGAGTGGATTGCCATGCCCTTCTCCAGGGGATCTTCCCAACCCAGGGATTGAACCTGAGTCTCCTGCATTGCAGGCAGAGTCTTTTACAGTTGAGCCACTGGGGAAACCCACTTTTTGGCTCAGCTCAGCTCAAATCCAGGATTAAGGCCTGTTCCTAGCAGGGAGGCTATTCAGAGTTTCCACTTCAGCTGTTTAAGATTCACCTGACTAAGCTGACTCTGCTGCTTCCCCACCTCTGGTATTGTCTGAGCTCCTGCTTTTGTGTTTCCTTCTCAGTCTTGGAGACTTACCCTGATTTCCCCCATGCCTGAGTCTCTGAACCCGTTAGCTGTATCTCTGAGACACTTAACACCTAGCTGTTGGAATCTCCACCAGTTACTGGTTCTCTCTCCTCCCCAGCCCGCTGGCCTGGATGGACTCACCAGTTCTTGGCCTCTGCTCTGACCTTGACTTGTAGGATTCTGATTTCACCTATCCTTTTCCCTTAGTCTTGTGTGCTTGTGTCACAGGCCCCATTCGAGTCCATATTCTTCAGCTTTACTTATGATATTAATACCTAAAGACCCTTTTGGGCCTCCTAGTCTAGCCTGAAGTTCTGTCTCAGCCACTTCCTGGTCTGATGGCTATCTAAGCTTGCACACTGTTATTGGGTTTCTCATTATCCCACGACATTGATTAATTTCCATTTCTAACTGTATCTCTGATTTTTTTCCCCCAGTGAAAAAGCTTCCTTTCTTCTTCTTTTCCCTGATGTTTGATATTCTTCAAGGCTAGGTCTTTGTCCTGATAGTCTAAGTACTTCTTTAATATTTTCCTACTCTTACCTACCTTAATAGACTTAAATACAGTTTATTCCCAAATATACATACCCAGCCTTCACCCTTCCCCATGCTCCATGACTGCGTTTCCAGTTGTCTGTATAACATCTCCATTTGAATGTTTCCCATCACTTCAATTTCAGTATGTCTAAACCCAACAGAACCATCTGTTACCATCTCACCCCATCTGTTCCCTTTCCAACTTTTTCTGTCTTGTAAATATATCACATTTTTGTGATCACCCAGACTTGAAATCTTGGAATTATACCTGATTTCTTTCATTCCTCACCTCCTATAGACAAACCATCACTGAATCCTGCTAAAGTTTTTTCCTTCAAAAATAACTCTGTGGGTGACTTCTGAATGAAAAGTGGATTGGTACATGCATTCATCTCTCTCTCTTTTTTTTAAATACCACTAAAATGGCAGTCAAGGTATGTTTTAAAAGGTTAAACCCCATGCAAGAGAGGAAAAGGAGAAAACTACAAGTTGGACAATACGTGACGAATGATAACTTATTTAGTACATTCCTGAAAAACTCAAACTGTAAGCCAAGAGCAAAAAGATCCTAAGAGTACCCCCCTTTTTTATCTCCAAGCAACTCAGTAACCAAGAAATTTAGAGGCATATGGTACCTTAATATGTGGGGGTGATGGCAGAGTTAGAAAGAAGGAAAAAACTGCCTTTTAAGGGCAATTAGAACCCTAGTTGCCTTTCCCAGTCACCCCATCCCAGAAAAAGACAAGTGATTTATTCTTTGAAACAATGGGTTTCTGGCTTGGGGATACCAGTAACTGTTGTAGGTTGGTGCTATACCAGAATACAGGTGATCAATTAGAATTTTATATACTGAGTGCTGAGAGCATTGATTCTCTTTCCCTGCTAGCCCCCAGAGCTTCTTTGGGGCAGGAAACGGAGGGTACTTTTCTGGAGACTCTAGCAGCAACAAGAGAAAAGACCTAGAAATATTGATATGAGTGAGTCCTCAGTGACTTGCCCTGGCCACATCATCTTCCAGGAAAACTCATCATCAATAGGCATACATCCAGGCAACTTTTAGTGCCCACTTTTAAATGTGAGCAGACAGAGAAAGACTGCCAGACGTGAGGAAAGCCTTTCATATGAAAGATAGACGTGAAAATAAAATGAATCGGAAGATGCAGGGAGAAGAAAATGAGAAAAAACAACCACCTTCTATTAATATCTTCAAAGATCTAGGAAAATATTTTACATCTGTAAAGCAAGACTACAGATGCCACATAAAAAAAGAACATGCAGAGAACAAAAAAGAGCTCTTAGAAGTATTATTGAAGCAATTTTTTAAAACTTTATAGAAATTTTGGAAAATAAGGTTTAAATTTCTGCAAAAAAAAATGAAAAATGTAAGGAGATAGAAAATAGGTAACAATGAAGAACAGCAAAAACAAATAATATTCTAAAGAAAGAGTTACTGATGCCATCCAACCATCTCATTCTCTATCTCCCCCTTCTGCTCCTGCCCTCAAACTTTCCCAGCATCACCAGGTAGCCAAAGTAATGGAGCTTCAGCATCAGTCCTTCCAATGGATATTTAGGATTGGTTTCCTTTAGGATTAACTGGTTTGATCTCCTTGCAGTCCAAGGAACTCTCAAGAGTCTTCTCCAGCACCACAGTTCAAAAGCATCAATTCTTCAGCACTCAGCCTTGTTTATGGTCCAACTCTCACATCCATACATGACCACTGGAAAAACCATAGCTTTGACTATATGGACCTTTGTTAGCAAAGTGATGTCTCTGCTTTTTAATATGCTGTCTAGGTTTGTCATAGCTTTTCTTCCAAGGAGCAAGATCTTTTACTTTTGTGGCTTTAGTCATCGTCCACAGTGATTTTGGAGCCCAGGAAAATAAAGGCTGTCACTATTTCTACTGTTTCCCCATAATTTGTCATGAAGTGATGGGACTGGATGCTATGATCTTAGTTTTTTTTTAATGTTAAGTTTTAAGCCACCTTCTTCACTTTCCTCTTTCACCTTGATCAAGAGGCTCTTTAGTTCCTCTTCACTTTCTACCATTAAAGTAGTATCATCTGCATATCTGAGGTTGTTGATATTTCTCCTGGCAATCTTGATTCCAGCTTGTCATTCATCCAGCTCAGCATTTTGCATGATGTACTCTGCATATAAGTTAAATAAGCAGGGAGACAGTATACAGTCTTGATGTACTCCTTTCCCAATTTGGAACCAGTCCATTGTAACTGAACATGTCCAGTTGTAACTGTTTTTTCTTGACCTGCATACAGATATTTCAGGAGGCAAGTAAGGTGGTTTGGTGTTCCCATCTCTTTAAGAATGTTCCACAGTTCATTGTGGATACACACAGTCAAAGGCTAGCATAGTCAATGAAGCAGAAGTAGATGCTTTTCTTTGGAATTTCCTTGTTTTGTTTTTTTTTTTCCTATTGTTCCATGTCCAGTTCTAACTGTTGCTTCCTGACCTGCATACAGATTTCTCAAGAGGCAGGTCAGGTGGTCTGGTATTCCCATCTCTTTCAGATTTTCCATAGTTTCTTGTGATCCACACAGTCAAAGGCTTTGGCATAGTCAATAAAGCAGAAATAGACGTTCTTCTGGAACTCATTTGCTTTTTTGATGATCCAGCGGATGTTGGAAATTTGATCTCTGGTTCCTCTGCCTTTTCTAAAACCAGCTTGAACATCTGGAAGTTCACAGTTCACGTATTGCTGAAGCCTGGCTTGGAGAATTTTGAGCATTACTTTACTACCATGTGAGATGAGTGCAATTGTGCGGTAGTTGAGCATTCTTTGGCATTGCCTTTCTTTGGGATTGGAATGAAAACTGACCTTTTCCAGTCCTGTGGTCACTCCTGAGTTTTCCAAATTTGCTGGCATATTGAGTCCAGCACTTTCACAACATCATCTTTGAGCTATTTCAAATCCTAAAAGATAATGCTGTGAAAGTGCTGTACTCAATACACCATCAAATTTGGAAAACTCAGCAGTGGTCACAGGATTGGAAAAGATCATTTTTTTCCAAATAGGAAAAGGAGTAGGTCAAGGCTGTATATTGTCACTCTGCTTATTTAACTTCTATGCAGAGTACATCATGAAAAATGCTGGGCTGGAAGAAGCACAAGCTGGAATCAAGATTGCTGGGAGAAATATCAATAACCTCAGATATGCAGATGACACCACCCTTATGGCAGAAAGTGAAGAGGAACTAAAAAGCCTCTTGATGAAAGTGAGAAAGGAGAGTGAAAAAGTTGGCTTAAAGCTCATTCAGAAAACGAAGATCATGGCATCTGGTCCCATCACTTCATGGGAAATAGATGGGGAAACAGTGTCAGACTTTATTTTTTGGGGCTCACAAATCACTGCAGACGGTGACTGCAGCCATGAAATTAAAAGATGCTTACTCCTTGGAAGAAAAGTTATGACCAACCTAGATAGCATGTTGTTAAGCAGAGACATTACTTTGCCAACAAAGGTCCATCTAGTCAAGGCTGTGGTTTTTCCAGTGGTCATGTATGGATGTGAGAGTCAGACTGTGAAGAAAGCTGAGTGCCGAAGAGTTGATGCTTTTGAACTGTGGTGTTGGAGGACTCTTGAGAGTCCCTTGGACTATGAGGAGATCCAACCAGTCCATTCTGAAGGAGATCAGCCCTGGGATTTCTTTGGAAGGACTGATGCTAAAGCTGAAACTCCAGTACTTTGGCCACCTCATGTGAAGAGTTGACTCACTGGAAAAGACTCTGATGCTGGGAGGGATTGGGGGCAGTAGAAGAAGGGAACGACAGAGGATGAGATGGCTGGATGGCATCATTGACTTGATGGACATGAGTCTGAGTGAACTCCAGGAGTTGGTGATGGACAGGGAGGCCTGGTGTGCTGCGATTCATGGTGTCACAAAGAGTCAGACACGACTGAGCGAGAACTGACTGAACTGCTTTTTCTATGATCCAACAGATGTTGGCAATTTGATCTCTTGTTCCTCTGTTTTTTCTAAATACATTTTGTACATCTGAAGTTCTTAGTTCACACACTGTTGAAGCCTTGCTTGAAGGATTTTGAGCATTACCTTGCTAGCCTGTATGAGTTCGGTAGTTTGAACATTCTTTGGCATTGCCTTTCTTTGGGATTGGAATGAAAACGGATCTTTTCCAATCCTGTGACCACTGCTGAGTTTTCCAAATTTGATGGTGTATTGAGTGCAGCACTTTCACAGCATTATCTTTTAGGATTTGAAATAGCTCAGCTGGATTCCATCACCTCCACTAGCTTTGTTCATAGTGATGTTTCCTAAGGCCCACTTGGCTTCACACTCCAGGATGTCTGGCTCTAGGTGAGTGATCACACCATCATAATTATTCAGGTCATTAAGATCTTTTTGTACAGTTCTTCTGTGTATTCTTGCCACCACTTCTTAATCTCTTCTGCTTCTGTTAGGTTCATACTCTTTCTGTCCTTTATTATGCCCCCATCTTTGCGTGAAATGTTCCCTTGGTATCTCCAGTATTCTTGAAGAGATCTCTGGTCTTTCCCATTCTATTGTTTACCTCTGTTTCTTTGCATTGTTCACTTAAGAAGGCTTTCTTATTTCTCCTGTCTATTCTCTGGAACTCTGCATTTAGTTGGATATATCTTTCCCTTTCTTCTTTGGCCTTTGCTTCTCTTTTTTTCTCAGCTATTTGTAAAGCCTCCTCAGACAACCACTTTGCTGTGGCATGTATCTTGCTATATTTCTTTCATGTTTATATGAATATATGAAATATATATGGAGTTCTTTTCTTTTTAAAAATACATTGAAGCATCTTGCATGTTTTCATTTTATTTCAATTAAAATTAATTGAATGTACATATTGTTGCTTGGCACTATGCTAGTTCTTGGGATGAAATGAGAGTTATACAGTCTCTTCTTGTAAGGAGTTCCTAGTAAATCGAATATCCTGGTTTATGGAGAGTTATTATCATAAACATCTTCTCAAAGAATTAGAGTACAGTAAATATATTCCATGTTTATACTAAATCTAAGCCTTGCTTTGATTCAAACACCACTGTCCTCTCTTGAAATACCTTTGCCTTTTTAGTATGAACATCAGACATCTTTGAATAATAGAGCAAAAAATTCTGTTGTTTGAATTTTCAGGTGTTTGGATTCTAGGGAAGTAAGTCTGTATTATGCATTTAATCAGCTCTCTTCAACCCTTTTCTCTTAAATGCCATCCTCCCAATAGACTCATGCTTTAATAGTGTTTTCTTGACCCTGGGCCAGATCGCATGTAAGCTTAAAAAAAGAAATACCTAGATAATGTTGTCTAGTTTGTTGATGTGTCTAATTCTTGGACTAGTGACAAACTTTATGGTCTATTTAGCAGAGATTTTTGCTTCATCACTTTACCCCTGAAAGGATAAAATGGTAATAACTAAAAAATAAAGCCTGTTTAGTCAAAGACAAATTGTTGGCTCTGGACAATCTTTGCTGAGTGTAGCAAGGAGAAAGAAGGGAGGTCTTGTGACAGATTTGTTTCAAGAACTGCTAAGTTTTTTCTTGTGTGCTTTGCTAAAGCTCAATTAGAGACAGAGCTTGAGTAATAGCTGTTTCTTACTGGAATTTGTAAATTGTCTCTGTGGCATGACTTGTCTTGGAAATAATCAGCCACCTTTAAATCTGGGGACACCACCTCATTTGTAATCTTTATCTTGCATAGCTTTCCTACAGCCTTGTGTTTTGTCTGATAACAAGAAAAAATATTGATGTTAAACTGTATAAGAGAAGAAGATAGTAGATCAGTCTCCAGTTCTTTATCTGTAGAATGCAGTATTCCTTTGCAGGTGGTAGTGGCCTGTTTAAGATCAGGCAATATATCAAATCCCCCAAACAAGCAGTGAAATATGACCTCTCCAGCATGACTGATGTTTTACCAGCTGGGAGCAAGTGACTGGCTGGAATCCAGTTCCAAGGGCTGCCACAGAACAGCTGTGATTGCAATCCACAAATGATTTGTGAAGAGGAATGTCTGAGCATGCCAGGATCACAACAATTTGTGCTGCTGCTTTTTTTTTTTTCCTCCTTATCAGCTTTAATAATAGTTTGCAAACAATAAAATCCATAAATTTCAGGTGTGTATTTCAACAAGTTTAGACAGATGTATACACCTGTGTAACTACCACCTTAATCAATGTGCAGAATATTTCTACCTTCCCAAAGAGTTCCCTTGTGCCCCATCCCATTCATTCTACTCTCATTCCCCACACCCCTTGCCTTAGGCAACTGTGGATCTGCTTTGGTCACGGTAGATTAGATTTCTTCCTAGAGTTTCATGTAAATAGAATCAAACAGTGCATTCGTTTCTGTGTCCCTCTTCTGTGATTCAGCATGATTTTGAGATCCATCCATGTTGCTGTATACATGGGCAGTTTATTCCTTTTTGATGCTATGTGACATTCCATTGTATGATTATGCCATAATTTGTTTATCCCCTCACCTGTTGATCAGTGGTTTAGAGTTGTTTTCAGTTGTTGGCTATTATGCCTAGAGTTGCTGTGAACATTTGTGTACAAGTCTTTGCATGGACCCAAGTGTCATTTCTCTTGGGTAAATGCAGAGATGTAGAATTGCTGAGTCATATGTTGAATGTATATTAATTTTTAAGGAACTGCCAACTTGTTTTTTAAAGTGGTTGTACCATTTTACATTTCCACCAACAATATATGAGAGCTCTAGGTATTCCACATTCTTGCCAATATTTGGTATTTTCCGCCATTTAAATTTTGACTGTTTTAGTAAGTATGTAGTGGTATCTCCTGGTAATTTTAGTTTGAATTTCCATTGGCTTATTTTACATCCATCTATCTTTGTTGGTGAAGTACCTGTATCTTTTGGTTAAAATCTTTGACTGTTACATTAAAACATTTTTTTCTCTAAGAAAATTTTCTTATTCTTGAGGTCTAATTGTTCTTTATGTATTCTGAAGAAAAGTCTTTTTTTTTTTAAACCAGATTTATGCTTTGCAAATATTTTATTCCAGTCTAGATTTGTCTTTGCATTTTCTTAAGAGTATCTTTTGAAAAGCAACAGTTATGGAATCTACTCTTTCTAATTTGTTTATGGTTTTTGCTTTTTGTATTCTGAGAAATCCCTGGCTAACTGTTCTGTTATTTTTTTAAAAAGAAGTGTCTCTTTTACTGATCAAATGAAGATACTATGACTACATTTTCAAAAGGGGTGACTGAAAGGACTATTTATACAGGTCTGAGTACGGCTAAGCACTCAGGATCTAATAACAGCAGGAAGCCAATACTAGCCCTTGGTCAAAGGAAAGGACTCAGGAAATCTTATAGATGTATGAATGGTCCTTCTAATGAGAGCTACAGCTTTTGGTAGAGGAATACAGCCACCGTCAGCCCATGCATGACCCAGGAGATCTCTCTCCTCCCATCCTTTGAATCTTCTGCCAGTACCTCCCATTGGCCAAACTCAACTGGAAGCCAGATGGTAAGGAAGAGCAGCTGACAGAGTCAATAAAAATCAGCTCTCAGAGCTGACTGTTGGTTCATTGGTACACAGAACCCAAATTGACTAGAGTGAAATACCAGCTTCCAATTTAACAGAACATTGCCTGTGTTTACTGGTGGAACCACTTCTCCCTTGGGTAGGATGCCTTACAGAACCATTAAGCTCAAGGTTGCAGCATCAACATGAAGAGCCAAGACTCCTTATGTGGGTTTTTAAATCTAATAGAGCTAATCCCCCATCACACTATATACTTACCTTGGGCTTATTTCATATAATTTATCTTGCAGAAAGTTATCATATCTGAAGAATTAGATTCTAGGCCTGGTGTTCAGAAATCTCAAACCTGAGTCCATGGAGATATGGTTTCTCAGAATAGTCACAGGAGTTTTCTGATAACTTCTGCAGACCTTTAGCTGGAAATGTAAAACCCTAAGCTCATCAGTTTTTTCTCCAAGCTCTCCAGCTCAATTAGAAGCAAGCAATCAACCAATCCCATAGTTTATACCATGTTTCCACTAAATGGTCTGTACAGCAACTACTTGGTCATCAAAACCCTTTACCTTCTGCAGGATCTTGACTCTAGGTGACTACAGACAGTAGTTGAGGGAAATTTTTTGTCACCATATACCATGTATACCTTTTGCCAGTGGAAACATAGCCATTAATGCCTTTAACGGAGAAGGCAATGGCACCCTACTCCAGTACTCTTGCCTGGAAAATCCCACGGGCAGAGGAGCCTAGTAGGCTGCAGTCCATGGGGTCTCGAAGAGTCGGACATGACTGAGAGACTTCACTTTCACTTTTCATTTTCATGCATTGGAGAAGGAAATGGCAACCCACTCCAGTGTTCTTGCCTGGAGAATCCCAGGGACGGGGAGCCTGGTGGGCTGCTGTCTATGGGGTCACATACAGTTGGACACGACTGAAGTGACTTAGCAGTAGCAGTAGCAGCAATCCCTTTAAATCTAGCCAATCAGAGAACCAACGGCAAATTCCCATCTTTACCTTTCTGCTTTCCTGGAAACAGTTCTGATATCAATAACTTTTAAAATCAAGGTTTAGGAAAGAGGATGGAGTCCCTATGAAAATGGTGGGGCAGGGATTTATTATAGGAATTAGACAGTATATAATTATGGAGGCGGATGAAGAGGTGAAGATCTGGAGGTGGTGGTGCCTCCCAAGACAACAGCCTTTCCAGTTCTCACAGCGAGTTATATCCGTCATCCCCAGATATTCCTGGACTTCTCTGGTGGCTCAGACTCTAAAGAATCCACCTGCAATGCAGGAGACCTGGGTTTGATCCCCAGGTTCAGGTTGGAAAAGGTCATGGCAACCCACTCCAGTATTCTTGCCTGGAGAATCCCCATGGACAGAGAAGCCTGGTGGGCTATAGTCCATGGGGTGGCAAGAGGGCAGGACATGACCGAGCGACTGAGCATCTAAGCACACAGCACAGAGGAGATGGTATTTTGTTGCTCTTCAGTTCGTTTCCATAGCAAAGTAGAAAACTCTATGATGAGACAGACATTGTTTTCTTTTCCCCTTTCAATCTGCTGTGTGTTACTGAATCTGTTCATTCATACAATGAACTCTTAGGTACCTACTGGTCTAGGAGCTGGAGATACATAAGTGAACAAAGCAGACAGAAAATTCATGCTTTGCAGAGCTTACATTCTAATAAGGGAAGACTACAAGCTGAGAAATTCAGTTGTTATAGGAGGTTGAAAGATGAAAGGAGGGGCTATTGAAAGGGAGACTGACAAGCCTGGGGTCCAAATCCCCCACATTGGGTTTTTTGTGTCTGGCCTTGGTGTCCCATAATCTTGCCCAACCTTGCCTTACATATCTTATCCTTTCATGTTCCCCAACATGAACCACACCTTCTTATCACATGAGTCCTTCCTCTCTGTCCTTGCAGCAAGCATTGTCTTACTTGAAAATTGAACATCCATGCCCCGGCAGCAGTCTTGGTGGGAGCCATTCCCAGTGCCTCCCAGAGGCCTCCCTCTGGCATTCTAGGCTGTGATGCATTCTCAAGCTAAGTGTACAACCTCATGTATTCCTGGCACATCTCCTTCTGCCGCTAGACCCCTTTCACGTCTCCCATAGGCACACAGCATTAGGCGTCAAGTCACTGCTTCTGATCCTGATTTGCCAATTTACATTTTCCATGGGGCGAATCTCAAGCAGAGCGAGCAAAGTGAAACAATATCTTACTTGACAAAAAGACGTGTTGGGTTGCTGGGGCAGAGAGAACGTGCACAGTTGGGGAGTCTAGATAAGAGAAGAGCAGGATGCAGAAAATAGATGGAGGTCGGGCAGGGGGATGATTTGCAAGTCAACATCACATATTTTCCTTGGAGAAATTGACAGGGCTAATCTCCCACCCTAACAGGATTGGGATATTATTCCGCCTCAGAAAGAAAGGGTGATTGTCAGGGTGCAGATCAAACACTCTTTCCTGGAGGTATTGATGTTTCTCCGTGCTGGCGACCACAGCAAGCTCAAACATGGTTGCAGAATGCAAATCATGGTACGCACACTTTCTTATATGCAGGGGTGTGATAGGTGCTATGTGCCCCCAAGGTCTAGAGGCAGCTGGTGCTCTGAAGCCTTGGAAATTGTGCCCCCGCAGCCAAGAATCATGTTCTGGATCTTGTCTAACCCTGTTACTCAGGTTGATTAGGGGCCAACACTGCCTCACCAGTGTGGGGCGGACTGCGGAGCTGACTCAAGCCTCATGGACTATCCACCCCCCCAGCTCAGTCAGTCTCAGGTTTCCAGAGAAGGTGGTTTGGCTCAAGCTTTCTTTTCAGTGCTTTCTAGTCAGATTTTTCACAGTGGAGCCAATTTCAACCCCAAAGTTAACTCTCAGAAAGTTGTCCTGAAAGTCTAAGGAAACAGCTGTAAAGCACTTTTCATGGGTGCACGTCACAGGTGAGCTATAGGCTTGGAGTGGTCACAGAGGACATAGAGGGTTCAGGACTTAGCCCAGACATCCTGACCCCAAAGCCTATATTTCTTTTTTCTTTCTTTTCTTCTTTTTTTTTCACACTGTACAGCCCCCCTCAGTGTTCACAGCCCACAGATAAGAAGGCTGGGCTGCAGTTTACCCTAGCATGGGTACACTGTGTGAGGCCCACAGAGGTCAAAGTCGGTATTTTAATACGAAATTTTGCCTAATGGACTGTAAAATATTTGTCAGCCATTCTTTTCTGAGACTAACAACTGTAAGATTGTTATGGAAAAACCTGAACAAACTTTTTGGCCAACTCAATATTTTGCGAGAATTTGTTAATTCTGGAGTGATGGAAATTTTTATGTAGAATGGTATGAGGCAGCGTATTTTATTAGTAAGAGCAGTAGATTAAAACTCAGGAGCCTTGAATTCAAGTCCCAGCTTGTCCACTAGATGGCTGTGTGACCCTGAGCCAGCTTCTTAACCTCTCTGGTTTTATATTCTATTAAAAAGGGGCTTGGATTTGATATTTGTGCTGTCTTAACAGCTTTTAAATTCTCAAGAGAGCCTCATTCAATTAGGGAAAACCATACAGGAGCCAGGGAAGACAGACCTTCTGAAAAAACAAACTCCAGTTCTGAATGCCCCATCAAGTCTTGACTTTCGTAAAGTCAAAGATTTGGCCTTAGAGTCCTTCTGGTTTCTGGATGAACATAATGTTGTTCTCTGTTTCAGTTATCTAGTGCTATAACTTAAGAATAGTGGCTTAAAAAAATAAGGATTTAGTACTTCTCACAACTCCATGAGTTGGTTAAGCTTGGCGGTCCTTCTGCTCCTTGTGGGGTCATTCATGTGGCTTTATTTAGACAGGCACTTAGTTGGGGATAGAGTGTCCAAGATGTTCTCATTTGCACACTGGGGTCTTGGTTCTGGTATTGCCTAGAGGTCTCAGCTCTGCTTAACTTACCTCTCCAGCTCTATAGCTTTGACTTCTTCTCATGGCAGTTCAAGGCTTTGAAGAAGGTGAAAATTCAAGTTGCAGGGCTTTAGCTTGGACATCATATGGCGTCACTTCTGCCATGTTCTTTTGGTCAGCACAAGTCAGGGCCGTTCCAGATTCAAGGGAAGGAAACTTGACTACTCCACCTCTGGGAGTAGTGGCAAAGCCCCTTTGCAAAACAGCACCCAGCATGCCATCTTTGGAAATAATTGGCAGAAGGAAAAAGAAACTCTCTATGGAAGAACTGGTGATGTGGGAAAATCGCATCAGACAAGAAGACTCGGGATTCCTGAGTGTGTGCTATCAATCAGGGATCTCCCTGGAGTGCACGTCGACTCCTGAGAAAACCGTGGGCCTCTGGAGGTGCACTGGTCGGATGCATTAACTGTTACCAATTGTCTGCTTTATTTTTTAATTAATATTTATGTATTTGACTTTGCCAGGTCTTAGTTGTGGCACAGCGGATCTTCAGTCTTTTGGTTCCAGTATGTGGGATCAAGCCCAGGCCCCCTGCATCAGGTGTGTGCGTGAGTGTTCAGTCATGTCCAGCTCTTTGTGACTCTATGGTCTATAGCCCGCAAGTCTCCTCTGTCCATGGGATGCTCTAGGCAAGAATACTGGAATGGGTTGCTATTTTCTCCTGCAGGGGATCTTCCCAACCCAGGAATCAAACCCGCATCTCCTGCACTGGCAGGCAGATTCTTTACCACTGAGCCACCTCTTAGCCAATAGACAACTGGGGAAATCCTCAGTTGTCTGCTTTAAACTGTTACACTCCTTATTCTCGCTTTATTCACTGATCCTCCCTGTACATTTTCCCCACCTCCCTCCACACTGCTATTATTGTGTAGCAGTTTCCAAACCCTTGTACTCAGACTACTCAACTTTTCAGGGTAGGGGGAAGGGAATCGGGTAGAGTCCTCTTCCCTAGCAACTTAAACACATGAGCAGGTACACACTCAAGGCTGTATCTTCTATGGATTATTAGAGAGTGTGCACTCTGGGGACCACAGGCTGACTGCCATGGGGTATGTATGTTTTGTGGTCTTCATACAGGTGTGGGGCACATCTTGGGTACATGGTACTACTTTGTACCCTAGCAGTGCCATGTGCCCCAACCAAGTCTATTGTTTTACACCAAGGCTACCCCTTTTCACTTGTCACTATTATCTGTGAGGCATTTATGTCTGCATCCTTGATCTAGTCCAACGCCCCTCCCTGATTTGCAAGGAAGGGAAATAAGTCCCCAAAGGTGACATAATTGACTGTTGTAACCAAAGCAAAACAAAAACCACACACAGCCTCTGCTTTCTAATTTATTATCTGTTTTCATTTTTTCTCAGCAATCCAGTGTTAGGATTCATAGATGGGGAAATCAACATTTTGGGTGTTATAAAGACCTACAGCCTGAATGCTGGTTTCCCTTCGAGTACACGCTGCAATACAGCATGTGGAGTTGGCCTCGAGTAAAAGGAAGGAAGAGTATTTTCTGTTTCCAGGTTAGGCCAGCATTTTCAGTGACATCTAGACTCTCCCTCTGCTGAGTCCCTAAGTAGAGAACAGGTTTCATTTGATACACTTGAAAAACCTTGAGCAAGTGAAGTTGTCTACAGATTCCCATGAATCATTTCATTTGTTATTTTGTAGCAAATAATGGAAGCCAGTGTGAAACTCAAGTGACCAATATAGCTTCGTGAGAACAGTGCAGAACCCCTCTTTCATCTTGCATTGTAGACTCCTAAAGAACTGGGCCTCCCTGGTAGCTTAGTTGGTAAAGAATCTGCCTGTAATGCAGGAGACCAGGGTTTGATCCCTGGGTTGGGAAGGGCCCCTGGAGGAGGAAATGGCAACCCCCTCCAGTATTCTTGCCTGGAGAATCCCAGGGACAGAGTAGCCGGGAGGCTACAGCCCCATAGGGTCGCAAAGAGTCAAACACAACTGAGTGACTAACCCACCACAGAGAGTAGGTACCACTTTTTTAAGAAGCTAGAACAATGGGTAGAACTTAGTAAGTGTTCAATAAATAGTTATAATCATGAGTGGTTTTTCCGGGGTTCCTTCAGTGAGACTTCTTTGCTTTCTCCATGGATTACTAGTTAGAAACTTGGTACCTAGGCTGGCCTCTCGTAACTGGCTCTGTTCAAATCCTCACTTTCCTCATCTATAAAATCAGTAGAAGACAATCTTTTGTATTCATCCCAGGTTCAAAAGTCCATCATTCTTTCATATTACATTGGTTTGGGAGATGAGAAAAAGTAAAATATTTTCAAAGTTTCAGTTCTTTTTCTCACTTTTGAATTTTGTAGTTTAAACCCTTCTACAGTAAGAAGCAGCAATCAGTGATCATTGAGATGCGTGGTTGGGAAGTTATGCTTGAGTTGAAGGGATACATTGCCTCATGGTAGCTACTGAGTGTGAGTCCTTGTTGTCCATCTTTGTTACACAGCCAGATCTTGGAACACATGGACGTTTGGAGAATGAGAGAGCCAGAATAGCCTGAATTGATACAGTAGGTCAACTGCTGAAATTGCTGTTCACTTAATAGACTACAAAATAGACCAAGAGACATAAAACTAGGAGATAATGATTTCTGAGTTTTCTTAGACTAGGGATAGAGGCATTTCCTGAATATTCTGCTATCAATGTGAACAGAGACATAATGCCTGGTATCTAACCAATACTTAATAAAATTCTGCCTACTGAGCAAATCCATGAATCAGTGAGTGACCTATGCTGATTCATTCTCTTTTCTACTTAAACAGGATTGAATCAATTGCATGTTTTTTATTCTTTCTCTTTCTCTCTCCTGGTTTGATAGTTGTGCATATGTTTCATATTCTTTTAGTGGTTGCCCTTACTTATGCTTTCCACCAGATGCAAGAGAATGGGAATCTTCATAAGTCCTGATCCTGTGTTTCCCTCCAAAGAGAAAGCCACTGTTAGAATCTTGTTTTTTCCTGAGATAGAGAGGTGGATTTTCTCTGATGTGAATGAAGCTGAAGTTCATGGCCCCTCATTTGCATGCTTCAATATGTTAGTATATATTTTACAAGTGTGAATCTAATTATTATCTCTGTCATCATCCCATTAAGAGATGCAATTCATAGATAAAGAACTGCATAATTTTTCCAATTTATATGGACAGAAGTCTGGAGAATATAGGTGGGAAGGGGTATTGAGAATGTGTGCTTAAAGTAGAGGAATATAAACTTGGAAAGCCTTAAAAGTGGGGAGGAAGAGGGAAGGAGAAAGAGAGGTGGAAAGAGAGAGAGGGAGAGAGAAAATTCCGCCTGTGGACAGCCACTTTGGTCCATACCCATGGGTTCCAGGCTTCTCTTGACCCTCCCATCCTAACTGCTTTTCCTGCAGATTTTGAACTTGCTTAGCCAGCCCTTACAATTATATAAACCAATTCATTGCAATAAATCTCTTAATACATTATCTCCTACTTCCTTCGCTTCTCTGATAGAGCCCTATTATTCAACGTGTCTCCTGATTTCGAAGTGTCCTCTCTCAGTTCTTTCTGCTCCTGCCTTCTGGTTCTGTCCTGTTCCCCGATTGATCTCTTTGCATATTTGGAAAATTTTGATTTGGGAGCCTTTCAAAAATGATTTCCTTATTTTGAGTTCCCATATGCTGAGTTGATACCTCTTTATTCAGGCGGTGTGTAACTTTTGAGTATGAACGTCTCTTCAGTGGTCGTCATTCTCTATGGGGGTCTGTGTGATTTGGGTCATGTAAATAGCCTTTTGTTGGATGCTCTCTGTGGTAAAGTTTCACTGGAGGCCCAGTGGACTGTCACCAGTTCCAGACCATTTTTCATGCTAATTTATGCTCTTGAAGGGAATATGAATTCAGATCCCTCAACCATGTAAGGTGCCAACCTGGCTTCCACTATTTACGGTGATTCTCTTCCCACTCACAGAATCCCAGGCAGGTGGGAGGAGTCCCCCCATCATCTGCACTTAGTGGTCAGAATATTTCTATTTGGCAGTCCTGAGTAGGGAATGCACACTGTGACCATCAGCTTTATTCCAATAGCTTGGTTATGGGTCCAAGTGTTCCTGGAACCTGGGACCAGAATCCCCTTCTTGGGGTCCTAGAATCCTAAACTAAGAAGTTATGGGCTCACCTGGTACCTTGGTCAGCTATCTGGATCCAGCTTCTTCTTACACCTCTGACTTCTAGTTCATTCTTTATTTCTGACACAGGACGATTTCTCTTCCCTGGTTTCCAGCCCATTGTAATGCAGTATTTGAAGAACAGGGAGATTTCCCACTCCAGTTTCATCAACCACATTGACTACAAATCGCCCCAAATGCAGTTTAAAAACATTACAATCCCTCCTTAGCGTAGTTTGTGTTCTTTATGTCCAGAGTCGCAGAGTAATTTTCCATGTGTCCTTAAAGACCATTTCAGAATCCTCCTTGGAGAAACTTCATTCTCCTGAGTCTGCCTCTCGGTCTTTATAAATACTATTTCCATCCACAGTTTATTCCTTATCCGGAGATGTGCAAAGGCATAATTTATTTTCTGCCCTAAGTATAATCTTCCTCTTGTTCTTAGTGGCCATTTTCCCTAAAATTGGGAATGAGAGAAGGCAGTGCTCTGGTTATTTGAAGAACTTAAGATTCATTTCATCCTTAGTGAGGAGAAATACCTTGATTCTGTTTCACTCTTTGAGTAGCCTGGACTCAAATTTTTTCCTTCTCCTCTTTGTTAAAGGCGATGGCAGGGGTGTTGAAAAGACGAGAGGTTGGGAGAGAGGAGCTGCCTCTGGTCCTTCCCCTCCTTTTCTCCTCCTGAAACTCAGACTCTGCCTACTTCCCTGAACATAGGCCCTCTCATGCCAAGTGAGGCTCATCAAAACGTGACTCAACAGCCTTGAGACTTAAAAATTTTTATTCCTTCTGTTTTTCTGTAAATGGAGGCTGTAACTTATAAAGACTATGGAGGTACAGGAACCCTTAGAATATAACACAGTACGAGGAAGGAGATGGGTACTCTTAGAATACTTTGCAGAAGATAGGCTGGCTGGGGTTTAATCATTATAGCTGAAAAGTCTAGTTGTCTTTCAGATATTTTATCTGAGGGCTTTTGCCTCTCCTTTACTACAGTGAGGATTTGAATTGATCCCTCCCCATTCTTTCAGAGAGAGACATAGCATTACTTATCCCTCACAATGAAGGTAAAACACAGGGAAGGCAGGACTTTGATGCAGGAAAAGATGGGTGGGGAGGAGGGTGAAGAGGGCTAAGGACCCGGGGGTAGTAAGAGAGACTGAGGGTGTGAAGAAGGGGGAATGAAGGGATCTTCTGATGGGAGGTTAGCTGGGAGGTTCTGCTCAAGGAGAGAGTACTTGGAGACATACTGAACAGATGAGTGATGTCACCCGTGGGCTTGACATGGTTACGAATTCTTCACTGGGCTAGAAGACCAAACCGTGTGTATGTGCTTCACCGGCTGAAAGTAAGATCTCTTTGTTTTATGTTAAACCACCCATCCCTTTATAATAAAAACCATAGTGGCAGGATTACAGTAGAAAAAGAAAAGTCCTGTGTCAGAGTAAAAACAGTCACGGAATCAGAAGATTCATATTTCATCACACTGCTTCTGATATCAAGTCCTCCCAATTCTCTCTTGCCCCACCGTCAACTATAGCAAGTCAGATTTCATGGATATGAGCAGTAGCATCGAACCATTTCTTAGGATTTATCAACTCGCTGCACCTTCTTGCAGTATCATGAATGCTGTGTTGCACTTAACACACAGAGGAAAAGTGTAAAGTTATTTTTCATCAGCTAAATTTGAGTGCCTTTTTGACCAGTCAGCTATTATTTGATTAATTGACCCCTCAGTTAACCGTGCACCTGGGTTAAAAGATAGTTGATGATGAAATTAAATTGGAAGGTTTCATGAATCAAACCATTCACATGGAAGAAAAGCATTCAGTTCACAAACTGCAAGACCTTTATAAATTGCTATTGTGCAAATGGGTACTTTAAAAATTATGTTCTGGGTTCTAGGTTAATTTTCAAATTTTCTGCATTTTAATTTTATGAGTGGTGTGCTGTTTTGGGGAAATGGTGCTTTATTTACATTCTGGGCATGAAACTTTCCTGGTTTATCTGTAAAAGCAGAATCTTGTTCTACTTTCTCATCCAAACAAGAACAAAGACAATAGAAAAACAATGGTTAGAGGGGAAACAACCAAAAATATCTGCTTACCAATTTGAGGTGGAAAGTTAAGTCTAATGACAAGAGCTGTGGACCAGGAGTCAGCCTGGGTTTAGGGCCGAGACCCACCACAAGCTAATATGCAGTCTTGGTCAGGCTACTGCTCTCCTCTGGGTCTTGGTTTTCTCCAGTGTCAAGCGAGGGGGCTGACTTGGATAAGGTCTAAGAGCCTTCCCTGCTCTGGCATCTAGAGCGCCGTAGTGGCTCCTCTGCCTTTCCCATCACTTAAAGCTCTGAGTGTGGGAATAGAAAGCTAGTGAGTGTGCGCGCATTGTTCTCTTTGCCAGCCTCTTCTTTATAAGATAGCGTGACCTCATTGTGAAAGGCGGCCTCCACAATGGCCCCTGGTGATCTTTGCCTCCTGCTTTTCATGTATTTGGGCAGTCCCTCCAACCCTGGCTGGGCTTATGATTTCATTTCTAACAAACAGAAAACAGCAGAAGTTGGGCTATCTTTTCTGAGGTTAGGTTGCAAAAAGACTGTGGCTTCCATCTTGCTCACTTGCGCTGAGAAAAGCCCCTGTTGTGTTGTGAGCTGCCCTAGGAGAGGTTCAGGTCTGTGACAAGGAAATCATGTCTGTCCAGCAACCAGCAGGGACTGAGTCCTGCCGGCAACTGGGCAAGTGAGTTTGTTGCAGTCCTCTAAGCCGCACCTGGATTCCTGACACTCTTAAGACCCTGATATGATAAATGTGTGTTGTTTTTAGTCATTAAATTTTTAATTAATTTATTATGCATCATTAGTTAACTAATATACTCATCAAAGGTGTTACCTTCTAACTTAGAAGCATCTTTCATTACCATTACTGAGATTTCATTCTCTATCTTCAAACTGACTGTATTTGGAAGTTGGGGACACTGTTAGGGAATTAGCATCCTTTTTGTCCTAAATTTTTAATGCTAATAGTAAGACCTTATTTATGTTGAGTAAGGACTTCCCTGGTGGCTCAGACGGTAAAGCGTCAGTCTACAATGTGGGAGACCGGGTTCGATCCCTGGGTTGGGAGAAGGAAATGGCAATCCACTCCAGTACTATTGCCTGGAAAATCCCATGGACAGAGGAGCCTGGTAGGCTACAGTCCATGGGGTCACAAAGAGTCAGACACGACTGAGCAACTTCACTCCTGTTGAGTACTTCCTACTGCTAAACATTAGGTGCTAATGCCCATGACAGTTCTCTAAGGATTGATACTATTGTACTCACTGTATAGATATGGAAATTGAGACTTGGAGAGGGTAATTAATATAAGAAGGTGAATAATATATAAAACAAAGGAGTAGTGGATATAGAGTGGTGTTGAAAAGGAAGCATTGTAAGCTGGTTAAACTAAAATGAATATCAAGTTCAGATTGAGATACCTCACATTAAAAAGGATTTTTGTATCAGTTAGCATAACACCAGGCTCATCCATGTTGTTGCAAACAGCAGAATTTCTATGTTTTTGTATTGTATTATTTTGTTGTAAATATGTAATAAAATATTTTCTTGATTCATTCATTCATTGATGGACACTTAGGTTGTTTCAGTACCTTGGCTATTGTGAATTAACACTGCATTGAACATTGACTTCAGTATCTTTTCAAGATAAGGGTTTTGTTTCCTCTTGATAAGTACTCATTAGTGGGGTTTCTGGATCATACAGAATTTCTATTTTGAAAGGAGCTTCCATACTGTTTTCCAAAGTGACAGTACCAATTTACATCCCCACCAACAGAGTACAAGGGTTTACTTTTCTCCACATCCTCATCAGCATTTGTTATCTTTTGTCATTTTGATAATAGTCATTCTAATGGGTGTGAGATTTCATTGTAGTTTTTCATTTCCCTGATAAATAGTGATGGCAAGCACCTTTTTGTGTCCTTGTTGGTCATTTGTATGTGTTCTTTGGAAAAATGTCTATTCAGGTCCTTTGTCCATTTTTTAATTGTTATATGGGTTTGTTTTTTTTTTTTTTTGCTCTTGANTAATTGTTATATGGGGTTTTTTTTTTTTGCTCTTGAGTTATATGATGATGATGATAATGTCAAGTCATTTCAGTCATGTTGGATGCTTTGCAACCCCATGGACTGTAGCCCACCAGCATCCTCTGTCCATGGAATTCTCCAGTGAAGAATACTGGAGCGGGTAGCCATTTCCTCCTTCAGGGGATTTTCCCAGGTCCAGGGATTGAACCTGCATCCCTTATGTCTCCTGCATTGGCAGGAGGATTCTTTACCATTGATGCCACCTGGAAAGCCCATTGAGTTATATAAATTCCTTAATCTCATATCAGATGTGTGGTTTGCAGATATTTTCTTCTGTTCCTTAAGTTGTCTTTTTATTTTTCTGTTGGTTTCTTTTTTTTTCCAGTCGGATACAGTTTGACATGTTTGTTTTGCTTTTGCTGCCTTTGCTTTGGTGTCAGATCCAAAAACTCAATGCCAAGACCAACGTCAATGAGCTTACTCTCTATGTTTTATTCTAAGGATTTTATAGTTTCAGGTCTTATAGTCATGTCTTTAATCCACTTTGTTTTTTGTGTATGGTGTAAGATAGGCCAGACAAAGACAATTATGGCTTGGTATCACTTATGTGTGGAAAGTAAAAAAAAAAAAAAAAATCAAGCTCATAGAAACAGATTAGG
>SJYQ01000333.1:545924-572821 GCA_006410935.1 Redunca redunca | reverse complement strand
AAGGAGATCCAACCAGTCCATTGAAGGAGATCAGCCCTGGGATTTCTTTGGAAGGACTGATGCTAAAGCTGAAGCTCCAGTACTTTGGCCACCTCATGTGAAGAGTTGACTCATTGGAAAAGGCTCTGATGCTGGGAGGGATTGGGGGCAGGAGGAGAAGGGGACGACCATGGATGAGATGGCTGGATGGCATCAATGACTCGATGGACATGAGTCTGAGTGAACTCCGGGAGTTGGTGATGAACAGGGAGGCCTGGCGTGCTGCAATTCATGGAGTTGCAAAGAGTCGGACACGATTGAGTGACCGAACTGAACTGATAAGAGTAGAACTTAAAAGTTCTCAGAATTGATGCTTTTGAACTGTGGTGTTGAGAGTCCCTTGGACTGCAAGGAGATCCAACCAGTCCATTGAAGGAGATCAGCCCTGGGATTTCTTTGGAAGGACTGATGCTAAAGCTGAAGCTCCAGTACTTTGGCCACCTCATGCAAAGAGTTGACTCATTGGAAGACTCTGATGCTGGGAGGGATTAGGGGCAGGAGGAGAAGGGGACAACAGAGGATGAGATGGCTGGATGGCATCACTTACTCAATGGACGTGAGTCTGAGTGAACTCTGAGAGTTGGTAATGGACAGGGAGGCCCGGTTTGCTGGGGTCACAAAGAGTCGGACACGACTGAGGAATGAACTGAACTGATGTGATAGTTAATTAACTCCAAAAAGATTTTTATACATTGAAGTGGGATGCTCTCAGGGATGTGGTTATTTAACTTAAAGGAAAAAGCCAGGAGAGCAATGACCTGCCTCTGTGTAAGAGAAATTTAATTTCTTTGTATGGCTCTGGGGAACAGAGAATCATCAAGTAGTGGCCTCAGGAAGGCACATGTCAGCTCCTTACAGAGAGGAACTTACACAATAACGAGAGTCTGGAAATAGTTGGTCTGCTTAGAATCATCTTGTTTCCCCTGGGTGCTCAGGCAAAGGCTGGATGGCCACTCCCTGGGACAGCCTAGCAGAGATTTGGGCGTTGCCCGGCACTGAGATCAAGGTTCCATGACGACCTGCCAACTGAGATTTCACGATTCTACACATTGATTTAAATTATAAGGAGCCCAGACCTCTTGCTATCTTCCAAAGGAATTATTCTTTCCTGTCTCATCTTTTCATTCCTCTAGCCAAAACTCTTACTAAAGAGGCTAAATAATCTGTCCTATCTGAAACAGAATTTGTTCATGGTATAGGCTGGTTCACACTCCCCTGGCTCTAGTATAAAATTAGGGTGGATGTCTGTAAAGAGATCCAAGACATTTCTCTTCTCCATGTCAGCCTGGACCACTCCTCAGCCAAACACTTTAGGAAAAACAGGTTTTTTTTAGCCAGTGTCCTTAATCTCTCTTCCTCCCAGTGATACTGCTGCTGCTGCTGTTGCTAAGTCACTTCAGTCGTGTCCGACTCTGTATGACCGCATAGATGGCAGCTCACCAGGCTCCGCTGTCCCTGGGATTCTCCAGGCAAGAACACTGGTGTGGGTTGCCATTTCCTTCCCCAATGCATGAAAGTGAAAAGTGAAAGTGAATTCACTCAGTCATGTCCAACTCTTCGCGACCCCATGGACTGCAGCCTACCAGGCTCCTCCACCCATGGGATTTTCCAGGCAAGAGTACTGGAATGGGTTGCCATTGCCTTCTCCCCCAGTGATAGTAGTTCTTGCCAGTGAGACATGGGATAATGTATTATTAAGTGCTTGTTTAATAAATGGATAAATCTTTCAAAAAGTGTTAGTCAATTTATAGTATCATGTTAATTTCAGACATATAGCAGAGTGATTCAGTTATATCTATATGTGTGTATACATACATACATATATCAGTTATATCTATATGTGTATATATACACATATATAATTTTCCATTGTAGCCTATTACAAGATATTGAATATTGTTCCTTGTGTTATACAGTAAATCCTTGTTGCTTATCTATTTACTGAATAGTAGCATGTATCTGTTAGTGCCATACTCATTTATCCTGCCCTATCTTCCTTTCCCCTTTGGTAACCATGTTTGCTTTCCATGTCTGAGTCTGTTTGTGTTTTGTAAATAGATTCATTTCTATTATTTTTTAAATTCT
The DNA here is from genome assembly GCA_006410935.1 of Redunca redunca. NCBI lineage: Eukaryota > Metazoa > Chordata > Mammalia > Artiodactyla > Bovidae > Redunca > Redunca redunca. The sequence continues at coordinate 570,697 of SJYQ01000333.1, read as the reverse complement.
GCATGTGAGCAATATGATATTTGTCTTTTCTGACTTACTTCACTTAGTATGATAATCTCTTTGTCCATCCATGTTGCTGCAAAATGACATTATTTCATTATTTTTTATGGCTGAATAGTATTCCATTGTATATCTATACCACATCTTCCACATCCATGCATTTATTGATGGACACTTAGGTTGTTTCCATGGCTTAGCTATTGTGAATAGTGTTGCTAAGAGCACTGGGTACATATATCTTTTGGTAACAGTTGTTGTCTTTTCCAGATATATGCCCAGGAGTGGGATTGCTGGATCATGTGGTACCTCTTTTTTTTTTTTTTTTAAGGAACATCCATACTGTTTTCTATAGTGGCTGAACAAATTTACATTCCCACCAATAGCGTAGGAGGGTTCCCTTTTCTCTACATCCTCTTTCAGTTTAGTTCAGTCACTCAGTCGTGTCCGACTCTTTGCGACCCCATGAATCGCAGCAAACCAGGCCTCCCTGTCCATCACCAACTCCCGGAGTTCACTCAAACTCACGTCTATCGAGTCAGTGATGCCATCCAGCCATCTCATCCATGGTCGTCCCCTTCTCCTCCTGCCCCCAATCCCTCCCAGCATCAGAGTCTTTTCCAATGACTCAACTCTTCGCATGAGGTGGCCAGAGTACTGGAGTTTCAGCTTTAGCATCATTCCTTCCAAAGAAATCCCAGGGCTGATCTCCTTCAGAATGGACTGGTTAGATCTCCTTGCAGTCCAAGGGACTCTCAAGAGTCTTCTCCAACACCACAGTTCAAAAGCCTCAATTCTTCGGTGCTCAGCCTTCTTCACAGTCCAACTCTCACATCCATACATGACCACTGGAAAAACCATAGCCTCTTTAGCATTTATTATTTGTATAGACTTTTTCATGATAGCCATTATGACCTGGTGTGACGTGATACTTCACTGTGATTTTGACGTGCATTTCTCTAATAGTTAGTGACGTTGAGCATCTTATGTGCCTGTTGGCCATTTCTATGTCTTCTTCGAGAAACATCTATTTAGGTCTTCCACCCATTATTTGATTGAATTGTTTGTTTTCTGATATTGAATTATACTAGTTGTTAGTATAGTTTAGAAATCAATCCTTTGTTGGTCACATCGCTTGCAAATATTTTCTCCCATTTTTGGGGTTATCTTTTCGTTTTGTTGATGTTTGTTGATGTTGACGTTCTCTGCTCTGCAAAAGCTTTAAGGTTTGATTATGTCTCATTCATTTACTTTTGCTTTTATTTCTTTTGCCTTGGGAGACGGATCTGTGAATAGGTTGCTATGATTTACATTAGAGAATGTTTTGCCTATGTTCTCTTCTAGCAGTTTTATGGTGTCATGTCATATTTAGATCTTTAAATCATTTTGAGTTTATTTTTGTATATTGTGCAAGGGAGTGTTCTATATTGATTTTAATGAGGCTGTTCAGCTTTCCCAACACTGATTGTTGAAAAGAATGTCTTTCTCCATTGTATATCCTCGCCTCCTGTGTTAAAGATTAATTGTCCATAGGTGTGTGGGTTTGTTTCTAGGTGCTCTATTCTATTGCATTGATCTGTATGTCTGTTTTTGTTCCAAGACCATATTATTTTGATTGCTGGGGCTTTGTAGTATTGTCGGTCTGGGAAGGTTATGCCTCCAGCTTTTTTCCCCAGAATTTCTGGGTCTTCTGTGGTCCCATATAAATTTTATGATTATTTGTTCTACTTTTGTAAAGACTATCATGGGTAATTTGATAGATTGCATTAAATCTGTAGATTAATTTAGGTAGTATAGCCATTTTAATTCTTCCAATCCAAGAGTGTGGGCTATCTTTCCATTTCTTGCAATCATCTTCAGTTTCCTTTGTCAGCATTTTATAGTTTTCAGCGTATAAGGCTTTCAACTCCTGGTTGGGTATATTCACAGGTATTTTATTTATTTAAAAAAATTTTTTTATTTAGTTGGCTGTCACAGATCTTAGTTGCTTAGTCATGCATGTTGTGGTATGTGGGATCTAGTTTCCTGACCAGGGATTGAACCCTGGCCCCCTGCATAGGGAGGGTAGAATCTTAACCACTGGACCACCAGTGAAGTCCCATAGGTATTTCATTTTTTGACATGACTTTAAAAGAGATTTTTTTTTTTACTTTCTTTTTCTGACATTTCATTGTTAGTGTAAATAAATGCAGCAGAGTTCTGTATACTAACCTTTTATCCTGCTACCTTGTTGAATTTATTTATTAATTCTAATAGTTTTTGTGTGGAACCTTTAGGGTTTTTAATATAGAGTGTCATGCTATGTGCAAATAGGGACAGTTTTACCTCCTCCCTTCCAAATTTTGATACCTTTTTATTTGCTTCTCTTGTGTGACTGCTGTGGTGGCTAAGACTTCCAATACTATGTGGAATAGAAGTTGTGAGAGTGGGCATATTTGTCTTTTTTCAGAATTTATTGGGAAGGTTTTTCACCATTGGCTGTGGGTTTGTCATTAAATGGATAAATCTTTGTCTTGGCAGGACTGAGGTTCTGTCCTTCCTCCTTACTGAGTACCTATTGTGAGCTATTTCCAGGCACACAAAGGTGAGCAGGACAGAGTCTATTTTCAAAAGCTCACAAATCTTAAAGTACCTAGTTCCATAAGATTTTAATTACTTAATTGTCAACAGATGATATGAATATATGACAAAATAGATGGCTGAATCTTGGCATCACAGGATATATTCTATAATTACAACATAAGCTGTCATTTTTATGGTTCATGAATGTATTGTTTTCATTAAATGAATATATCTGGTAATATATGGTTCTCATTTGGGAGAGATGGATTGCCAGTGCTCTAAGAATTACAGTCCATTCAAATAAACTCAGAAAGCTATTTTTGAACAGCAGTTTTTATTGATGATTCAGAAGACACTTTGGAACCTGTAGGACCACAGGATCAATATTATGAATGTGGACTTGTATATTACCATACATCTAAAGAAAGAAGATAAGGATGAAGAGGAGAGACATAGATGTGCCAGAGAGCCTCTCGGAAAACTAAAAGTTAAATGATAAAAGTTAACACCATTATTAAAATTAGGTAATAGCAATGATGTCTTGAGTAGCACTCTTTTAAGGCCAGGAATAGGAAGAGCTTAAGAGTCCAGCTCAAATATAGCAGATGTACAGAACAGTCTTTTGGACTCTGTGGGAGAGGGCGAGGGTGGGATGATATGGGAGAATGGCATTGAAACATGTAAATTATCACGCGTGAAATGAAAAAAAAAGAAGAAATTAACGTTTCTAAGAGAAGAAAACCAATCAACCAGAAGTAGATGATCTGCATGAAACAAAACATTGCCGTGTCCATTTAGCACTGAGTGGTGATACGGGATCATGTGTTTCTGAAGGAAAGGGGACATTTTTATGTAAAAGGAGGGAATTGGACTGGTTTAGCTGATAGAACTGGGCTTCCCTGGTGGCTCAGATGGTAAAGAATCTGTCTGCAATGTGGGAGACCTGGGTTCCATCCCTGGTTCGGGAAAATCCCCTGGAGAAGGGAATGGCAGCCCACACTAGTATTCTATCCTGGATAATCCAATGGACAGAGGAGCCTGGCGGGCTACAGTCCATGGGGTCACAAAGAGTCAGACATGACTGAGCAACTACATCATGATGATGGTGATGTAGTTCTATCCTTTAGGGTAGAACTAGAATTATTAAAAGTAAAAATATTGGTGAAGTTTAAAAATTACAGGTCAAAGTTAGATTCTGTAGAAAGCTTTCTGAAGATAAAAATTGGAAGTACTTTAACATGAAGATTAAGTAATGCAATTACAAATGTAAAAGATGGAAAAATTGGCTGTTATGGCAGATAAATCACATAGCCAACAAGATACAGAAGATGGAGAGAACATGTTTCTGCCTTTTGGAGGCTTTAATGGTCAGATAAGCAAGCACACTGATGAAAGTAGAGCAGAGGTCTTAGCAAAGGTTGGATTTCAGTGTATCACTTTCAGTTTCCTAGGTTAATTGAACCCCTAATTATATTATAACAAGAAAATCCATATATAAGGGAAGATTAACTTCAGACTTGTTAGCTTTTCCCTTGAGCAAAAAGGNGGGCGGGGGGGGCGCTCCGCAGAGAGAGAGGCAGTGGAACTTCCCTCAGCAGAGAGCCAAGGGGTCCCGAGGAAAGGTGAGCCTGCTGTCCGCCAACCCAGCCCCTCGGCGAGCAAGAGACAATAAGACGCGACAGGGGTTCCATCTAGTGCAGTTCCGCTTTATTGCTGCAAGCTCCCTGCTTATAAAGGCAAGCAGGGGGGGAGTTGCACCAATCACGTTAAAGGTCAAATCATCACGTGCTATCACTATAACAGGAGTCTATAGTGATCAGGCGCTGTCCACATGCACGGAAACCAAGAGAGCCAATCAGAAGTTTTGACAACATAGACCACGCCCCCATTGCTTCCGCCAGCCGCCATCTTTGTTTCCGATTCCGACCACAAAGCTGGTCCTTTCTATTTTAAGGTTTCCTAATTAGGGCCCCACAAGAGAGGATGGTCTATCTGCTGGACACATGGGTACTGTGTGTACCTGCATTTACTGTTTTGGTCATAGCCAGTATCTGTAAATCAAGTGTTGCCAATATATGATGTCTGCTTGTTAATATTATTACCCGAAGGGGACTTCATCCTGTGACTTGGTAGAACACATTCTACTAGTGGGCTGTGTAACTGGCTTGAGTAGGAGCCATTGTAACAGTCAGTTCCTCAGATTCTTCTGCTCACCACATGCTGTTGTGCAGCAGAGATGAACCCATCCTTACAAAGGAGGGGCAGTTGAAATGCAAAACAGAAGGGAAGAGTTTGAATCGTACATCTGAATCTCTTTGCTTTGATTTCAGCCTAACCAAGCAATCTTTTCTTGAATGCACAAGCATCTCAGATAGATTTGCATCTTAGGGAAAGATAGAACCTAGTGTTACTAATGTGAGAACTTTGTTCCATATGACAGTTCAATTTATGATTATCAGTGAATACATTTTGTTTGTAGTACTGTGGTTATCAGTCTAGGAGTTCTTAAACTTGAGCATGCATTGGAATCACCAACATCACTGAGCATGTACTTGGTTAATTTCAAGCAGGACTTATTAAAAATAGATTCCTGGGCCCTTCCCCCAGAGATTCTGCTTCATTGGATCTGTGATGAGGCACAGGATGTACATTGCTACCAAGGTCTCAGGTGCACTGCTGCTGTATCAGCATCACCATTTGAGAATGAATGGGCTAGTCTTTAGGGCATTGACAAGACTTAGTTTCTGAGTGCACTAGGCAGAGGATGAGACTCCAAACACTGGCGACTTCTAGGAGATGCTGCCATATGAGGTTTCTTGATGGCTAGCCGAATCTCCTGTTTCTGGAAACCACCCTGTCTTGGAAAGTATCTCTTAAATATTGATCAGAGTTATGGCCTGTCAGTCAGTCAGTTCAGTCACTCAGTCGTGTCTGACTCTTTGCAACCCCATGGACTGCAGCATGCCAGGCTTCCTTGTCCATCACCAATTCCCAGAGTTGGCTCAAACTCATGTCCATTGAGTCGGTGATGCCATCCAACCATCTCATCCTCTGTCGTCCCCTTCTCCTCCTCCTCCAATATTTCCCAGAATCAGGGTTTTTTTCTAGTGAGTCAGTTCTTCACATCAGGTGGCCAAAGTATTGGAGTTTCAACATCAGTCTTTGCAATGAATATTCAGACTGATTTCCTTTAGGATTGATTGGTTTGATTGATATGACCTATAGGGCAAATCTGTCCTGATCTTATGACTTGTATCAGAAACTGTATAATAAATTCTTGATTTTCACTTTGATTACTTGCTCTTTACGAGTGTCAAAAAAGCAGGCAGCTCTATTACCTTCTAAAGAATGCAATCTGAAATGATAACTAGTAAGGACCTACTATATAGCATAAGGAACTCCACTCAGTACTTTGTAGTGGCCTATATGGGAAGAGTGGAGAAGGCAATGGCACCCCACTCCAGTACTCTTGCCTGGAAAATCCCATGGATGGAGGAGCCTGGTGGGCTACAGTCATGGGATCGCTAAGAGTCAGACACAACTGAGCGACTTCACTTTCACTTTTCACTCTCATGCATTGGAGAAGGAAATGGCAACCCACTCCAGTGTTCTTGCCTTGAGAATCCCAGGGACAGGGGAGCCTGGTGGGCTGCCGTCTATGGGGTCGCACAGAGTCGGACACAACTGAAGCGACTTAGCAGCAGCAGCAGCAGCAGCATATGGGAAGAGAATCTAGAATGGATCTATGTATTTGTATAACAGATTCACTTTGCTGTACACTTGAAACTAACACAACATTGTAAATCAAATATACCTTAATAAAGATGTTAAAAAATGAAATATAAGTAAAATATACTTAATAGTAACTAATCTTTAACTTCATAAAATAAATCATTATTTTATGTAAAAACAAAAATAAAGAATGTAATCGGGTTTCTTTTCTGCAAGTTGATTACGATATCTAAAAGTCAAAGTAGTCTTTTCCAGAATACCTTCTTCCTTTTTTACTGTTAATGTGTTTGTCATTAGTATCTTCTGACTCTCTAGAATTCAAAGTAGTTTCTATCATTTCTGCACCAGTAAAAACTAGTATCAAATGGAGTTTCCTTGCTGGTTTCAACCCAGTTATTCTTCCAGTTCTTTACAAAGTCTTCCAGTTGACTGCAGTTTCAAGCTGTTGCCCTTGCTTCTGTCTGTCTCGCTCTCTGCTCATTGCTGGCAGTTTGAACTTGCATGACATGAAAAACACTCAGTCTATTGTTTTGTCTTGACTGACAGAAGCTCACCAAATAATTGTTTCTTTCCAAAGCTATTTTCTTCTTCTAAATTTCCTTCTTGATCCCTCTAAGCAAGTTATTTTTAACCTTTTAGAGAATTTCTGCCTGATAGAAATAAAATATGAGCCAAAAATAGAAGCCTTATGTACAACTTTAAGATTTCTAGTAGGTACATTAAAAGAGTGAAAAGAAATGAGTGAAATGAATTTTATAATGTAATTAAAAAATTTTCTTTCTAAAATATTTTATTATTTATTTATTTGGCTGAGCCAAGTCTTAGTTGTGGCACATGGGATCTTCTGCTTTGGTTGAGGCATGTGAGACCTTTAGTTTTGGCATGTGGGGTATAGTTCCCTGACCAGGAATTGAACAGAGGTCCCCTGTATTGGGCATGCAGAGTCTTAGCCACTGTACCACCAGGGAAGTCCCAATAATATTTTTTATTTAACTCAACATATCCAAAATACTCTCATTTCAATATGGAATGAATATAGAGCTATTAATGAAATAGGCTATTTTGTCCTTTCATCCCAAGCCTTTAAACTGTAGTGCGTTTGACACTGCACATCTCAGTTTGGACCAGCCGTATCTCAACAACCACATGTGACTAGTAGCTAGTATATCAAACAGTCGTGGGTTTAGTGCTTCTAAATTCTCTGAATTGATTCCTCCAGGATAAAGCAGCTACGTTCACATTTTGAAAACTCTGTCAAGGCTTTTGGAACAAACCCCTGAAGCCCATCTCTGAAGCTCAGGTTAGATTCCTTGCTCCTAAGATCCCTCAAGTTCCCAAAGGACCTGGGTTCCTGCCTCCTGCAAACAATGACAAAGCAACTTCTGCCTTTGTGGCACATGGGGCAAGACCTGGCTAATCAGAGCTTTGAAACGTAGGGTGTCTGCTCTTTCTGTGTTCTTGGCCCTGGCACCTCCACATCATCACCTCCTGTTCTTACTTTGCCTCCAGTTGCTATCTCTAAGGATGGGAGAGACATAAAATGAATTAGAATTGATAGAGACTTCTTAGCCTGCCAGATAAACTAGCATTGCCTGGGCTAGTGTTCTTTGTCCTTGTGACAAGGGNGAGCCTGGCAGGCTACAGCCCATGGGACCACAAAGAGTCGAATTGGACTGAATGACTAAAACTTTCACTTTAATTGCCATGGTAATAACTTAGTGGTTGAAACTTCTGGAAGCAGGGACCATTTCCTATTCATTTTGTGTCCTTTTCCCCACAGTGCAGAGAGAGGACATTTCTACAGCACAGAAAGTTCTATCAGACAGCGCTGCTCTAGAGGGAGGGAGAGGCCAGTGGGTAATAATCTAAAATAATGCCCTACTTCACAGCAAGAAGTAGAATTTAATAATGTTTTAATGAATAAATGAATGAATACCATAATGGAAGTGTTTTCATAATATGACTAAGCTAATTACACTGATCAGTTATAGGTTGAATTTGGGCTTTCCAGGGTAGCTGATTCCATTTTTCAAAATGAAATATCAAAAAGAGCAAAACAACTCATTTCTTAAAGATGTCAAAATGCAATTTTAAATGCCACGCTAAGCAATGGGAAGATGCTGGAGTGGGTTAGTCAGTGATTACTGCTATTTAACAGCAATTTAAAAACAAGGCAAGAGCAATGCTTGTACTATTATGACATTTAAATAGTTAAAACCAACTCTACTTAGATAATGAATTAATTCATATTTACTGATAAAATACTTCATTTATTTTCTATCATTTTTCACGCAGCTTGAAGTATGTCATGATTATTGTTTTAATTAATATCATGTCATCTATCAGTGCCCAGAGGTTGTCATTGCCTTTTCAAAAAATGACAGAGAAATGAAAAAAATGTGAGGTTTTTATTGACTATGATACCAAGTCAACAAGTGTGATAAACCCAGTTCCATTTTCTTGCCCATGACCCTTTAACCTACACTGTTGGAGAAAAAAAAAAAAAAGAATTGTAAAACAGATGCCAGAAAGTGTAGATTATCTTAAATTTCTAGGTACGCTAAACTACTCAGCCTCTTAGGAAAGAAGTGCCTTCTGTTGGTCTATAAGAATGTCTGTCCTTAACTGAGACTTATCTGATAAAGTTCAGGGAAGGGCCATATCTCCAGTGTAAAGCAGCCCATTCATTCATTTATTGTGTAACTGTAAGTGCCAGGCAAAACCCAATGATGAATGTAACATACCTCCTGTTCTCAAGGAACTCTTGGGCTACTGGGAACTCAGATGTGTAGACTGACAGTAACCACAGAGAGCGACCAGTGCTATAATGGGGTAAGCAGAAGTGTCTATGAAACCCTGTTTAGTTTGGGGGATGAGAAAAGATCTTCCATGAAAATAGGAAGAAATCATGTCATGAAGCCCCTTCTCCAGGGGATCTTCCCAACCCAGGGATCAAACCCGGATCTCCCACATTGCAGGTAGATTCTTTACCAGCTGAGCCACCACAGAAGCCCAACAATACTGGAGTGGGTAGCCTATCCCTTCTCCAGGGGATCTTCCTGACCCAGGAATTGAACCGCAGTCCCCTGCATTACAGGAGTGTTCTTTACCAACTGAGCTATCAGGGAAGCCCCGTGAAACCTAGGTAAGGGTTATTCAGGTGATAAGAGAGGAAAAGAAAGTATAAGAGAGAGAGTATGTCTTGCTTCAGTTCAGTTCAGTTGCTCAGTCATGTCCAACTCTTTGTGACCCCATGAATCACAGCACGCCAGGCCTCCCTGTCCATCACCAACTCCAAAGAACTATAAAAAGGATGGTTGCTTTAAAGCGTAGACATTCCAGAGGGCCACAGAGGGTGGTGTGGCAGAAACTATGCTGTCCAATATGGTAGCCAAGAGGCACATGTGGCTAATTAACATTACCTTAAAACTAATTAAAAGTAAATAAAATTAGAAATGCAGTCCCTCAACTGCCTTAGCCATATTTAAAGAGATCAATAGTCAGTTGTGGACAGTGTTGAACAGTGCAGATCTGTTCAGCAGATCTGTTCAGTGCAGATATTTCCATCATCATAGAAAGTTCTCCTGGATGGTGCTTCTCTAGAGGCAGGCAGGGGCCAATCAGTGATGAACTTTGAATGACCTGCAAAGATGTTTGGACCTTACTCCGAGGACAATGAGATGCCACTGAAGTATTATATATAGGGAAGTAGAGTGATCAAGTTTATATATATTTTTATATATTAGAAAAGTCATTCTGCAGGGCACAAAAAGGCTTAGAGAGAAGCAACACTGAGAATTAGACCAGTAAAAAGCATATTTCATTCATCAGGGAAAGAGATGATAGGCTCCTAGAATAGGTAGCATAATAGAGAAGTGCATGGATTCAGGAAATATTAAGGAAAACAATCAGTAGGACTTAATGGTTTAGATGTGGAGGGTGAGGAAGGCAAATGTGAAGTTTGATCTCTGGCTTGGGAAGCCAGGGGATGATGGTACCATTGACCTAGACAGGAAACAAGAAAGAAGAAGGGGAAGATCTGAGGAGGAGGGATGATAAATTCAACTATGTCCTCAAATGCAAAATGAACAATGAGGCATCCAAGTGAGCTTGCAGGAAGCATTTAGATAGTCAGATCTGACCCTCAGGAGACAAATCTGGGCTGGAAACACATAAAGCTGTCACCACAGGGATGATATTGAAAGCCATGGAAACAAGTGAGATCTCTGAGGAAGAGGGTGTGGAATGAGATGCTAAGAAGGACAAGGACTAAACACTCACAGTGATGAGACCAGCCTAGGAAGAGGAGTCCAGGAGAAGCCAGTAAGGCAGAAAGAGAACCAGGAGATCTCCTTCACCTAGAAGGGGATCTAGGTGAAGAAAATATGGTAGGAAAAAGGAGCGGTCATCATGTCAAATGCTACCCAGAAGACAATATAATTGGAGTTGAACAGTGTTGTTATGGTTTTGCAGGAAAAAGGTCATTGGTGACTTTGGTGAATGCATTTCACCAGAGGAATGATGGGGGCAGAAGGTGGGCTGAGGAGTGAATGGGAGTTGAACAAATGAGAGCAAACGTAAACAAGTCTAAAACTGGTGAAAGATTTAGAAATGGCTGGTAATAGATGTCTTCTCCATAAACATTGTACCATTTTCAAACGTCTAGCTCATATTAGAGATATCTGTAACTTTTTTTATGCTTGGTGCTCCTGAAAGACTTGTTGAAAGTCTAGAGCCTTTTGTACCCTCAGATTTTCATTGTTCCTAGTGGTTCTAGTAGTTCCTAATAGTTCTTGCATTTGGAAGATGCTCTCTTGGTATTTCATTACTTTCTAGATTTCAAATTAAAGGCTCTTATTGGCCTTGAATATATATAAAGTATGCAGTTTTTTCTGACTGAATGAAAAGGTCTCAGTTCCAGGTGAGAAAAAGGTCATGACAAGCCCGTAATTTAATAGAATCTCATTTTTTTTCTAATAGGAATGAATGTTATCTTTATTTATTTTGAGCTTTTTATTTTGTGTTGGGGTACAGCTGATTAACAATGGGATAGTTCCAGGTGAACAGTGAAGGGACTCAGCCATACATAGACATGTCTCCATTCTCCCCTTCAGGCTTCCCTTGTGGCTCAGAGGGTAAAGAACACACCTGCAGTGCAGGAGACCCGAATTTAATCCCTGGGTTGGGAAGATCCTCCGGAGAAGGAAAGGCTACCCACTCCAATGTTCTTGCCTAAAGAAGTCCATGGATAGAGGAACCTGGCAGACCACAGTGTATGGGGCTGCAAAAGCTGGACACGATTAAGTGACTGACACATACATGTGGTTCTCCCCCAACCCCACCTCCCATCCAGGCTGCCACATAACACTGAGCAGATTTCCATGTGCTATGCAATAGATCCCTGTTGGTTATCCCTTTAAATATAGCAGAGTTTGGGATGGTCATATATATACTGCTCTATTTAAAAGAATCTCATATTTTCAGGGAATTCTATGAATTAGGGCGAAAATCCCTCCCCACCCCACCCCACCCCCCCAAAAAAGCCAGAAGAAACAGAACTAGGATGAATATATTTTAATAAAAAATGTATTATGACTATTTACCCCAGTTCCTTGATAAGCATATAAATGTAAACTTTAATGTTGGCATTATTTCACACATGATTTATCCAAATTCAGAGTTAATACTGTCATTTGAGTGTACAGGTAGTGAGAAAATTTTATTATATTCACAGAATATACATACACGTGCATTCCAGATATGTCCCTCCTTAAGCCAGTGGTATGGACACAGCCCCATTGGCCCTGCTTCTGCTTCGCAGGTGGACGCTGGAATCAGTGATGTCATCCACGTGCTCCTCACTCTTCTTTTCCTTCAGGCTGTTGATGAATCGCAGGGTAATTTCATCCCACTCCTCAGGCAAGAGCATCAGCAGAAACCCTATGCAGATGATGATGGTAGCAGCCAGGCGGACGACGTTGAATATGACCTCCTGCTTCAGGAGATCCACAGCTAGGGAAGCAACAGCAAGTCAGTCAGCCTACGACGGTTTCTCAGCTTCTCTGCAAACAAGTGACCCAAATCAGTGCTACTTCTAGAAGACTTCCAAAGTTGCTCTTGTTCTCACAAGCTTATCTTTCCTTTTTCTACGTCATTATTGACATGGCTCTCTACATCTGCCTTCCATTTCTTTTCTCTAAATCTTACTTACCCTGCCAGGCAAATACCACCTGATTGAACAGCCTCTGCAATTTTAAAAAATAACTTTATTTTATATTTGAGCCTAGTTGATTAACAGTGTTTCAGGTGTACAGTAAGGTGATTTAGTCACACATATCCATGTATCTATTCTTTTTCAAATTTTGGTCCCATTTAGGTTATTATAGAATATTAAGCAGAGTTCCCTGTCCTCTAATAGTCAGCCCTTGCTGATTATCTGTTTTAAATATAGCAGTGTATACATGCAGTTTTATTTCTTAATATCTTTCCTCTGTATTCCTTCATACTTCTCCAGTTTCACTGGCCCACTGAAGATTTTTTAAATGAACCAAGCTTATTAATGTCTAGGTCTTTGCAAATGCTAGTCTTTTTTAAATGTTTAGTTGCAGTGAAACTCATGCAAATTAAAATTAACCACTTTCAAGTGAGTTTACTATCATTCTGTACATTCATTTTGTACAGATTACCAGCTTCTCCATCTGGTGTAAAACATTTTCATCATTTCAGAGTAAAACCCCATACCCATTAAGCAGTTACTCCCCAGTCTCCTACCCCCAACCCAAAACCTGGAAACCACCAATCTGCTGTGTGTCCATGGATTTATCTATTCTAGATCTTTCTTATAAACTGAAACATACAATATATGACATTTTATGTCTGGTTTCCTTTGATTAACATAATGCTTTTGAGGTTCAGCCACATCATAGCACGTGTTAGTGCTTCATTCCTGTTTATGGCTGGATAATATCCCATTGTATCACAATTTGTCTATTGATTCATGTCTTGATGGACATCTGGTGTTTCCACATTTGGCTTTTGTGAATAGTGCTGTGGTGAACATCTCATACAGGAATATTTTTGAGTCCTTGTTTTCAGTTTTGGGAGGCATGTATGAGTAGTAGAATCATATACATGCTCTTCTCTTTGTATGAAACGCTCTTTCCTCCTTGCATGCACTTCATCCAGCTAAACCCTCTGTTAAATTCCTCCTTTTATTCTTCTTGCAAGAAGCTTCCTTCAATGCCCCTCCTGTGTGCTCTCAGAGCATTCAGTACATATCTCTGTCAAAGTCTTTCTCTCTCTACATTGTAATTACTGAGTTCCTTTTATCTCCCTCCTATACCACATGATCCTGAGGGCAGGGACCATGTCTTACTCAGGATTTATCATCAGTCTTAGCACAGTTGGTAGCATATACTAAGTACTTGGAAATTATTTATTAAATGAACGAATCCATGGATGGATGAATAAATGGAATTTCTTGACAACTCCACTCCTCCCTGATATGACTTTCCTCTAAATATCTTATAGTCCTTGGAGTCTTTTACACAATTTAGCATTTAATGATAAGTTACTTTGTGGAGCTCTAAGTTACTTCATATAGTCAGTCTTGTTTTCCATATTCAGGGTAAGTTTTTTTTTTTTTTTCTCATAGAAAGTAAAGTCGCTCAGTCGTGTCCGACTCTTTGGGACCCCATGGACTGTAGTCTACCAGGTTCCTCTGCCCATGGGGTTTTCCAGGCAAGAATACTAGAGTGGGGTGCCATTTCCTTCTCCAGGAGATCTTCCTGGCCCAGGGATTGAACCCAAGTCTCCAGCACTGTAGGCAGACGCTTTACTGTCTGAGCCACCGGGGAAGTCCTTTTTCCTCACAGCACTCCTGCTGTTTGGAGTTTAGTTGTTTTACAATGCTGTGTTAGTTTCTGTTGTGCAGAAAAGTGAATCAGCTGTATGTATACATATGTCCCCTCTCTTTCACCACAGAGCATTGAGTAGCGTTCCCTGTGCTATACAGAAGGTTCTCATTAGTTATCTATTTTATACGTAATAGTGTATATGTTAATCCCAGTCTCCCAGTTCATCCCACCCTACTTCCCCCTTTGGTGTACATACATTTGTTCTCTATATTTGTGTGTCTATTTCGGCTTTGCAAATAGGTTCATCTGTACCATTTTCCTAGATTCCACATATATGCATATGTATTAATATATGATATTTGTTGTTTTCTTTCCAACTTCACTCTGTATGACAGTCTCTGCTGCTAAGTCGCTTCAGTCGTGTCCGACTCTGTGCGACCCCATAGACAGCAGCCCACCAGGCTCCCCTGTCCCTGGGATTCTCCAGGCAAGAACACTGGAGTAGGTTGCCGTTTCTTTCTCCAACGCATGAAAGTGAAAAGTGAAAGTGAAGTCGCTCAGTTGTGTCTGACTCTTAGCAAACGGCACTATTTCATTCCTTTTTATGGCTGAGTAATATTCCAGTATATATCTATGTGCCAAATCTTCTTTATCCATTCCTGTCCTGGTGATTCTACATACTACTGCCATGAACACAGGCATGCATGTATCTTCTATAATTATAGTTTTCTTTGAGCATATGCCCAGGAGTGGGATTGCTGGGTCAGTGTTTTTAAGGCGCCTCCATATTGTTCTCTATAGTGGCTGTGTCAGTTTACATTCCAACCAATAGTGTAGGAGGATTCCCTTTTCTCCATGTTCTCACCAGTATTTGTTTATCGATTTTTTTGATGATACCCATTCTGACCAGTGTGAGGTGATGCCTCATTTTAGTTTTGATTTGGATTTCTGTAATAATTAGTGATGTTGAGCATCTTTTCATGTGTGTCTTAGCCATCTGTAATGTCTTCTTTGGAGAAATAGCTATTTAGGTCTTCTACCCATTTTTTGATCGGGTTGTTTGTTTTTAGGGAATTGAGCCACATGAGCTGTATATATATCTTGGAGATTAATCCCTTGCCAGTTGCTTCATTGGCAAATATTTTCTCCTATTCTGAGGGTTGTCTTTTCATCTTGTTTATGGTTTCTTTTGCTGTGTAAAAGCTTTTAAGTTCAATAAGGTCCTATTTATTTTTGTTTTTCTTTTCATTACTTTAAGAGATAGGTCAAAAAAGATCTTGCTGTGATTTATGTCAAAGAGTGTTCTGTCTATGTTTTCCCCTAAGAGTTTTATAGTGTCGAGTCTTACATTTAGGTCTTTGATCCATTTAAAATTTATTTTTGTATGATGTTAATGAGTGTTCTAATTTCATTCTTTTACATGTGGTTGTCTAGTTTTCTCAGCACTACTTATTGAAGAGACTGTTTTTTCCATTGTATATTCTTGCCTTCTTTGTCGTAGATTAGGTGACTGTAGGTGGGTTTATCTCTGAGCTTTCTATTCTGTTCCATTGATCTATATTTCTGTTTTTGTGCCAGTACCATACCATCTGAATACTGTAGTATTCAGTGAAAGTCTGTTATGGGACCAATACTATCTTTTCTCTCTTCACCCTCCAGTCTTTTCTATAATCCTGATCACATAGTAAGTGTTCAATAAACTGGGACAAAGAAAGAAGGCTACTAAAGACTTGGAAACATAGAATTTTAAAATTAGAAGGACTATATAGTCATCCAGATATTCACTTTCATTATTTGTTCCACTGACAGTTTTCACTAGAAAGATTTTCCTGGAAAAACAGCTTTTCCTCTTGTCCCTGAAATGAGTCAAATTGTTTTTTTCCTGTATCTATTCCAGAGGGCCATCTGCTATGTCCCCAGGAGGAGCTTTCACAGCTCCCCATGGGCAGTCTGATGGGGAGCCAACATCCTGTATGTTCCCTAGACTTTCATTAGTGACGTTGACTTGAGAGTCCTGTGCTGGGATGCCTTTTGTTTCCATAGGACTTCCTCTAAAAATACCTCAAAATTAGGTTGTCAGGGAGATTACATGAAACCCAAATGATACATTTGGTATTTAATTCTAAAAGCACAACCATGTAAAAACAGTGTTTGTAGCTGCAATTTTTAAATCTGCTGCACAGTTATTCTGTTGTTTGCCACCTTCAAGATATTCAAAAACATGTTCCCAGGCAAGGGATACAATTCACAATTACTCGAAGAAATAACTCCGGGTGTAAAACAAACACAAGCAGGGAACTTCCTGTGCACATGTCAGTTTGTACAGTACCTGCATTTCCAGGAACGCTGAGCACTGTCCCGATAGAGATGAGGATTGGGTATGTCAGCACCACACCAACATTCACCAGGATGTTGAAGGCTGTCAAACAGAGGAGGATGCTGGCTCAGATGGTAAAGAATCTGCCAGCAATGCAGGAGCCCCGGGTTTGATCCCTAGGTCAGGAAGATCCCCTGGAGAAGGGAATGGCAACCCATTCCAGTATTCTTGCCTCAAGAATTTCATGGACAGAGGATCCTGGTGGACTACAGTCTATCGGGTTGCAAACAGTTGGACATGACTGAGTGACTAACACACACATACAGGATAAAGGGGAACTGAGATGCTGGGCTCTTTCCTTCTTTTAACATAAAAGAATCAATGTCTATGCTAAACATGCTGTCTAAATTATCTGTTCAGTTCAGTCGCTCAGTCATGTTCCACTCTTTGCGACCCCATGAACCGAAGCATGCCAGGCCTCCCTGTCCATCACCAACTCCCGGAGTTCACCCAAACCCATGTCCATTGAGTCAGTGATGCCATCCAACCATCTCATCCTCTGTTGTCCCCTTCTCCTCCTGCCCTCAATCTTTCCCAACATCAGGGTCTTTTCAGATGAGTAACATTGGTCAATTAATCCTCTAATTTTGGAGATGGATTCATATGTACCATACCTGAAAAAGTTATGTTCTTTTTTCCTCTTCTGCCACCCTAGTTGCCTGATTTCTTACCAGTTGGCTCACAAAAGGGTTAGGGAGCCATGCAAAGAGATGAAATAATGTGTTCACTACACTGCTTGTTAGCACTATAAAGTTGAGCCAGAGGTTGAGAGCTAATGACTGACTGGGGCTTTCTCCCTTGCTAGTTTGCTATATCATGCCATGTTCCTGGATAACTAAAAAGTCCTAGTGTTACTGCCTAACAGAAGATCTGTCCAAGGATGGCCTATGCTGTTTTATTCCCTCTCTTTTGGGGTGTGCATCACATGAACCAACAGAGGTGCATATAATTCACTGAACACCAGGGAGCTTTTCCACATCCTGATTTATACACAGATAACCTTAAGGCGGGTCCACTGAAAAAACTGAAGGTGTAACTTGATATCCTTTCATTTATATCTTTGGACACTTTAAATATAAAGTTATTCAAGTAATCACATACCCAACAATGATCAATAGTACTTGTTTTCAAAAAGAAAAACATTTATAAATTATATGGGAAGCCTATAAATTATATAGCATTATTTTAATAGATGCCAAGCCAATGTTTGTTTTAGGGCGTTAGAGAAATATGACAACTATGAAAAATAACAACAATGAAAAGTCCTCAATTCAGGAAAGATCCCTCTCTATGGAAATGACCCCAAACCATATTGCCCCTTTCTCTGTAAAACCAAAGATGGTTCTAGAACCATTACAGTTTGGACAGTGTTTATTCTTCTACTGCTTTCTATAATTCTTGCTTTAGTTAAGCTCCAAAATTTAGGTATCTTGTTAGAGACAATGGGTTGGATTTCCACAAGACTTGGGCTTGTTCATCATTTGCATACAATAGCAGTAGCAATCAAGGCCAAAGACCTTTGTAAGTTAATAATCAATAACTACTCCTTCTTTCTGACAGAGCTGCAAGGGGAATAAATATTCCAGCATCTCAACTCTCTCCTCAGATATGGGGAGTTAAATACAACCAGTCCTACTAAATCAGAAATTTAATAAGCATAGCATAGACTCTGCTAATTTCCCCAACTGTCATTTTGTTGGCTGGACTGAGTATTTAAGCAGATTGATAGGAAGTATTGGTCTTTGGTTGAGAACTGAAGTTTTTTCATTCAACGAGAACTGGTAGCTTCATCAAAATGGGTAACTGCTTTTCCTTAGCACTTTTGATAGAACCCTTACAAGCTCTTTTGACCATGTAAGGACAAGAATATATAGTTCAATTTGTTATCTGTAGCCCGGGGCCCTGCTTGAGACACATCAGGTAAACGGATGACTCCAATCTGCATGTGGACTAAGACACTCCCTGAAGACAGGCCAAACCAAAAGCAGGAGTGAGGCCAGGTGAATCTAGGCAAATTAAAACCATAGTTCTAGGTGATCGGGTGGGGGCAGGACAGAATACAGTCTGCTTATTCACCTCTCAGATCTGTGTCCCAGCCCGGCTCTGACTAGACCATATCTGATTCCTATGGAGAAGAGAAGGTAGCAAAAAAACCCTTGAGAGCAGAAGCACTAAGACCATAAAACCCTGGGGTGTGTAACACAGTCAGGAGAGAGGCTGTCTCCTCATTTTGTCTCAGGGCAACCTTAACACAGAGAGAACTCAGTGTGCTGGGGATGGGCCAGGTGGGGCAGCCCTTAACCCATGGACATGCCAGTTGGACTGCTCTGACCTAATCAAGCAATAGCCTGCAAGGAACCTTATAACTATTAACCAACCTTAGATAAGTTTGAGAAATAGAAGATACGGATGTCTATTTTAGTTAGGCATCTAAGAAGGGAATGCTCCTATTATGACAATTTAACTCTCCAAGGAAAGGACAAGTGACATAGGAAATGGAAGGCAAGACTTGGCTACTCACCCAGCCAGAGCCCTGCCATCCCGCAGAGACAGCCCCATGGCAGAGCGGCAAACGAGGACCAGTGCTCCACCTTGGTGAAATACAGGATGACTGGGGTGAAGGAGATGAAGATTAAATTGAAGAAACCCAACGTGGAGACAAAGTGTGCTGCCTCACCAAAGTTAGCACTTCCAAGAAACATCTTAAACAAAACCTAGAACAGGAAAGGAACTTGTTAGCCACTCGGTCAGGGACTGTTGTTAGATCAGAAAGGCAAGTTCTACATCATGAGCTAACTGGCCCAGAACTTATGCTCTATGTCGTCTTATCCCAGGGTTTCCATGACACTAAATGGGCTGCTGAGCTAAGGAATTCAAATACACTCTAGCCTTTATGTAAAAACAGAAATTGTCATAAAATAAATCCCACTTGGTATGCCACAGGGATACTGTAACTGGGGAAAACCCACCGTCAGTTACAGGTATAGGGTAGATGATAAAGAAGAGTGCAGACCAGCCCAGAAACATTTAGGTTTGAACATTAGTTCTTTCCTTCAAGCATGGAATTAATTTTATCCTTATTTTGATAATTACTGAAAACTAAATTGGACAGAGAAAACCTGTCATCATGTTATTGAGAGGAGTAATAGCTTCCCTTGTGGCTCAGCTGGCAAAGAATCTGCCTGCAATGGATGAGACCTGGGTTTGATCCCTGGGTTGGGAAGATCCCCTGGAAAAGGGGAAGACTACCCACTCCAGTATTCTGGCCTGGAGAAGTCCGTGGACTGTATAGTCCATGGGGTTGCAAAGAGTCGGACACGACTGAGTGACTTTCACTTTCAATAGTGATGCCTTGGATTTATAAGCACTTTTCTCTCTGAGGTTAAAATATTTTCACAAGGTCTGTATTTATTCTCCAGATTTTAAAGATTGTTTTTCTTTTCTGGATTATAAATCTGTGTATAGAGAAAGATGACAAAGATATGTAAACAGCTAACCTAAATCATACATTTAGTTTGGGAGGAGACAGGTTTCTAGTCCATATTTCTTGGTTTTTTAACCCCTCTGTTTCCTTTATTAATCTTCAAGCTATGTAGCACAGAATATATCTTTTCTGTGGTGTATATATAATGTTGTGTGTGTCAGGAAATATTACAACTACCAGAATGAATACATCTGTAATGTGGTCAGGAGAATTCTCTCTATAAAAGAGACATTCCAGTCATACAACAAACCCAGGTATTTTTTTTACTTTCAACTAAACATATTGTTTTTCCTCTTGAGAGACTTAGAACTTGAGCGCATGCTGGTGGTCTTTGTTCACATCAGACATCTCAGTGGAGTCTCAGCTGGGGGCAAGTTAAACACTAGTGGTAACTGAGTGAACACTTGTCAAGCTTGTCAGAGAATCAGTGGGCCAGGAAATGTCAATATGGAAATAGACACAACGTCCTCTGAGCCACAGAGTTGGTGAATAAGCAGAATAGGCATCCAGGAGGGATGCAGCGGGCATTTTCTGCTCTTCAGAGAAGATTTTCTCATTGAAACACCATGAGAGGTGAAAGTGGAACATTGCAACATCCAGAAAGTTGGCTCTGGAAAGCGGCACTTTGGTGAATAACCTTTTAGATCCGCTTTCTTAGTTCTTGCTTCTGAAGTCAGGGGCAGTGACTCTGAATAGAGCTTTCACTGATGACAGGGAGCTCCAGGGGAGGAAAAACTGGGAGTACACAGTATAGACCCAGCGTATGCATTAAAGAGGGAAAGAGGCTCTTCATCTAGCTAATAACATAGCATGGGGTTAATATGTAGCTAACTAAACTCTCAAGTGATAGTTGGTTTAGGATTTTTAACACCTCATTGTAGTTAAAATAATGACCGAAGGTAGTTAAACAGAGAGAAGTCTTTCTCAGCTCCTGCTACAACTGGTTGGCTATTTGGGAGGGGTGGAGTCATGACCACCAGGGAAGTTCTTGGAGTTGACCAGTCCAGGTTTAAATCTTGCTATCACTTCCTGGCTGGATGATATTGGAAAAGTTACCTAAACTTTCAAAGTCTCAGTTTCCTCATCTGCAAAGTGGGAGTAAGTACCTATGTCTCATTAAGGTACGTTAACAGGTGAAAATTCTGGCAAGTATACAGCCTGTAGCAAGTACTCAATAATTGGTACTTGTTATCATTATTTAAACTATCTTTTTTTTTTTTGCTAGCCAAGATTTTCTTTGTCCTTTCTTTATAAAATATTACTTATTACTTTATAAAAATATAAGCTATAAATGATAATAAGCACATAAAAAAGTACACGAAATACCTTATACAGTGCAGATGTTGAGGCTGAACCCACTGCAAATGCCACTCCTATGATGGAATCGGCATGGAAGTTATCTGCATACGCCATCATCACGATGCCAGTGATTGCCATTATTGCAGCAACTATCTGTCACATAGAATGCAAAGAAAAAAATGTTTACATTGATGCCTCCATATCCCAGAGCAAGCATTTGAAAAACCCATGGGAGTTGCTACATGCTTCCTCAAACCCAATTACCTCTTGTACATCACTGTTTAAACGTAGGAGGGTCAGTATTAGAAAGAAATCCATACACTCATGAGACATCCAGGCAGAGAATATAAAAGCTGCTCACATATTCTAATTAAGGACTAGTAATTTTAGTTTAATTTTTTAGCTCAGCTTCCTAAAGATTAATACCCATATTGATGAAATAAATTTAATAGGAAGTCTCTTCTTAGCATTTTCATCTATACTGTGTTCTTTTCCTTCAAATAATGCAGCACATATCAATCAGCTCCTTGGATCAATGCATGTTTCTGAAGATCTCCACATAATCAGAACTTGATTATGGCGATGTAATATTGATTGAGACATAATAAGAGACAAGTTTTAGGCCAAAGTGAAAAAAGAAATGAGAATAATCTTTCAGAATGATTTATAAGGAGCGAGTTGAGTTTGCACTGTCACTTGGAATGTCAAACGGAGGCTACTTCTTCCTTTTGTTTACATGTAAACTAAGCCACAGAAAGATAATTTCATTGAGCTACTCTAAAGCATTAGCTGTATAAAGTGAAATATTAATAATTGATTGAAATCATAATGGTTAACTGTAAGTTAATATTATCCTTGATGTAGTCCGAAGAGAAGTCCACTTCCTTTGTGAAATGCTCATTGACATCTGTTTCTTTCATTATCTCGACCTATTTTTACTGGAAAACATTTTAAAGATACAGTAAAAAGTAAAGTAACAACTCTGGAATAGGAAACACTATGTTATTTCATTGTGAAGTAGTCTCACTGACTTTAAGATCACAATGCAACTTTGTGGGACATTTAAAAATACTTGCTGATTGATTTTGTTAAGCTTCAGTTCTGAGTATTCCCAAGTAAACTTGTTTCCTCTGTAGATAGATTTCTCACATATGTGATTTTTTGACCCTTTGAAATATTATTAGTGATATTCATTACAATCAAATGTATATCTTTAACATGTAACTTGCTGGAGGGCAGTGTGGAGTATGATAACGATGACATGCATAATTTAGATGCTGTTAAAGCATTTCTTTTGTTAATGACCACCCAAAGCCAGGGCACAGTTGGTTTCAGAGCCAGCTCCATACTGAAGCGTCTTTTATGAGAAACAGCAGGAGTACTTGAGAACAGACGCCGACTTGTCAGCAGTGAAAAACTGTCTTCATAAACCGTTATCCGGGAGGCTACATGATGGGGGGTGTTGCTCATGCTGAGGGAGTATTACAGTCTCTAAAGCTTCCAGGCATGTGTTCCAGTTAGACTGTGCTTCACACTGTATGAAACAGAATTTAATACACATGCTATGAGGTGCCAAGGACATTTTCCAAACAGGAAGTAATAGACTCATAAATAAACATGGTAAAGTGGTTACCTAGGCCTGGAAGTTCTGCAAGGGTTATTATTTTCTTTGATTTGGGGATTTATAGTTCAGCTAGGGATTGGCAGTCTTTGTTTGCGTAGTCTGATGTCACAGAAATGAAAAGTTACGTTAGATATGGACCGTGTCTGATTTGTTTTTTCGTTTCATGAATGTTCCTGTGTTCACAGGTAGATTTCCCTCAAAATATTGAACTTGTAGGATAAAACATTTGAATTAATATTTGTTTTCTTTTTACCAAGCATCAGTTGTATTTTCTCGGTCAACTAAACAGGTGATATCTTCAAAACAGGGATGATAGAATATAATGTTAATCCTAAAGAACTTTAATGTGATATACTGCTTTGTACTTTAAAATATTAAAATTATTCTATAATATACAATATCCAGGCTTAGGTAATTGTGTATAATACATAATTCTTGATTTAGGGAATTCTGAAAACAAACAGTCCCTACAAAAAATAGGGAAAAAACCCAAAAACACTGTCTAGAAAATGTTGAACAAGGAATACAGTTAGCCACAGGATATGACCCCAACTGGGAACTCTTCCTTTTCTGAGTCAGCCATTAGTAAAAGTACATATGCACTATATTTCTGTTATAAGTTTTCTCAAGATAGAAATTGGACATGGACAAAGGTTATATAACTTTATAGAAATTCAGAATTATAACCATGATGAACCTCTTAAAGATCTCAATTATATTTAATATTCAAGCACTTGTGAAATTATTAGCTCAGACCATTTAAACTGACATATCAATTACACTAGCATCTCTCTGAATTGTGTTCATGGAGAGAAGCATTTTTCACTTCAGGGGACCAGACAACACTGTTAGTTAATTTCCAAAAGCATGAAAATTTGATATTTGTGATGTTAGAAAAATTCTTCTCTATGGTATGAACAGTTATTTATAGGTTAGTAGGTTACCTGGGGATAAAAGATAATTTAAATTATTTTCCACATTTCTATTTACATTTCACAACTATCTGATAGAAGAAGTTCTTTGTGGCCATGTTTAAAAATGTTTTCATTATATTTCTTATCTACATAGTTGAAACTAAGGGAAAGGAACTCAGCTAACCTAGAAAATTCAGGGAAATTTTGGGTGGCAGGCTCATTTGGAGTGGTGGCTTGGATGATCTCGGAGTGGCTCTGTCTCCCACCATTGGTTAACTGCAAGAGTAAATATTCTTGAGATTGCTGGAAAACAGGTAACTTGAGTACAGGTCTGAGTCACATGCATTTTCAGAAGTAATCAATCATTAAGGCAGGATTAATTGTCTTCACGATGGTGTGATCACTCACCTAGAGCCAAACATCCTGGAATGTGAAGTGGGCCTTAGAGAGCATCACTACAAACAAAGCTAGTGGAGGGGATGGAATTCCAGTGGAGCTATTCCAAATCCTGAAAGATGATGCTGTGAAAGTGCTGCACTCAATATGCCACCAAATTTGGAAAACTCAGCAGTGGCTACAGGACTGGAAAAGGTCAGTTTTCATTTCAATCCCAAAGAAAGGCAATGCCAAAGAATGCTCAAACTACCGCACAATTGTACTCATCTCACACGCTAGTAAAGTAATGCTCAAAATTCTCCAAGCCAGGCTTCAGCAATACGTGGACCATGAACTTCCTGTTGTTCAAGCTGGTTTTAGAAAAGGCAGAGGAACCAGAGATCAAATTACCAACATCTGCTGGATCATGGAAAAAGCAAGAGAGTTCCAGAAAAACATCTACCTCTCCTTTATTGACTATGCCAAAGCCTTTGACTGTGTGGATCACAATAAACTGTGGAAAATTCTGAAAGAGATGGGAATACCAGACCAC
>SJYQ01000333.1:501700-545906 GCA_006410935.1 Redunca redunca | reverse complement strand
TTTCCAGTGGTCATGTATGGATGTGAGAGTTGGACTGTGAAGAAAGCTGAGCACCGAAGAATTGATGCGTTTGAACTGTGGTGTTGGAGAAGACTCTTGAGAGTCCCTTGGACTGCAAGGACATTCAACCAGTCCATTCTAAAGGAGATCAGTCCTGGGTGTTCTTTGGAAGGACTGATACTAAAGCTGAAACTCCAGTACTTTGGCCACCTCATGCGAAGAGTTGAGTCATTGGAAAAGACTGATGCTGGGAGGGATTGGGGACAGGAGGAGAAGGGGAAGACAAAGGATGAGATGGCTGGATGGCATCACTGACTCGATGGACGTGAGTCTGAGTGACCTCTGGGAATTGGTGATGGACAGGGCGGCCTGGCGTGCTGCGGTTCATGGGGTCGCAGAGAGTCAGACATGACTGAGTGACTGAACTGAACTGAACTGTCTTCTCAACAAGAAAACATAAAGTGATTCTTTTTGAGCTCAGAACATTGAAAATGTGCCAGCAGAAAGCCAGCAGTTAAATACTGTGTCAGAAGTGCTCATATGTGGCATCCACATGATAAACACACAAAAATGCTTCTGAGCATGTTAGTGTCCATAGGACTCTTCTGCTGAAAATGCACCATCTCATGGTGCCATCTGCTTGGCTTCAGAAAAACATGGCTTTCCTCACAACCTATTCCAGTTCTAGCTCCATAACCAACCAGAGGTGTCTAAACAAGATGGACACCCACCACTACCATTACTTGAATCTGACTTCAGTAAAAGTGTTAGTAACCAGAGTGACCAAAAAGCTTCCAATGCCTCATTTTTCACCTTCTGAACCCCTGGGTTCCCTCCCATCGTGATGTGCCCACCTGGGGAGAGAACCCAGAGGGAGATAATTTATTTAGCCCGTTACCCTTGCATGCTACTTGAGTGACATCTCCACCTAACGCAGCTACCTTCCTCTGCAGGCTCAGTCCCCTCTGAGATCTTAATCTGCATCAGCTCTCAGGGCCAGGCACAGATGGACCTGGTTTGAGCCTGTTCTTAAAGCCCAAAGAGGGTGTTAACTGTAAACATTTGGGAATTGCACAGATCTACATACTACCTGTGTCCCTGCCTGAAAGCTAGGTTTCTTTCTCCTCTGGAAGAATTAGTTTGTACAGATAACAGCTAGAGAAATATCTGGCTTTTGCCTGTTTCTGTTTTCCTTTATCTTCATTTCCCCTTCTTTTGGCTCAGGTCCTCAAAAACCACAAGAGTCCAGCTCTTCTCTGGATCTCCAACCTCATTACAGTCACTGTGTTTCCCACTGACAACTGACTTCCAGAACTATTATTTGCATAACAATATCAGTTCTTCTCAATTCTGGGTATTGACATGATCCTTTAACTGCTTCTCTTTCTAATTGTAACCCAAATGTATTTGCTTAATTTGTGATGTGGTTAACCCTGTTTCTGGAGCTGAGTGGAGCATGGATTCACTCACACTGGAGGCTTGAGTTCTAAGCCTACATCAGGCTCTGAAATTAAGGGCCTCAAAGTTATACTGCTGGCCTGACTATACTCAAGTCAGGACTCAAGGTCAGGAGTTGAAGGTGGATACACACCTTGGCCAATGAGACCTGCACTGATGATTATCCTTGTTTCCTGTGACTGTATCTGGGTAGAGTTCATTTCAGAGAAACATGGCTACACAGAATCCTTAAATCTGTCCACATTTTATGTTTGCATGATTGCGTGCTAAGTCGCTTCAGTTGTGTCCAACTCTTTGCCACCTTATTAACTGTAGCCTGGTAGGTTCCTTTGTCCATGAGGATTCTCTAGGCAGGAATACTAGAGTGGGTTGCTATGCCTTCCTCCAGACATGTTATGTTGAAGCTTCATAAAGAAGAGCCATCTGTTTACTCAAAGCCAGTGAAATTGAACAAGAGTCAATGTGTGAGAAATAAAAGAGGTGGGCATTCTGCAGCAGTTCAGATATTATGTGTGTGTTCAGGGGTAGGGGGTGAGGAGGTCCCTGGGGTTTACATCTCAAACTAGATTCCCACCCTCCATCCCCATGCCACACACACACATACACGTATCTCTCAAAGGGAGACCAGGATGGAAAAAAAGAAGGGAAGAAATCCCAGAAGGAAAGACTCAAGAGTGTGTGGAAGGTGGTGTTGTTCAGTCACTCAGTTGTGTCCAACTCTTTGCGACCCCATGGACTGCAGCACACCAGGGCTCCCTGTCCTTCACCATCTCCCAGAGTTTGCTTGAAATCATGTCCATTGAGTTGGTGATGCCATCCAACCATCTTATCCTGTCATCCCCTTCTCCTTTTATCTTTCCCAGCATCAAGGGTTTTTCCAGTGTGCTGGCTTTTCACATCAAGTGGCCCAACTATTAGAGCTTCAGCTTCAACATCAGTCCTTATAATGAATATTCACAGTTGGTTTCCTTTAGAATTGACTGGTTTCATCTCCTCATGGTCCAAGGAACTCTCAAGAGTCTTCTCCAACACTACAGTTTGAAAGCATCAGTACTTTGGTGCTCAGCCTTCTTTATGGTCCAACTCTCACATCCATACATGACTGCTGGAAAAACCATAGCTTTGACTAGATGGACCTTTGTTGGCAAAGTAACGTCTCTGCTTTTCAATACATTGTCTAGGTTTGTCATAACTTTTCTTTCAAGGAGCAAGCGTCTTTTAATTTCATGGCTGCAGTCACTGTCCACAGTGATGAGGTGGAGGGTAGATGGGACCTACTGACTGTAACTTGTTGACAGGGTTTATGGATTCCTTATGGGCATAAACTCAGAGAACCTTTCCAGTTCAACTTTCACTTCCCTGTATTCGTGAATTATTCTCCTGCCAAGAGGGGGATGAAAGGGGAAGAGTCCCACTACCCATCCTCTGCTGTCTCCTCCAGGAAGCATGAAGATTCTAGACAGAGGAGCCTGCACTGCACATGAATAGTTACTGCATAAATGTCAATCAAAGGCAAGATGGAAACAAAAGATTGCCTTGAATCTCATCTAAATATGTAATACTGGCGTAAATCAGTAGAAGCTCAGAGCCCTGGTTTAGAGTGCTCTGGAGCCCAGTTAGAATTCAGAGAAGAGCAGTTTAAGCAATGAACGATTCCATTCAGCTGACATACCCTGGGCGGTTCTTGGCAGATGGAGGCAAGTCTCCAAAAGGACCAAAGTGTGGGAAGCTAAACACACAGGGACCCAGCTGTACCTAGAAAATAGGTGGGTGCCAAGCTGAAGGGACACAAATTCATTTCCTAAATCTGCTATAAAAGTCGACGTCCACTGAACCATTCATTGCCCACCAATTTCCTTCATACTTTCAAGCAAATTTTAAAAGGAAAGAAAAATTTCAATTAATAATAGAAAAATAAGGGAGCAACAATATCTGCAAGAAAGTGTGTTAATTTTCTAGTCTGACTTTTACTTTTCATTAGAGTGAAATGGACACTCATCACAGAAGAAAACCTGAAGCAGTGCCTCAATTTTTTTGTTGTTAGGAGAACTTTTTTTATTAAGGTGATTTTTCTGGTTCTGATGAATTTAAGAATGCTAGCTAAATAAAATAGAATCCTGGAGATGGTTAAAACATCCATCTTCAATCCTGCAAGAGCTGGATTCTCAGTAACACTTTTGCAATTAGAAAAGGTCTTTTAAAGAAGTTTGCTAATTTCCACAGGATAATCACACATCAGCTGTAAGCAACTACTTATGAAAGGGTTTTTGTTGTTTTTTTTTTAAAACTCACCAAAGCTTACCAGCCAATTGGTTGAAAGGAATTCATAATAGAAAACTAAATGTATGAGTGATTACCTTTTCATCTGTAATGTAATGTTAGTTGCTCAGTCATGTCTGACTCTCTACGACCCCATGGACTGTAGCCCGCCAGGCTTCTCTGTCTATGAAATTCTCCAGGCAAGAATACTGGAGTGGGTGGCCATTTCCTTCAATCAATATTCCAAGGAAACTAAATATTAACAAGTTAAGGCTTCCCTGGTGGCTCAGATGGTAAAGAAGTTGCCTGCAATGCAGGAGACCCAGAATTGATCCCTGGGTCAGGAAGATCCCCTGGAGAAGGAAATGGCAACCCACTCCAGTATTCTTGCCTGGAGAATTCCATGGACAGAGGAGCCTGGTGGGCTACAGTCCACGGGGTCACAAAAAGTCGGACACAACTGAGTGACTAACACTGAGGCCACATGTTTCACCTTAAGGGTGATGATTCTTGGGTCATGCAAATGAGAATTATAACCCCCAAACCATCTTTTTCTGAACTACTAAAGACAGAATGAGTCAGAAATATGTTTTGATTTGATGACTGAAAGCAGTCCTTTAACTGTTTTTAAAAAGAGTAGTCCAAGTGGGGTGGCATGTACAGGCAATGTCTTATTTATGGATATAGGCAATAAGAGCTGCATTTATATTGTCTGTATTCTATTTACCTTCCTTTGATTTCTCAAATGACCTAATTATACATGTTCTCAATATGTCTTATTAGGAAAAGAATTGCTGATATGGTCAAAGGCAAAATGCTGAGTATGTTTTGGTGCTTCTGATATCCCATGGCCTGATTATGGGCATTACTAAAATTACATCTTGACATTCTTCTAGAATATGGCATTAAAAACTTCCTAACACTTTCACAGTCAGAAGTGAAGTGCCTCTTATCATTTTAAAAGAAAAATTCCTGACTTCTCCAGCATGACTAACATTAATACTCACCATTTTATCACCTATGATGTCTTAATTTATGTAATATACTTATTAACAACTACTTATTGGCTACTTAATTTTTCTATCAGGACTTCTCATTACTAACAGATACTGTATTAGTTTTTTGAGGCTGCTGTAACAAATGGCCACAAACTTGGTGACTGAAAACAGCAAGTATCTATTCTGTCATTGTTGTGGAGGCCCGAAGTTCAAAATCAGGCAGGGCCATGCTCCCCACAGCAGTTCTGGGAGAGAATACATTCCTGCCTCTTCCAGTTTCTGGGTGCTGCCCCAGCTTTCCTAGGCTTGTGACCACATCACTCCAATCTCTGTCTCTGTGGGTACATCGCTCCTCTTCTCTGTGTCTTTCCTGTGTGTGCCGCTTCTAAGGATACTTGTTACTGGATTTAGCAGACACCTTGTTACTGGATGGGCTTCCCTGGTGGCTCAGAGGGTAAAGCGTCTGCAGTGCAGGAGACCTGGGTTCGATCTCTGGGTCAGGAAGATCCCATGGACAGAGGAGCCTGGTGGGCTACAGTCCACAGGGTCGCAAAGAGTCGGACACGACTGACTGAGTGACTTCACTTTCACTTTCACTTTGTTACTGGATTTAGCAGACACCCAGATCAACTAGGATGATCTCCTGTTTGTAAAAATCCTTAATTATGTTTGCAAAGACTATTTTTTCAAGTAAGGTCACATTAGTAGGTTTTGGAGATTAGGATGTGGACACCTTATTGGGGCCCACCATTTCACCCACCACAGATGCCAATTTTAAAATATTAAGTTGGCCAAAAAGTTCATAAGATGTTTTTCCATAACATGTTATGGAAAAACTCTAAGGAACTTTTTTGCTAGCCCAATAGCATGCTTTGTAACTTCTAGGTACATTTCCTAAATCTTCCATTTAAATATAAGTTACACAGCTGAGTTGTTTTCTTCTAAAAGACCTCAAATAAACGTTGTCTTTTTTATATGACCTCTTGCATAAGTTTCATTCATTCATTCTAATACCACTGATTTCCTTACCGGTAAATCTAATAGCATCTTATTGCCTTTTTATACTGTTCATGGGATTCTCACGGCAAGAATACTGGAGTGGGATGAGATGGTTGGATGGCATCACTGATACAATAGGCATGGACTTGAGTGAACTCTAGGAGATGGTGAGGCACAGGAAGGCCTGACGTGCTGCCATTCATGGGGTTGCGAAAACTAGAGCATGACTTAGTGACTGGACAACAGCAAATCTAACAGTGGGTGTACTGATTTCCTTTTCATAGTCACATTACACTGAGAAACCAGAAAAGCCCCTAAATCTCCTTTCTTTCCCTCTTGTCTGAAAAGATTTCCAAATTCTCGTGGGTGATTCTCATGGTGATAGATAGAAATGAGAAAGATCTTGTAAGCCTGAGTTCATTCACTATATCCCTAAATACGTACAGCCCCTACTTTGTCCCTTGTATTGTTCTAGGTGTTAGAGATAGAGGCAGAGCCAGTTTCATGGGTGTATGACCTGTACAGATGCACTGGGCCCCATAATGTTGCCATCTTGTAATTATTCACAATTTTTTTTGGCAAGGGGCTCTGCATTTTCACTTTTCACTGGGCCCCACAAATTATGTCAACCACAGCTGAATGGATCAGTGGGCAGTGTGAAGAAGGTTCTTGTTCTCAAGGACTCGTCGGGGTTCCTGACACTAGACAGCCAGTGCTTCATGAGTAATGCCATTATGCTAAGCCTCTTGGGTGTGATGTCTGAGATTAGCTAGTGGAGAACGTGTGTGAGGCTGTATCCGGTATAGCCGCGTGGCACTGTGGGCTGATTGAGAATTGTTCATCTTGTTTTCTGCTGTAGCTTTCCACTTCTTGTCCATGTCAAGTTTCAGTTCTGAATTTCTGAGAAGCATCTCTAAAGATACAACCAGAATTAGCTAACTGGCTATTAAGTAAATGTTTTCAGGATGAGGGCCATCACAAACTTTCTCATATAGATGTGAATTTCAGCCTTTAGCAAGGCAAGGACCCTGGAATCACTGCAACAGGAACAATAGTTTGCAATAGCAAAAAAATGTTTCAACCCAGTCTTGGACATCTCTTTTGAAGAACAGCAATTGTGTGATGTTTATTTTCTGGAAAAAACATTCTTTGTTTGGATCTCCTTTTAAAGAATTATTTACTCAATATTTTCATCATAGTGACATGCCAGATTATATGAATGAGATCTGGCTTCTCACGTCTGCATAGCTCTCAATCAATGTAACAAAGGTCAAACATACAAAAAACTTTTTATTTTTAAATCCAGAATATCTCTGGAAGGGATAAACTCAGAACTGAAGTGGTTGGTGGAAGTTTAATGCTATCCATTTAAGGACATATACCCCAAAGTACAAGTTGTTGTTTTTAGTTCCATTTCTAGATTAGTCATACTAGATATATAGCCACTTTTAACAGCATTGTGCCATTACTGGTGACTTTAATTACTATTTGGTAATCTTACTACTTACACCAATATTAATTAAATTCATGGTGGGGGCGGGGGGCTGCAAAAAACATGACTTTGTCCAAACATGTTGACTGGGAAAAAAAAAAAAAAAAACACACCAAATCATAATCTTTACTGTGGCTAATTTTCTCAGATCCTTCTTCCCCAAGTACAGTAGGAGTTGATCATACCATTAATTCTAAAAAAAGAACTTATTTTTCCTGAGTGCCTCCTGTTGACATCAGCTGACTGCCCAATGGAAACAATCTTTTATCCTCTCATGACATTGTAACTGCCTGGGTGTTCTAGCACATCTTCAAATTTCAATCTGTACTCAGAACCAAATAAGTTTTCCAGAAACTCCACAAAATAAAGCAGCTCTCCCAACATCAAGGATTTATGATTAAATGCAGCCTCACGCATCGAATCAAGCGTGCTATTACCCTCACTCCCATGAACCTGTCTTTCAGCACGATCCACGACAGCAAGAAGACAAAGGCTTTGTTACAACAGAACAGAGCAGAGACATCCGTGGCTGTCAGCTTCTTTAAAGCCAGTAAATACAGGTAATTAGTCAAAGTCCACAGAATAGAAAAGGGAGCAGTTCTTTTAAGAAAGAGCTTCAACGTCAGACCATCTTCACCAAAAATTCGACTGCATTCCCTGAGGAAGAAAGAGAGGTTAATAGGTATTGATGTTAACACATCTTGTGTGGACTAGCTCTTGACAGCCATTTTTAGGCAAGAGCACAAACCCTCAAGACCCATTATTCATGTGTGGAACCTACTGAACCCAGGGCTGAACCTTCAGGCCACGAGTGGAAAGGGTTGCATGGAGGAGTTCCCATCTCCCTGAGCACAGGCCTTTCCTACCCATTCTGTGAGATTCTGCTTTTGCTGAATATCTTAGAGAAACCTGGAGAAATCCAGAAATGAGTGGCTGCTGGAATTACTAGCTATTGGAAGATACAGAAGATGCTTTCCCAATGGACAAATGCAACAGTGTCAAGACAGTTGCTACAGATTGAATAGGCTACAGACATCGTGCAACCTCACATAGCATGTGAAGGCAAGCACAGCTTGGTATTTTATTATTCCTAAAGCATTATGCCTCTTTCTAACATATCCACCCACTGAACTGAACTAATTTCTTTTACACCTTCCCTGGTAGCTCAGCTGGTGAAGAATACGCCTGCAATCCAGGAGACCCCAGTTCAGTCCCTGGGCTGGGAAGATCCCCTAGAGAAGGGGTAGGCTACCCACTCCAGTATTCTTGGGCTTCCCTGGTGGCTCAGATGGTAAAGAATCCACCTGCAATGCCGAAGATCTGGGATTGATCACTGGATTGGGAAAATCCCCTGGAGAAGGGCATGGCAACTCACTCCAGTATTCTTACCTGGAGAATCCCCATGAACAGAGGAGCTTGGTGGGCTATAGTCCATGGGGTCACAAAGAGTCGAACACGAGCTGAGCCACTAAGCACAGCATAGCATTTTTAAGGCAGAAAAAATGAAGTTTCTGTGACAACCCCCAAATCATAAATAAAATTCAAGTTGCATTTACATACAAACTTTAACCATTCTGGAGGAGTTGTCTGAATATACTGCTTAAAAATAAGTTATTTCAGTTACATCTTTGATTTGCATGGTTTCTGACTAAATTAATTATTTAGTCCAGAGGGTTATTTTAATCAAAATGTTGAGGCTAGCAATATATACAGGCAGTATTTAAAGTGATAGAATAACAATGCCTTTTTGATTATGGACTGAAAACAGGCTGGGAAACTTCAGCTTCATTTTTTTTTTCAGTCAGTCATTCATGAACGTTCAGGCTTTCATTAGGCAATTATCTCGTGTCAGGCATTGTTTTTTTCAAGAGTAGTATAAATATCCCGTTTAAAGCAACAAGTTATTCACAGTTGCACATTTATGTTTATAAATCGATTTATATGGCTCTAGACAGCTCTAGTTTCTGGTTTCTCTTCTAGCTCTTTCTGAAGAGAGATAATTGTGCCTCAAAGCAATCTCCAGGCAATGTTTGCCTCCCCTGTATGAAGTGATTCAGCCCACAGGAGGACTGCATGTGGGGAGGGGATGACCAAGTGGTGAGGCTTCAGGCTCAGGGGGATGACCTTCAATATCAAGTCTCGTAGTAAATGTTGCTTCCAAGCAGCAGAGAACACAGGGAATTGTAGGCCAGTGGCTCTCGGAAGGTTAAGAATCCATTTTGAACACATGGACATGCACGCTCTGGTTTTACTTTCATGTGGGAGACAACCAAAATGGAAAGGTTTCATAAAATCAAAATGGGACTTCCCAAAGCTAAATTTTAACTTGAAGGAGACAAAACTTCAGTGAAGGGACTAAATAAGCCAGAGGCAAAACTTTTTGCAAAGTGAACAGAAATGACACATGCTCATACACACAGGAAAATGGATGGCATCTCTGCTTTGTTTGGCTTTATTGAGGTGTAATTGATTTACAATATTAGAAAATGGATGGCCTTTCTAAAGTCCTACTGTTGAGATACTCAGAGGCACACACAGAGCAAGCAACAGTTTTTATGGAGCATCTGGGCACATGCTTTGTATTCTGTCCTTATAGAGAGATTTGGTCCTTGAGGAAATCTGCCCGGGAGAGCTGGAGTGGGGAGTCATGGGTTTATTTATCCTGACACCTATAACTTCTAAATGTCCTTTAAAATACACATTTATTAAGAACCACAACAAATCTATTTATGATTAAAGACTTTCTTTTCCTATCACCAGCCCTAGCCAGTGATGGTTCTTCTTACCAAGGGCTCCACCATCATGCTGGGTAGAATGCGCTCAAAGACTTTGGATTCAGGGAAGGAAACACCCTGCCCCGTGGGGAAGCCAGCAGAGGCAGGTGGGCTGGGGAGAGTGCCCCCAGTATAGCACTGCTGCCTAGCAGAGGCTCTTGGCCTGGCTTATCCTGTCCCCCAAGAACTGGCTTCCTTTTCTTCCCCTTTCCCCTCAGTGCCAATCTTCTCCCCACTTGTTATTGCTGTTACAAGAATTAAAATTGGTCTCCATTCAAACACCAGTTCACCTGCGTAAAACCTCTTGCTGTTTAAGCATTAAGTGCTAGGAAATGTGAAAATTTCTTTTAAAAAGATGGATTTCTATGGAGAAACAGATAACAACCACCTGTGTCTCCCTGGGATGATATCAGAATTTCTAGACAAGAAGCACTGACAGGAGGCAAAATTTGGAAAGAAGCTTAGAAGTTGGGGGCACTGACAATGTAATCATGTTCATCACTGTTCCAGCAGCTACTAGTTACAGAACAATTTCTGTATGTTGGATGGCATCTTAAGCACATTTCCTAGCTTCCTGACATATGGCAGGTGTATCTTTGGCTCTAGTTTCAGGCTTTCTAGAGATTTTTCCCTAAAGAAATGACCCTTTGATATTCTTTTGATCTACCATCAAAACTGGTATATAATTTTTTTCTTAAATTTCAAACTCACCTGAGGCAATTGAATTCTCTTAACTGTATATAAATGGCATGATTGAAATATCAAAAACTACTTCCAAATGAACAATCCTTACCATACACTTTTGATACTTTGTTGAAAATTCTTTTGATGTTAGTGATACGGAAAAAACTTGAAACGCTTTCATACCATTCAAGAGAAAAGGAGAAAAGAGAGGGTTTGATGCTATGGGATACATCCAGTTTCCAGTCTTAGACACTAACTATTCTCCCCTTGTTCTGCCGTGAGAGCTTCATGGGGTGACTTCCTGGCAGATGGTGTTAATGAATCCGCAGGGAATAAAGATCAAGGATCTCCGAATTTTCTGGCAGTGTTTACCTTTCATATGGAGGAGGCTACTGGAGAATATTCCCTTCAAAGACAATGTTTTCTGCTTGAAAATAAAAGCTCTTTGATTCAGTTTCAGAAATGGTCAACTTCACGCTAGGACTAACAGGTGGAGGTGTCCCGTCAAGTCACAGATTTCACTAAATTCAGAGTCTGTTCAGTGTAAGAGAAACTCATTCCCCAAACAACACTTCTATCAGCAGGAGCCTCTTGTTGTAAATGTGTTCTCTTAAGTAAAACTGGCCTGGCTTGCTTTGAGGTATTCTGAGGCATTACTTCCCATACTAACCTTTTGCTGTTTTTAATCAGCATATGTGTCTAAACCATAGGAACCTTTGAGTAGAAAACATACACCATAAGTAAATGGAGGTATCTGCAATCAGGGAGAACTTTATTCTGATAATTATGTCCCCGGCAATCATGTATTAAGTATTGTTATCTAAAAAGATCTTATGCCCCAGGATCATGTCTGTTTTGATGGGAAGAAATTAATCTTAGCAATCCTTAACAGACATAAGGCTTTTTTCTTTCCTCCAAACCAGAAAACACTTTTTTTTGAACTGGTTTTTGTTGCTTTAATGATAGCAGAGTGTTCATGGACACACAAAGTCAGCTCATAGTGCGACTTCAGTCAGTATTCCCGGGCAATTCCAAGCTGGTGATAGAAACTGGAAGTTGAAGATAAAGCCTTCAGAATGTCTTACGTTTTTAAGGACAGTCTTACCATGCACCAATGATCATCTTTTTATCATAAGGTAAAAGGGCAAGGTAGAAAGGTTATTTGGGCTCCTGCAAGACAAATTTATTGCCATTCTGCTGAGGAGGAATAAACAAAAAGCTGTCACTCTCCCACTGCCATCTGCTGAGGTTAAGACCACTGTTTTCTCTTGGTGAGCAGAAACACTGTCCTAGAAGTTGTTCCTTGATTTTCTTTTCAAGAAGCTGTCTGTTAGCAAAGGACCTTTAACCCAAATGCTACTTTTGCCTTTCCTCAGTGCTGTGCAGGACTGGATGACATGACTCAGCCAACTTTCCAATCTCTCCAAGATGGAGCTGCATAAGCCAGGTCTAACTCAGAGCAACCAATAGAACCATGGCACTGTCAAGTTCATGGCCAGCAAACCAAGACAAGGCTCTCTGTTCCTAGCCAGCAAAAAACAGCTTCTTTTAAACCATCCCAAGGCCAGACTTCCATTTGCATGAGACCAAGTCATTTTATCTGCTATAACACCACTGTGTCCAGAATACTGAGCAAGTGTTTTTGTAAGAATCTTATTAATACAGTTTTTTTTTTTTTTCCTTTCTGGGCTCAAGACACTGGTTGTCCTTTGAAAACATGACAAGAGAGAGATTAAGCTAGATTAAAATCTGAGTACCATTATTTATAAATGTGTGACCTTGGACAAGTCACTGAATCTCTCCAAACCTATTATTCTTGTGCTAAAATAGGGATAATTAACACCACCTTAAAAGGTGGCTGTTACCACCAATGATAATTAGATAAGATCTGCAAAAGCACTAGCATAGTGCCTGGAATGTTGTAGACAATAATTTGGGAGGGAGGAGGAAGCTGATTCTGTTTCTTCATGTTCATATGTTCATTACTGACCTTAGATCCTGCCTCTCCACACTCCTCAACTCATCTTTCAAAGAGACGAAATCATGCATATTTGCATGAAATTATTTCAAACCATTTCCTATTGGCCATTTAGCATGAAACCTACCTGAATTTTTTCAATGGAGATTGTTTTTCTTGAGCAGTGGCCAGATGACCAGAATAATAGACTGGGAAAAACATAATGTTCCAGTTTGTTGAAAACCAAGTCATGAAAAATGGACAGTAGAAGTTCTTATAAGTAATTTTTACAATCTGTGTGGTTCCAACCCAAGATGATGACACTGACAAGATGATCAAAAGTCCCCAGACAGCCTTCAGAACCATGGACGTGCAGGATAGGCAGCGAGCCTTGATTCTGTTTTCTTGGCCGCTGTTCTCAGGATGAGTCTGTGCTCCATCATCAGCTGCAAACAGGAAAGGAATACAAATGTGTGGAAATCAAGTTATAAAATAGAAATCAAAGAGACAGACAGAATCACCAGAGTTTTGTTTTCCCTACTATCATTTGAAGAGACAAATAGCACGGGCTCATTTTCTGTCTGGAATCTCTGCTCTGTAAGGTATACTGTGTATCTGGGACCCTTATCCAGGCCATGATGATGCTGATGAACTTGGTGGATGCTCTCTGTTCTCAGGGGAACCCTACCCACCTCCTTGTGAGAGCATTTCAGCTTCAAAGGCTTTGGCCTTGGCCACATGATGTGTCTAATCAAACGTGAACAGATGGTATGTTCACCATCTGTGGTATGGTGTGCAGAAGCCTCTTAAAGCTTCTGCACACGGTCCCGCTACCTCTCTAGCTCTTTCTGCCACTAGAATGGAAAATCTCAAATAGAAGCTGGTCTATGTGACCAGCTATGGAGAATGAGCAGGACCTATTCAGAACCCTATATTCACCAACATAAAAAGTGAATGAGAAATAAATATTTATTGTTATTTCCCACTGAGTTTTTTTTTTTTAAACTGCAGCAAAGATTACTAATAAATTGCAAAAGATGTGCCCCCAAACAGAGCAAGTCTGGATTGTATAAAGTCACCTCCTACCTCAGAACAAATTACTATTTAATATATTTCTGGGAGCACAGTGAGTTCTGCTTTATATTTTTACATTTACTAAGAAAATTTAGTAGCTTTTTTTTTTCCACATTGAAATAGCTGAAGTTCTCCAAAAGTGACAATCATAAAGGTCTTCTCCCTAAGAGTGAAAAGAAGTTCAACACAATGAATTTATATACCTATCAGGACGTTAAATGAGAGCAGTGGTCATCCTGAGTCCCCAGATGGTAGAATCCAAGGAAAGGTAGACAGAATTGTCTGTAAGATTCCATGCCCAGGGACCTCCTCTAAGCATAAGGTTTATCCTGGGCTTACACAAGTGGTACAACCCACAGACTGTGAGTGATAGTGGATGGGTTTCTCATAATCCTTTTCAGAACCTGCCGGCTCTCTGCTGAATGTTTCCACTGCTTAATGACCCAGGTGTGACTGCTCCGCTGTGCAAAGGCTTTCATCCAGCTATTTATTTGGGGAAAGCAGATAGCAAGCCTTGAAAGTGAATTTTTCATTGGAGAGTATAAATCAAGCAGGATGAACAGGCAATTACTACATGACTTCCAAGTCTTATAAACAGAATTCTCAGAGCCTAGTCTCCGGAAGATGAAAACTGGTATTCTTTTATTTATTTATTCAACAAAGTCCTGTGGAGACTACCAGGAGCTATTTAAATAGGTCCCAGGGGTTCAAAAATGAAAGACTTGAGCTCATAATCTAGAGGAAGGTCAGGAAACACATCTAAAACAGTGGGAGAAGGGCTGGGTATGGCAATACAAGGCCACATGGAGGCAGACAAGAGGCGCTGGTTAAGATGAGGTGTGTAGTGACCAGGAGAAACTTCCATGATGCAGTAACACTGAGATGAAACTGAAAGTATGCTCACCAGCATCCTTGGCTGTGTATAGACTATACCTGATAACATTCTTCAAATTTGCTATGTCCATGTGGTTTATACAGAGAGTCGAGGGGGAAAAATGAATAAGAGGGCAGAACAAGAGCTCTTGTGTTGGAAGGCTGGGAAGGGAACACAAGCCTACCCAATTAAGTGGGTATTACCAGTCCCATTTTACAGATGCAAAAACTGAGACTTGTATTAAACATTGTTCAAGGTTGAGCCCAAGTCAGTATGACTCTAGAGTCTAAACTTTTTATCCTGAATATTCATTTTGTCTAGGTTTCAGGCTTGAGCTCCCCGTTTAAGCACTGGAAGTTTCAGAAATGGTTTAGAGAAAAGTGTCCTGGCAGGAATGGCACCCTTGCATGAGGTTTAATAAAAGAGAAAGGTATACTACGCTTTAGATCACACTATTCTAAGGGACTAGTTCATAAAGGAGGAATGATTCTACAAAGATTATTTGTATCCCTTTGACATCTGGCTTTACTGTCACCTTTGAAGATGACGTCTGTACCACTGTCAGAGCATAGAGTACTTTTGATGACACCAGTTGTCACCTAAATCTTCCCATAGTATTGGCTCATTCTTCGGCGAACTAGATTGAATTGTTGACAGTTCTTTACTTTTACTATCTGTAGATACCACAGAAAGATTGACTCTCCAGGGTTCTTTTATTTTTCTGATCATTTAAATGTGATTTTCTATAGTCCTGCTTAGATTTATTGTTTTGTATACATCATTAAAATTGATTTACCAGTAATTCCATCTGTCTCTATGAACCTTGATTAGAGTCACACACATTGATGGTAGAGGCCACTGGAATTTGGAAGCATGAGTGAAAGTCCTAGCCCCACCACCAGAAGGCCCTGAGTATATATTTAATTCTGGTCTTAGCGTCTCTGTCAAACACCAATAATACTTAGCTCATGGGATTCACTTTGAGGTTAAGTACCATAACATTCATGAGAGCATGGCGAGCTGCTCTTTAGATTCTTTCTCCTTTTCTTTTTCTTTTTGGTGTCTAGGAATATCCCCAAGTGTCTTCCGAATCATTGCAGAAAGAGTAAATTATGCCACATGTGGTCTTCAATGATACAGTCTTTGAGATTTGTAATTAGTATATGATAGAAAGGGCAAATTTATTAACCATATTTAATTAACTGCAACATTCTGTTCTGCAGATAACTGGGATAATAAGAATATTACTGCAACTAATTAAAGCCAATTAAAACTTTCTGAAGATTTACAATGTCATTTTCTTCACTTTTTACAAAAGAGTTTTGGCCTTTGGGTCCATAGTTGCTGAGATTCCATTTTAAAATATTGTCATTTTGGGGAAAAAGAAATCTTTTCTTATAAAAACCTCTAATCAAATAAGTAGGATCCTAGAAGAGGCTTTCACACCTCCTCTAGGCCTTCATTTACCTGGGTCCCCTGAATTATTTATCTTCTGCTTATTTTTTAAAGCTAGTGTTCTCAAAGTTACGAGGTTTTTGTTTTTCGATTTGTTTCCACTACCCACTTGTTTTGGATAGACTTATTTTGTTGTTTTTGCTGGTGTCACTGTTGACTTTAAGGATGCAGGAGATTTTAATATATTCTTGTCCAAGCTGAAGGAATAAATGGAGAAGGGGAGACTGAAAGTGTAAGTGGAAGAGATGGAGAGGAGGTAATCATGGATGTAGGAGGAGTCAGCATCAGAATGGTAGCAAACACAGAAGTCAAAAGTGGTCCCTGCAATGATGACAGTGAAAGTCTCTCAGTCAAGTCTGACTTTTTGCAACCCTGTGGACTGTAGCCTGACGGCTCCCTCTGTCCATGTAATTCTCCAGGCAACGATACTGGAGTGGAGAGCCGTTCCCTTCTCTGGGGGATCTTCCCAACCCAGGGACTGAACCCAGGTTTCCCGCATTGCAGGTGGATTCTTTACCATCTAAGCCCCTGCAATGGTGATAACTAGCAAATTAGCAAGCAAGAGAACAGAGACACTTTGAAGCAGGGAGGAAAGCATCTGTTAGCACACAATTGTTTGTCTTTTCAGGAAGGTAAAAGTGTGGTTATATGATGAGAGGAAGTGAATATGGGCTCGAAGCTTGAGATTATCTCTGGGGAAGGCAGTATGATGTCCATCACCAAAATGTAACAGTATTGGGCCGCGGCCTAGTGGACCCAGCTGCATTAATATTTTTCATGTGACTTGTTTTATTGCGATGTTTGTCTTACTGCAAGAGTCTAGAAACAAACCCACAGTATCTCTGAGGTCTGTCTGTATACTGTACTTAACTATCTTTCTTTCTTTCCCACTCATTCTTCCTCAACTGCTACATTTTGGCTTGCGCCCGATGACTCTGTTGAAATTTCTCTTGCTAGATAGTAATAAATAATCTCCTGTTTTTGAAGTTCAATGGATACTTTTTCACTACTTACTTTAGGTGAAATAACAACCTCCTATATCACTAACCTCTTTTCATTTTATTTTGCTGAGTCCTGTTCCTCATCCTCTTCTGATCATTTTAGAGTTTTCCAGAGTTCTGTCTCTCTATTTAGCTCTCTCTTCTGTCCTCCTTCATCCTTTAAGGATTTTATGCATACTCCTGCATTGCAGGCAGATTCTTTACAGTCTGAACCACTAGGGAAGTCCCATGCATGTTACAGGTACGTTTTAAAATGCTACATTCGCTGGGAAACCCACAGATATAGTTAAGAGATTTATCTAGTGATTCCAGTAACCCAAGTATTCCAGGGGTTGGTAAGTGATCAGGCAGATGTGAGGAAAGGTTAAAGGTCTTGGTTTAATAGTAAATGCTGATCAGGGAGGCAACTGAAGTGTCCTGAAGGAGGCATAAAATCGGGAAAACTAGAAGGGCTCCAAGGACTGGCAGTCCTAATAAAGATAAGATCAGAGTCTGTGATTTTACTGGTGCTGTTTTCCTTCTCAGAATGGGTACAGCTTGCTATTACTAAATCCCAGGACTGAGAGAAAAGGTGCTGGCTTTTGCCATCTTGAAGATAAGAAAAATAGTTTCCTTATAAACTTCATTAGAAGTCATCGTTTAACCATGTGTTAAGCCCTCCAACTAGAGGTTTTGGTGTTATATCTCTGCTACACTGTACACCGTCCGTCATTAATGGATTGTATCTATACATTTCTCTTCTTCCTTCTCCTCCCACCTGATAGACTTTGCTCACATGTACTCCTAAGGGTCAGTGTCGCATCTTCACATTCTGTGCCAGTGGTGAGATCTTTCATTGCTGGCTAGAAGCTTACCACATGTCCTGTTATTGAAGAGGCGGTCACTCACATACCTGATCTGTTTTGCCTCTCAGCTCTGTGTCCACAAACTCCAGAGGACCCTCGACTCTGAAGTTCAAGAATAGGAGCAGAGGAATCTTCTGTGACAGAGAGAGGGGATAGTTGTCTGCTGATGCTACTGTGTGAACTGGGGCAGTTGGCTCCAGGTTTACATCGAGTAACTGATGATCTGGAAGTACCTGGGAAGAAAGAGATCAGTTTGAAAATTTCCTGGAGGAAAGACATATTTTGAATATTGTGGCAGTAAAATACATGGAGCATTCATTGAATTTGTTTCTAATGTTACAAAAGGGGCTTCTAAGGAAAATGCTATGTTGGTAAAGTCTGTTCCCTAAGATAAAGGGTCTTTTTAGACAAATCCATTAACTAAATGAAAATTAGAAAATGGTGTTTGGGTTGATTTACCTGTTCTGAATTAGAACTGTTCATAAAGTTGAATAGTTTATCTCAGAGAAAGCAAAATGGTGTTATTTCTTCTCCCTTTTCTTCCTGAGGTTGACTGTTGAATTCTGCCAACTAGCTCTCCTATTAAATCTTCTATACAGTTTTCCATCAGTTTGATCACTAAAATCCAACTTCGTTGTATCTCCTCTGTTCTGGCTAGATTTATTCAATATGTTGAATAAAAGTAGTGAGAGTGGAATGCTTTCAACTTTTTTTCACTGTTGAGAATGATGTTAGCTGTAGGTTTGTCATATATGCCCATTATTATGTTGAGATAAATTCACTCTATTCCCACTTTCTGGAGAGTTTTTAATGATGAATGGAAGTTGAATTTTGTCAGAAGTGTTTTCTGCATCATATGATTTTTATTCTTCAGTTTGTTAATGTGTACCGCACTGATTGCTTAGCAGATAATGAAAAGCCCTTGCATCTCTGGATTAATTCCATTTGATCATGGTATATTATCTTTTGATGTATCTTTGGATTTGGTTTGCTAATATTTTGTTGATGACTTTTGCATCTACATTTTTGCATCAGTGATATTGGCCTGAAGTTTTCTTTTTTGTTGGTATCAGGGTGATGGTGGCACCATAGAATGAGTTTGAAGGTGTTCCTGCTGCTGCAGTTTTTTTTGAATAATTTAAGAAAGATAGGTATTAATTATTCTCTAAATGTTGGGTACAATTCACCTGTGAAAGCCATTTGGTCCTGGACTTTTGTTTACTGGGAGTTTTTTTCTTTTTCTTTTCTTTATTACTGATTTAATTTTATCACTGATAATTAGTCTGTTTGTATTTTGTATGTCTTCCTGATTCAGACTTGGAAAGTAGTACATATTAGGAATTTCTCTAGGCTGTCAATTTTATTTGCATATAGTTGCCCTTAGGAGTCTCTTATGATCCTTTGTATTTCCATGGTGTTGGATGTAACTTCTTTTTCATTTCTGAAATTACTGATTTGGACCTTCTCTTTTTCATGATGAATCTGGCTAAAGTTTTTTTTTTTTAGCCACCTGGGAAGCCCAATGTCTTAATGCAGGGCTCTAACGTATTAGACCTTAATCTGATGTACTTGTCCTTAATACCATTTTAAAATTAATTTTTATTGGAGTGTAGTTGCTTTACAATATTATCTTTTCAAAGAAACTGCTGTTAGTTTTGATCTTTTCTATTTTTTCTATTTTGTTTATTTCTATTCTGATATTTATCATTTATTTCCTCCTACTAATGGGTTTTGTTTGTTCTTTGCTTTCTAGCTCCATCTGGTCCAATGCGTCACTTCAGGCTAGTGTTCCCTTGTTAATTTTCTGTCTGAATGATCTGTCCATTGATGTAAGTGGGGTGTTCAAGTCTTCTATTAGTATTACATTACTGTTGATATTTCCATTTATGTCTGTTAATATTTGCTTTTATGTATTTAGGTGCTCCTATGTTGGGTGCATGTATATTTATAATTGCTGTATCTTCTTAGATTGATCCTTTGATCATTATGTAATATCCTTTTTTTTTTTTTGTCTCT
Organism: Redunca redunca; assembly: GCA_006410935.1. NCBI lineage: Eukaryota > Metazoa > Chordata > Mammalia > Artiodactyla > Bovidae > Redunca > Redunca redunca. Next base: position 526,020 of record SJYQ01000333.1, on the reverse strand, counting down.
TGTAACAGTCTCTGTTTTAACTATTTTAAGTCTGTTTTATCTGATGTAAGTATTATGACCCTGGTTTTCTTTTGATTTCCATTAGCATGGAATACCTTTTTCTATTTCTCACTTTCAGTCTGTACGTGTCTTTGGATATGAAGTCTATTGTAGGTCTTGTTTTTATATCCCTTCAGCCTTTTTCGTTTTAGTAATTCTTTTTAAAATTGAATTAAAGTTTATTTAAAACATTGTGCCAATCTGTGCTGTACAACAAACTGAGTTATACACATATGTACACTTTTAAAAAAATATTCTTTTCCATTATGGTTTATCCTAGGAGACTGGGTATAGTTCCTGTGCTATTCAATAGGAACATGTTTATCCATTCTAAATATAAGAGTTTGCATCTACCAGTTCCAAACTCCCAGTCCATCTCTCCCTCCAGCCCTCCCCCTTGGCAACCACTGGTCTGATCTCTATGTCTGTGAGTCTGTTTCTGTCTTGTAGATAGGTTCACTTGTCATATTTTAGATTCTGCATATAAGTGGTATCATATGGTATTTATCTTTCTTTTACTTTACTTAGCATGATAATCTCTAGTCACATCTATGTTGCTGCAAATGGCATTATCTTTTTTTTTTTTTTATGGCTGAAGTAGTATTCCATTGTATATATATGTACCACTTCTTTATCCATTCATCTGCTGATGGACATTTAGGTTGTCTCCATGTTTTGGCAATTGTGAATAGTGCTGCTATGAACATAGCGGTCCATGTATCTTTTAAAATTAGTTTTCTCTGAATATATGCCCAGGAGTAGGATTTCTGAGTCATATAGTAGTTCTATTTTTAGTTTTCTGAGGAACCTCCATACTGTTTTCTATAGTGGCTGCACCAACTTACATTCCCACCAACTGTGTAGGATGGTTCCGTTTTCTCCACACCCTCTCCATCATTTGTTATTTTTAATGATGACTTTTTAATGATGGCTATTCTTACTGGTGTGAGGTGGTACTTCATTTTACTTTTGATTTGCATTTCTCTAATACTTAGTAATGTCGAGCATCTTTTCACCTGCCTAAGGTCCATCTGTATATCATCTTTGGAGAAATGTCTGTTAAGGTCTTCAGCCCATTTTTTGACTGGGTTGTTTGTTTTGTTGTTGTTGAGTTGTATGAGCTGTTTGTATATTTTGAGGATTAAGTCCTTATCTGTCACATCATTTGTGATTATTTTCTCCCTTTATGCAGGTTGTCTTTTTTCTTTTTTTTTTTTTAAATGATTTCCTTTGCTGTGCAAACACTTCTAAGTTTGATTAGTTCCCATTTGTTTATTTTTGTATTTTTTTTTCTATTGCCTTGGGAGGCTGACCTAAGAAAACACTGGTTGGACTTACGTCAGAGAATGTTTTGCCTATGCTCTCTCCTAGGAGTTTTGAGGTATCGTATCTTATACTTAAGTTTTTAAGTTTTGAATTTATTTTTGTGTATGGTGTGAGGATGTGTTCTAACTTCATTGATTTACATGTAGCTGTCCAACTTTCCCAGCACCACTTGCTGAAGAGATTGTCATTTTCCCACTTTATATTTTTACCTCCTTTGCTGAAGAGTCATTGATCATAGGTGTGTGGATTTATTTCTGGCTTTTCTATTCTGTTCCATTGATCCATATGTACGTTTCTGTACCAGTCTCACAGTTTTGATTACTGTAGCTTTGTAGTATGCTCTAAAGTCTGGGAGGGTTATATCTCCTGCTTTGTTTTAGCTTTTTTGTTTTTTTCCTCAGGATTGCTTTGGCAATTCTGGTCTTTCATGGATCTATAAGTTTTTGGAGAATCCCATGGACAGGGGAGCCTAGTGGGCTACAGTCCACAGGGTCGCAAAGAGTAGGGTATGACTTAGTACACATCTACATAAATTTTTGGATTACTTGTTCTAGCTCTAAAAAATGTCATGTGTAATTTGATAGGGATTGCATGAAATCTCTCGATTGTTTTGGATAGTATTGCCATTTTAGCCATATTAATTCTTCTAATCCAAGAGTATGAGATATCTTTCCATTTCTTTGAATCCTCTTTAATTTCCTTTATTAATGTTTTAAAGTTCTCAGGATATGTCTTTCACTTCCTTGGTTAGGTTTTTGGGGTTTTTATTATGGTGCGGTTTTAAGAGGGACTGTTTTTTTTTGTTGTTTGTTTGTTTTTTGATTTTTTTTGCATTCTCTTTCTGATATTTCATTGTTAGTGTAAAGAAATGCAACTGATTTCTGAATGTTAATCTTGTATCCTGCTACTTTGCTGAATTCATTTATTAGACCTAGTAGTTTTTTTTGTGTGTGTGGAGTCCTTAGGATTTTCTAGGGGCTTTCCGGGTGGCTCAGATGGTAAAGAAACTGCTTTCAATGTGGGAGACCTGTGTTTGATCCTTGGGTTGGGAAGATCCCCTGTAGGAGGTCATGTCAACCCACTCCAGTATTCTTGCTTAGAGAATCCCATACAAAGGTGTCTGGCAGGCTATAGTCCATGGGGTTGCAGAGTTGGACACAACTGAGTGACTAAGCACTAGGGTTTTCTATATATAGTGACACTTTTCCTTCTTCCTTACAGTTTGGATACCTTTTGTTTTTCTTGTTTGACTGCTGTGGCTAGGACTTCCAATACTATGTTGAATAGATGGAGTGAGAGTGGGCATCCTTGTCTTTAGTGTGAAGGCTTTCAGCTTTTCACTATTGAGTATCGTGTTGGCTGTGGGTTTTTCATAAATAGCTTTTATTATGTTGAGATATGTCCCCTGTATACTCACTTTGGTAAGAGTTTTTTTTCTTTTTATCATGAATGGATGTTGAATTCTGTCAGATGCTTTTTCTGCATCTATTGAGATAATCATGTGGTTTTAAAATTTTCTTTTGTTAGTGTGGTGGATTACACTGATTGATTTGCATATGTTGGACCATCACTGTGGTGTATGATTTTTATTATGTGTTTTTGTATTTGGTTTGTTAATATTTTGTTGAGAATTTTTGCATCTGTATTTATCAAAGATGTTGGCCTGTGATTTTCTTTCTTGGTGATTATCTTTGTCTTGCTTTGTCTTGTTTTGGTATCAGGATGATGGTGGCTTCATAGAATGTCTCTGGGAATGTTCCTTTCTTTTCAATCTTGAAGAACTGGTGTAAGTTCTTTATATATTTGGTAAAATTTATCTATGAAGCCGTCTGATTCTAGACTTTTATTTGTAGGGAGTTTTTTGTTTTTTTTTTTTACTACAGATTTTGTTTCACTTCTAGTGTCCAGTTGAACAAATCATCTATTTCTTCTTGATTCAATTTAGGAGCTCTGTAAGCTTCTAGAGAGTTGTCCATTTCTTCCAGGTTGTCAAATTTGTTGGCATATAATTATTCATCGAATTCTCTTATTTTTTTTTTTTTTTTGTATTTCTGCACTATCAGTTGAGATTTTTCCTTTTTCATTTCTTACTTTATTTGGGTTCTTTCTCTTCTTGGGGGGCCTGGCCAGAGGTTTGTCAATTTTCTTTCCTTTTTTTTTTTTTGTCAATTTTTTTAACCCTTTAAAATAACCAGCTCTTGGTTCTATTGCCTTTTTTTTTTCTATTTTTAATCCCTATTTTATTTATATCCTCCATATCTTATTATTATTTTTCTTCTGCTGACTTTAGATTTCATTTGTTCTTCTCTAATTATTTTAGGTGGTAGGTTAGGTTATTTCAGATTTTTCCTGTTTTATGAGGAAGGCCTGTATTGCTATTAACTTCCCTCTAAGAACTGATTTTGCTGCATCCAGTGGATTTTGAATGGTTGTATTTTCACTGTCATGTGTCTCAAGGATTTTTTAATTTCCATTTTGACTTCATTGACTCATTGATTTTTTAGTACATGTTGTTTAGTCCCCATGTAATCAATTTTTTCTCATTTCTGTTCACTATGTCTTCTGATTAGAGCATTTAGTCTATTTACATTTAAAATAATTATTGATATGCCATTTTGTTAATTGCTTCTGGGTTGGTTTCGTAGGTCTTTTTTATTCCTTTTTTTTGTTCTCTTATGATTTGATGATCATCTTTGGTGTTATGTTTGGATTCCTTTATCTTTTTAATGTATGTATCACAGATTTTTGGTTTTAGGTTACTATGAGGTTTTTATATAGCAATCTATACATACGAATGGTTGTTTTAAGTTGCTGATTCTTAATTTCAAATGCATTTCAACAACCCTGCATTTTACTCTTCTCCCCTTAAAATTACTCTAAATATAGATGATTTTACTACTTTTTTCTTTTAACCTTCTTACTAACTATGAGGGGATGATTTCCTACCTTTACTGTGCATTTGCCTTTATTGGTGAGCTTTCTCCTTGTATGATTTTCATGCTTCTCATTGTGTCCTTTTTTGCTCAGAGAAGTTACTTTAACATTTCCTTGGAAGCTTGTTTGGTGGTGCTGAACTCTCTTAGCTTTTGCTTGTCTGTGAAGCTTTTGATCTCCCCATCAAATCTAAGCAAGAGCCTTGCTGGGTAGAATATTCTTGGTTGTAGGTTTTTCCCTTTCATTACTTTAAATATATTGTGTCACTCCCTTCTGGCTTAGAGTTTCTGCAGAAAAGTCAGCTGATAATCTTGTGAGTTCCCCTGTATGTAAAGTGTTGCTGTTCTCTTGAAACTGTTGATATTCTCTCTTCAATTTTTGCCATTGTAATTACAATGTGTTGATGTGTTCCTCTTTGGGTTAATCCTGTACGGGACTCTCTGTATTTCCTGGATTTGGATGTCTGTTTCTTTTCCCAGGTTAGAGAGGTTTTCAGGTATTCTCTCTTCAATTATGTTCTCAGTCCTCCCCCTTCTCTTTGTGGGACCCGTATAGTGTGAATATTATACATTTGATGTTGTCCCAGAGGGAATTATCCTCATTTCTTATTCCTTTTTCCATTCAGCATCAGTGATTCCCACTACTCTATTTTCTAGCTCATGTTCTATTCCTCTGAACCATTTAGTCTGTTGATCCCTTCTAGTGTATTATTTCATTTCAGTTATTGTATTCTTCATCTCTTTTATATTTATTATTTTTATCTTCTAACTCATTAAAAACTTCCAACTTCTCATTCTATGCATCCATTATTCTCCCAATTTCTTTGATCCTGTTTATGATCACTACCTTGAACTCTTTCTCAGGTAGCATGTCTATCTCCACTTGGTTCTTCTGGAGTTTTATCTTGTTCCTTCATTTGGCATATGTTCTTCTATCACTTCATTTTACCTAACTTGCTATTTTTATGTATCTGGTAAGTTGGTTATATTTCCTGGTGAGACATCCTATGAGTCCCAACAGCACACTCCCCTCTTGTCACCAGAGCTATACACTCCAAATGTTCTATGAGGGCTGTGTGGGTATTTCTGTTGTGGCGAGCAGACTATGTCAGTGGTCTGGTAGGTTTATTTGGCTGTGGTCGGGTTGGTTGCCAGGTCCTGCCTGGTATAGGGGCTGCCAGCTGCTGGTTATGGGGTCTGATCATGAGGCAGCTGACTGCAGAAACCTGGAGGCCCTAGGCTTGTGCTATATTACTGATGGGCAGAGTCAGGATCCAGGAGAACCTGGGGCTGTTGTCTACTTACTGGTGGATAAAGCCAGATCCTGGGGCTAGGGCCGACCTACTGGTGGAAAGAGCCAGGTCCTGGGGCCTGCTTTCAGGGCCTAGGGGTCCCAGAGCAAATGTCGGATTGCTGACTGTGGGGGCTGGTGTCTTGAAGCTTGTATTGGCCTACCAGTGGGTGGAGACCAGGCCCAGCCAGTTCCAGGTCAGGCCTGGTCCACAATTGTGGTGGTGTTTTTTTTGTCTAGTGTCTGCCTGCTGGTGGGTAGAGTTGGATCTGAAACTAGGGCAGGCTCACTGATGGATGGGACCTGGGCAGGGGTCTCTGACTGGAGGGCCCTGGGAGTCTTGGATCTATTGCCTGTGTACTGGTGTGAGGGGTTCGGTCCTGGGTCCTCTGGTGGGCAAAGCCATGTCCAGCGGTGGCTGCAGACCCAGGGTTCTTGAGGCAACCTGTCTGCTGGTAGGTGGGGCTGTGTCAGTGTGCAGTTAACTGCTTGGCCTGAGGCATCCCAGTACTTGTGCCTGCAGACTGTTGGGCTACAGTGGGACTTTTCTGTGGTAATAAGCTATAAGAAAAATTCCAGGGTAGTATTACCATGTCATAGAAAGAGCTCCCCAAAATGGTTCAGGAGTCTATGTCCCCAGGGTGAACTGGAGTTATTTCCTACCTCTCCAGGAGGGGGTAGGTCTAACCCAGGCTACCACCAAATTACTGCTTCTACCCTGGGTAGACTTTGTGTGAGTCCCTTACAAGTCAGGTCTCTATTTCCATCAGCCTTCTGGAACTCCCAGAAGTAAGCCTGTGGCCTTCAAAGCCAAATTCTCCAGGGGGGGATTGTCTTTCCAGTGCTGGATCTCTGGGTTGTGGAGAGTGGGATTCAGACCTCTCAATCCTTTGGGAGAGTCTCTGCAGTTGTAATTGTTCTCCCGTTTGTGGATCACCCACCTGGGGGTATGGGATATGACTCAGCCCCTCCTACTGTCTCATTATGATTCCTTCTTTATATTTCTCATTGTAGAAGATCTTTTCTGGTAGGTTTGGGGTCTTTTTCATCAATGGCTGTCTGTAAATAATTGTGACTTTGGTGTGCCCGTGAGAGAAGAGCTCAAGGTCTTTCTATATCATCTTGTGACCAACAGTTTATGTTTCTAATTGAATGTTTCAAATTCAATGAAAAGAGGCTGTCTAAAATTCAGGAAACTCTCACTTACTATGTCCTTCAAGAGATGTGACATTTCAGATACTCCAAGAGTAATTTTTAATTTATCTTTCAAGTATCTTGTATAATTTATGTTTGCATGAGGTGTGCCTTCTCGTGTTTTCTTAGGTGAGTATCAGGTTTCATTTTGTGATTACTCAGCAATTATAGGTGGAAAGAGGAAGTCCCAAAATGGGGTGAGTAGCAAGTTGAGATGGGGCTGAGATTAAAATAATGGCCATAGTTACCAAAAAGTTTGTGAATCATGTGTAACTAGCAAGTGTTGACTTTATAAGCCAAATTAGTGATTTCTTTTGCTTCCCCGTTTTCACTGCAGTTACGTCCTGGCTTCAGTACCTCCTGGTCCTTATGCAATATAGCTCAAACCTCATTGCCTGCTGCCCCCCACTTGCTGATTTGTGGAAGAGACCTGAAAATAGTTGAGCCACTGGACACATTTATTCCATTGTCCTAAAAAGGCAAATATAAACTAAGAGCCAGGCCCAGAGGCATGTTCAGAGCTTAGTCCATAAAACAGTCATCTCCAGCCCTGGAAATGCAGATGCTGGCCCATGCAATATGGTTTTTTACCATTCAATTAATATAAAGCCAGCCCTAACAAAAATAAATATTCAGAATGTCACCTGGGATGCAATCAAGGATCACAAATAAATAATTTATATTGTGTTTTATATGCCACAGTGAGTGCCTGGATATTGCAAAAACAGTTAATGAACAGTCTTCAGACTTTGACAGGTTTTAAGGATAAAATGCATTAGGAACAAAGGACTGGAAGTCTCCCATTAATCACATTAGACGATCCCTCTGCCCCTTGTAAAGACATCTGCTCACCTGAGCCATAATGTTTGGCCACCTTGTGCCATTTTTCATAATTGTCCAGGCATAAAAATATGATTTCTTCATCTGTACTGGTTAGACTCCACATGCTCCCCAAATCAATTTAACTCAACAAGTAGTTATTAAGCGCCTATTCTAAGGCAGATATTTTGTCAGGTACAGGAGTTAGACAAAGGATGACAGCATGGACCTCTCAATGTAATATTAGAGTCAAGCATGTAACCAGTTAACTATAATGTGAACAGGAGAGCAGGAAGAAAGGGAGTGAGTGGTTTATTCAGCAGGAGTACGAAAGGTTCTATGGGAGGTTACATCAAAGTTGGCTGTGAAGGATGAGCAAGACTTGGCCAGGCGGAATTTTATGCTGAGTCAGAAAACTGTAGGAACAAACAGTGCTGGAAAATGCATGCTATGAAACTTAATGATAAGATGCTCAACTCTAAGATGCTGAATTCTGAGTACAAAAGAGCACTGAAAATTCCATTCTTCTACCCTTGCCTATTACTTGAAAAGGAACTTTGGTCTAACTGAAATTCAGGCAGAATATAGTGGTTATGAACACAGGGTGTTTAAATCTAGGGAGACATGGTAGGAATCTGGGTCCAGCCATGTATAAATGCACAATGTTGAGCCTGAAGAAGGCCATGCAATCTCTCTCAATCTCAATTTTCTCTCTTGTTCTATTCATATCTGAGGAGCATTGTATGGCTTAAATGGTCATAGAAAATTCTCAAGAAATGCATATATCATAACTAATAATGACCAGGTAAACAGAAATAAACATTTGTACTACTTTATTAATCACAGTGTTTGACTTCATGAAATAGAAATACAAACTGAACGGGTTTAGCAAAAATGGGGAGTTTTCATAAAGCTTAGCAATCAAAGGGTAGGATAACCAGAGATGTTCCTAATCCTTAGAAGCAGCTGGAACCTAAGGCATGGTGTAGCTGAACAGAGCACACACATCTCTCTTTTTTTTTTAAATTATTTATTTTTAATTGGAACATAATAGCTTTACAGTGTTGTGTTGGTTTCTGCTATGCAATGTTAATTGGCTATATTTTATACATATAACCACTCCCTCTTGAGCCTCCTGCTCTATCCCAGCCCTCTAGGTTATCACAGAGGACCAAGCTGAGCTCCCTGTGCTACACAACAGGTTTCCACTAGTTATCTATTTTACACATAGTAGTGTATATATGTCAGTACTATTTTCTCCGTTTATCCCACCTTCCTCTTCCTACTCATGTCCACAAGTCCCTTCTTTACAACTGCATTTCTTAATGCTGAGTGCCAGTTTCATTTCTCCTCATGTGGCAGCCGCCTGTCTTTCTTTGCAGAAAATTTGGTTGTTCAAGGCCCCCAAGTTTCCAGTCTTACAGCTTTAGCCTTTTTGGAGAAATATAGTTGCCCAGTCAAAAATCTTGAGGAAGAAACTTGTGTCTTTTGCTCATTCCTGGTCTAATGTCAGTGGCCAGAGAAGACTGCAACAGGTGCAGCCCCCAGGAAAGTGTGGGTGGCGCTGGGCAGACAGAGCCTTGGGTTTCCACTTAGAAACTTGAAAAGGACGAAGAAGAACTACAGCTGCTAAGTAAAGCAGCTGCCCAGCAGATGGAGGATAAGGTACAGGAGTCTCAGATAACAACTTGAAAAGCCAAGCTGATAGAGGTTAACTGGGTAAAGGTCTTTAGAAAGTAGGTGAGAGAGAAGCAAAATGTCAGGCTGAGTTTGTATGACTACAAGGTGACTTGGGACATAATGGGTAGACCAGACTCACAGATATCATCAAACAGAAATCCTGCCGTTGACTCTTATCTCCCTTCAGCACAAAACATCAATGAAATATTTGGTTCTACTAAGCTGTCAGCTGAAAACCGAGCTAGAGATCTTATCCTGAGATGCCCCAAACTATGGTGTGTGCTTACCTGAAAACCACATGAACTGCAGGTGCCCAAACCTAAAGACAGAGATAATAGAAACACAGAAGGGGATTACACAGTCTAGGGGAGGGGAGAGCAAGGTGGAGTGAGAGCCACTATTTGATAAGACACAGCATAGTATCCTGGAAAAGACTTTCCTGAAAAGCAGGGTATCGATTTGTTGATCTCTGTCTACAGTTTTTCTGCTCTGAAATTTAAATTGGACAAAATGATTTCCTAAATCTCTACAGCTTTCTCTTCTTTGATTTAAAGATTTTTTTAAATTTATTATTATTTTTTTTACTTTACAATACTGTATTGGTTTTGCCATACATCAACATGAATCTGCCACGGGTGTACTTAAGTTGCCACTCCTGAACCCCCCTCCCATCTCCCTCCCCATACCATCCCTCTGGGTTATCCCAGTGCACCAGCCCCAAGCATCCTGTATCCTGCATCGAACCTAGACTGGCGATTCATTTCTTATATTATACATGTTTCAATGCCATTCTCCCATATCATCTCGCCCTCTCCCTCTCCAACAGTCAAAAAGTCTGTTCTGTACAACTGCGTCTCTTTTGCTGTCTTGCATACAGGGTTATCGTTACCATCTTTCTAAATTCCATATATATGTGTTAGTATACTGTATTGGTGTTTTTCTTTCTGGCTTCACTCTGTATAATCGGCTCCAGTTTCACCCACCTCATTAGAACCGATTCAAATGTATTCTTTCTGATGGCTGAGTAATACTCCATTGTGTATATGTACCGCAGCTTTCTTATCCATTTGTCTGCTGATGGCCATCTAGGTTGCTTCCATGTCCTGGCTATTATAAACAGTGCTGCGATGAACATTGAGGTACATGTGTCTCTTTCAATTCTAGTTTCCTCAGTGTGTATGCCCAGCAGTGGAATTGCTGGGTCATAATATTTTTCAAATAAGCACTAAAAATCATGCTTAATTATAAGACTTTGTCTATTGTCAACAAATTTTTTTTTTTTTAGCCATTTGTATTAGTCAAGTTCTTGAAGGAAGAGAGAGCAAACTCAGATTAGGATAATTTATAAAATGGTGGTCACGGTAGAGAGCTACAGGGCCGTGGTTCTAGCATCACCTGAGAGCTTGTTAAAAATGCAAATTATCAACAGCTGACTCAGACATAGGTCTTCCTAGATGGCACAGTGGTAAAGAATCCACCTGCCAATGCCAGAGACATGGGTTGGGTCCCTAGGTTGGGAGGATCCCCTGGAGTAGGAAATGGCAACCCCCTCCAATATTTTTGCCTGGGAAATCCCATGGACAGCGGTGCCTGGCAGGCTACAGTCCATAGCATTGCAAAGAGCTGGACACAACTGAGCATGCATGCAAACACACAACTCAGACATAGAAATTAGAAACTTCGCCATGTGGTAACTAGCAACCTGGGTTTAAGGAGTCCTCCAGGTGATTCCAATGCAAGTTAAATGTGAGAACCAGTGTGGGTGAGAAACCAGAGTGAGTATGACAGTATCCAGGTTTAACAACAGTTCTTACGACACTTGGGCCTGAAGGGACATGAAGAGGGAGTGATTAGAAAAATCTGGAAGGAGAGGGTTATGAGTTATGACTTTTCATCAAGGTAGGCACCCATCGGAAGAAATTCTAAAAATACTCTCTTCCTTTGATATCCTACAGGGATGCCCCTTTGGGGGATGGGATAAATCAAATCAGTAAATCAAAAGCCAGAGAGCAAGAAAATGTGTTTCTGTGGTCCCTGGAGTTCTGCTCTCAGAGGCAAGGTGGAGGAGGAGCAAAGAGAAGGCATCCAATACCTATGTTTCTACAGTAATATTATAATCACAAAATCAGGGGGTTGGACCATGTGATTTTCTAGCATTAAGCTTGTTTAATTGATGATTCTTCCAATCAGTCTCTTGCAAATTGTGTTTTAAACATAAAACTAGCTTTGGCAATTTTCAACTTTATTCGTTTCTTTTAAACATCCGTGTATTTTCTGTAAATCCATGTATTTTCTGTTGTAATCACTCTTGAAAGATCAAAGACAAAAATGTAATCCCAAATTTGACTTAGAATTGGTTGGAAGCCATCATTATCACTGTGACATTTTTGACTTATAAAAAGAAAACATCAAAAATTCAACAAAAGATTATGTAAAAAGTTGTATTTCAGCTTTTTTGCAATGGCAGTAAATATATCCCTTGTAGTAAAAGAACACTTATTGGTATCAGTATTAGTTGGATTTTCATAGAAGACCATATGGAATTTGCTGAAATTTCTTTTTTAATTAGTTGATTTATAATATTGTGTTAGTTTCACGGGTACAGCTTCAGATTCTTTTCCATTATAGGTTATTACAAGATGTTGAATATAGTTCTCTGTGCTTTATAGGAAATCCTTGTTGTCTATCTAATATATAGTGGTGTGTATCTATTATACTCCTATCTGTTTCTCTTTTGTAAGTAAGCTGATTTTTATTATTTTTTCAGATTCCATATATGAGTGGTAGTAATTTGTCTTTGTTTGATTTCATTTAGTATGGTAATCTCTAGGCCCATCTATGTAGCTGCTACTGGCAATGTTTCATTCTTTTTATGGCTGAATAACCTTCCACTGTGTGTATGACCTTGAAGTGAATCCCACTTGACTATGGTGTATGAGGCCTCTTATGTGTTGTTGCATGTGTTTTGCTAATATGTTGTTGAGGATTTTTGCTTCTATATTCAAAGATATTGGCCTGTAATTTCTTTTTTTGGTGGTGTCTTTGTCAAGTTTGGTATGAAGGTGATGGTGACTTCCTAGAATGACTTGTGGAATATTTTGAGAAGGATGGGTATAAGCTCTTCTTTGTATGTTTGATACAATTCCTCAGTGAAGCCATCCAGTCTTGGAGTTCTGTTAGCAGGGAGTTTTCGGTCTTTGTTTTCATTATTATAGATGCTATTTCAATCTAGTGATCAGTCTGCTCAATTTGTCTATTTCTTCTTGACTCAGTCTTGGCAGGCTATATGTTTCTAGAATCTTGTCCAGTTCTTCTAGGTTGTCTATTTTGTTGGCAAATATCTGGTCATAAATTTCTTATTATTTTTATTTATGTGGTATTGTTTTTTCTCCTCTCTTCATTTCTTATTCTGTTTATTTGGATCCTCTCTCTTCTTGGTGAGCTTGACTAAGAGGCTTGTCAATTTTATTTATCAGTTATTTTCTTCTTAAACATTTCACCCTAGAATTACTGAAAGGGGCAGCATCGTGGATGGTTAATGAACAGGAAATATACTAACTTTCCATTTCAATTTATAGCACCTTATTCTTTAACTTATCAAGTACTATTTACTATATCTTTAACATTCATCTCATAGAGAAGTAACTTTTTAAATGACCTGTTTGAGCCCTAAAAGGAGAAATCGACAGTAACAAAATAATAGTGGGGACTTTAACACCCCATTTACATCAATGGACAGATCACCCAAACAGAAAACTAATAAGGAGTGCACATGGAACATTTCAGCATCACCGCCTGGATAAGCCTTCCTTCCTGGCCCATGGGGGCCTCAGTACCTCAATTCAGGCCACTTTTCTCCCTTTCCCTCTCTTGATTCTTCTCTACTTTTCTCTCTGACCTCTCTCATCGGTCCTATCCTTCCTAGAATATTGGGCAGCTACAGCATCAGTCTTCTTAGCTTGTGAGACCATGTTCTCACTGGCTGGCAAGAGCTCACCTTAACGGATGACAAGCAGAGGTAGGAGAGGCTCACCTCCTACCACACACATCCTAGTCCAGCAGATTCACCCTGAGGGGAGGGTTATGAGAGTGATCACGGTTTAGACCTTGTCTTGTACGGTGACTGGAAGTCCTAACTTCCCAGTATTTTCACCTTTATTTTCCTGCCCTCTTTCTCTTTTCCAGTCTTTTCTGTCCCTCCTCCCTTTACCTCTTGATCCTTTTACCTGCGTTCCCACCCCCTTTATCCTGAACACTTCTTGTTTTTAAGTTGTTGGAATTGGTATCTTTTTTAAATGTAGTTTTGTCTGTCCAACTGCTCCTGCAAGTCTTTGCCAAAATTGTGGGCACAGTGGAGCCTTTATTACCTGACCTTTGGGTTACTTGGTGGGATTTTAAATAACACAAAGAAAAGAAAGGAGCTTGCATTTTTCCCTACTCTGCCTTTGCAATTTAACTATTCTGCCTTGGCCCTCAGGAACTACCTGATCCATCTGTAGTTCCCTAGACTGAGAGGGGGAAAGGGCCATTTCAAAGTTAAGCAGGAAAACTATGAGATCTCTGGTTCTGTTCTTATGTAAAAACTAACTTGTAAATAAGCTGTATTTAATTGGTTTAAAGGAAACTGAGTGTCTATATACATTCTCAGAAATGTAAAAGATGCTTGCCAGAATATATTTCGGGTTCATATGATCAGGGAAATAGTCAATATTGAATACCTGGTATTAAAGTTAGCTTAAGCCTCTGGGTTTAATTAACACACACCTTCTTTAGAGTTATCAACATTAAATATAAAACTAATTGTACCCAGGGTTACTGAAAGTAAGTGCATATTGGTTTGGTTATAACATTTGTCAAAGGGAAAATAACCTGATATGATTGAATTTTTAAGTAAATGTAACTGGGATAAGAGCTTTTTGGTAAACTATAGAAATAATTATACTTTGGAAATATTGATCTAAAANAAAACAGTCCCTCAAAATTTTGGTAAATTGGAACTAAGTTAAATGATAAGAATTCATTGAATATCCAGGCCATTTCAAAGATAAAATATTGGAACAGTAATTGCTAAACAGGTCTATATTTACCTAATTTCTTCTTGTAAAGGAGAAACTAAAGCTGATTGCTGCCTTGAGATATTCCCCACCAATTTACAAAATGCTACTGTAAAAGACAGTTTAATGGTTGTGTAAGGAAAGCAGGATGAGTATTTTCAGAAGAGAAGGTATAAGGAATGGAAATAAATTTTGTTAAAGGAAAAGACGTGATTTTGTCCAATAGCTCGCCATTTTTGAATGGAAATAGTGGACAAAGTATGGCTATGGAAAGTTGCAGAAGGTTTGTGGAAAAGGAACATTTGAGAAAAGAATTTTGTATGTGCTAAGGATTTTCTAAGGTTGGATTAAATTCAATTAGGTAAATCAATTTTATTAAGAATAGGTTGATGCAAGACTGGATTTGGTTTCTTTCGTAAGAAAACACAGTTTATTTACTTTTGAAAAAAAATTTTTTTCCACCTTAGTTCAAGGAATAATTGTTTCACAGCAACTTATGGTTCTGACCAGGTGTGTTTCCAAAGTTTGAGATTTTTGACACGCTTTACAACTATCAAAATCTAAAGTTGTTTTGAGATCTCTAGCTAACTTTAGGGCCCCTGGAGCATTCCAAAGAGAGATTCTAAACTAATTGGGTTCATTTATATGTTAAACTACCTGGTAAACATTGTACAAACTCACTGTTGCCTGTGTCAGGGAGAATCAGCAGGCTCTCCCCAATTTTACGGTAGCCACCAAAGGGGGAAAGGGTTGGGGGTTCTGCTGCTGTCTCTCACCTTACTCTGTGTCTAAAAAAATGCCCTGCAGCTATCCTCCTACCTCCAGGCTCTCCGGTTCGTGAGGCATTTTTATTGCACCGAACTCCACTTCGTCCAGGAGTTTCTTTTTCCACCTTTAGGGTTCCCTTCACTCCAGGCTTGGCAGCCCATATCTTGTTGCAGACTACCTATTGTAATGGCACTTCTAAGCAGCCCACAGGTTTGCAACCCCTCACAGTCTATGTCTTAAAGATGCTCGATCTTGAGGAATACAGCCCAACATAGGAAAAACTATCAAAGGATATAAATGATATAGACAACAGATTCCCCTCTGGCAACCCACTGGTACTGGTTCAAACATGCCCCATCAAGTGAGGGACCAGGTCGACCAGAGACGTCTAGTTAGGAATTGATGGGAGAGTTGAGGACACTCAAAATCCCATTAGGTAAGAAGGGAATTTAAAGGACACTCTGAACCCCTTCTGGCAAAAGCTTCCTAGTAAATGTCTCTGGGATACTGGACTTCATTTCTAGTAGCGCTCTCAGTAGCAGGTTACTCAACAAGGGTAAGTTCTTCTAAGTCAGAAGAAACACCTCTGGAATGTATCCTTAAAAATTGGAAATTTTTTAAAATAGATGGGTTTAAAAGGGAAAAAGTCTACTGTAACACTGCTTGGTCTTTATATAAGATGGAGAAAAATGGCCTGAAAATAAGCCTCTAAATTATAATACCATCTTGCAATTGAAACTTCACTGTCACAAGGTGGGAAAATGGACTGAGGTTCCTTATGTTCAAGCCTTGGGGGTCCTTTATCAGAACCCTACTCTATGCAGCTCCTCTAATCAAAAGTCCGGGGAATCAGAAAGCACTCCTGACATTTGAGATGACCCCCTTCTAACCTTCCCTAGGCCTCAGGAGAGAAACCAAATCTCCCCTGCTTCTCCAGAGCCACCTACTTCCTCAGATCCCTCTGACCAATCCCAAACTCTGCCTCCCTAGGTCCCCTCCATTACTCCAGGAGGGAGAGACTAGTCCCTCTAGAGTAACTCACAGTACAGCTTCCAATCACCCCGAATTGGGAAAAGTGTGCCCTCTTAGGGAAGTGGACAGAGAACACGTGCCCTTCTCTTTAACCAGTTTAGCTCAATGCAGAGGCTGGGTCAGTTTTCTGAAGAACCTGTTTGTTGACGGGTTTCAGACCCTAACTCTGTCCTTTGATTTAACCTGGAAGGATGTCCAAATAGTCCTATGTACTAACTGTACTCTGAGGAAAAACAGAGAATTTGGACAGCAGCCTAAGGGCATGCTAACTAGTTGGTCCCTGCCAGGGACCAACTCAAACACTTTGTTATAGGTTGACATGCAGTCCCAAATTAGGAGCTCCCTTGGAATTATAATTCCTGGGAGGGAAGAGAAACCAGGAAGCACATGATCCAATGTGTATCAAAAAGCTAGTTAACTATGAAAAGATTAAAGGAGTGACCCAAGAAAAAAATCCAGCCCTCTTTCAGACAGTTTGTGGAAGCTTTTAGAAAATTTACTACCATTTAACCCTCCATTCCCGAGGAGGGTCAGTTGGGATTGCTGCTGCTAAATTGCTTCAGTCACATCCTACTCTTTGCAACCCCATGGACTGTAGCCCACCAGGCTCCTTTGTCTATGGGATTCTCCAGGCAAGAATACTGGAGTTGGTTGCCATTCCCTGCTCCAGGGGGTCTTCCCGACCAGGGATCAAACCACGGTTCTTACGTCTCCTGCATTGGCAGGCAGGTTCTTTGCCACCAGTGCCACCTGGGAAGCCTCAGTTGGGATTGCCCAGCCTCTAAAAATTAGCCTTAAGTCAGAAGTCGCTTATCCTAACAAGAAACAATACCCCAAAAAGTTGAAAGCAGAAAATGGTTTGCAACTCCTCATAGATAAAACATAGCCTCTTAGTGCCTATTCAATATCCTTACTCTTTCAGCTGTTAAGCCAAATGGAGAATACTCAATTGCACAAGACCTTAGAGCAGTAAACAATGCAGTGGTCCTTATACATCCCCTTGTGGCCAGTCCTTATATTAGTCCAGATTCCTGGAGATGCCAGATGGTTGACTGTGCTTGACCTCAAGGATGGCTGCCTTCTTTTGCATCCCAGTATCCTGTTTTTGAGTGGACTAACCCCAACTTGGGCCAAATAAAACATTATACTTGGATGATACTGCCTCAGGGGTTTTGGGACAGCCCACACTTGTTCACCGAGGCCAGAAAATAAGGAAAATACACCTAAAAGAAGGGGCCGTTCTACACTATGTAGATGATATAGTAATATGTAATCCCAGAATAGATGCCTCAGTTCAGAATACCATTGACGTCCTTAATTTCCTCAGGGCCCAGGGTTACAGGATCTCCCAGAAAAAAAGCACAAATCTCAAAATAGTGCATTAAATATCAGATATAGTATAGACCCTGGAAGCAGACAGTTATCTCTAGAAAGAAAACAAGCTACATCAGGCTTAAGCACCCCAAAGACAAAAAAACATTTTCATACTTTCTTAGGCATAGCATGATTTTGCCAAATTTGGATTCTAGGTTTTGGACTAATGGCTAAGCCTCTATATAAAGTGACTAAGGGTCCAGATACAGGACTATTACTTTGGACTAGAAAACAAGAAAAAGCTTTTGGTAATATCAAATAGGCCCTCACCAGAGCTCCTGCTCTGAGGCACCCTGATTTAAAACAAACAGTTTTCTTTTACGTAGCTGAAATCCTTGGGACAGCCATGAAAGTGAAGTCACGCAGTCGTGTCTGACTCTTCGTGACCCCATGGACTGTAGCCTACCAGGCTCTTCCCTCCATGGGATTCTCCAGGCAAGAGTACTGGAGTGGGGTGCCATTTCCTTCTACAGCCATAGGGGTCCTTATACAAAAGCTGGGAGAAGTTCCTCAGCCTATAGACTGTTTTCCAGCTAGATTCCATGACCTGAGGTTGGCCTGGTTCCCTCCAGGTAGAGAGGAAGAAGCTAACAAGCTTATTTTTGGACAGCCTTGGGAAATCCAGACCCCTCATCAAGTACAAGGGATCCTGGAGATGAAAGGCCATCACTGGCTGAAGGCCACCCTACTAAGTACCAGGCTTTACTCCTTGACTCCCCAGAACTAAACAATCCAAACTTCCCACAGCAGGTTATGCTAAAGCCTATGGAGGGCCCAGAACTAACTTAACACATTCCTACCTTGAAACCCTTGATCAGGTTTATGCCTAGAGGCCTGATCTAACAGACAGGCCATAGAAATGATGGCAGTAGTTTTGCTCAAGGTGGAGTCAGGAGGGCAGGATATGCTACTCTGTGTGCTCATAGTGTTACAGAATCAAAGCTTTTGCTACTGCAGCCCAGAAGTGAAGTCACTCAGTCGTGTCCAACTCTGTGCGACCCCATGGGCTGCAGCCTACCAGGATCCTCCGTCCATGGGATCTTCCAGGCAAGAATACTGGAGTGGGTTGCCATTTCCTTCTCCAGGGGATCTTCCCGAGCCAGGAATCAAACCTGGGTCTCCTGCATTGTAGGCAGACGCGTAACCGTCTGAGCCACCAGGGAAGTCCATAGGCCCAGAAGGCTGAGTTAATAGCCCCAACTCTAGCCTTAATCTAAGGGAAAGGAAAATTATAGATATAGATATAGACTCATGGCAGAAAGTGAAGAGGAGCTAAAGAGCTAAACTGACTTAAAACTCAGCATTCAAAACCTAAGATCATGGCATCCAGTCCCATCACTTCATGGCAAATAGAAGGGAAAAAGTGGAAGTAGTGACAGATTACATTTTCTTGGGTTCCAAAAATCACGGCTGATAGTGACTGCAGCCATGAAATTAAAAGATGCTTGCTACTTAACCTAGACAGCATACTAAAAAGCAGAGACATCACTTTGCTGACAAAGGTCCGTCTAGTCAAAACTATGGTTTTTCCAGTGGTCATGTATGGATTTGAGAGTTGGACTGTGAAGAAAGCTGAACGCCGAAGAATTGATGCTTTTGAACTGTGGTGTTGGAGAAGACTCTTGAGAGTCCCTTGGACTGCAAGGAATTAATTAATTCTAAGGGAAATCAACCCTGAATGTTTATTGGAAGGACTGATGCTGAAGCTTCAATCCTTTGGCCACCTGATGTGAAGAGCTGACTCATTGGAAAAGACCCTGATGCTGGGAAAGATTGAGGGCAGAGGATGAGATGGTTAGATGGCTCAAAGGACATGAGTTTGAACAAACTCTGAGAGATGGTGAAGGACAGGGAAGTCTAGCGTGCTGCAGCCCGTGGGGTCACAAGGAGTTGGACACAATTTAGTGACTAAACGACAAAAATACAGACTCAAAACATACTTTCCTTATTTTGCATGTCCATATAGCTATCAGGGTGGGAAAAGGACTTAAATGAAAAAAAAATCCCTTGTAAAATGTGGGGCTGAGATTTTATATCTCATAGAAGTGGCTAACAATCAAAACAAGTGACAGTTATTCACTACTGTGGACACCAAAAGGAAACTGACCCTCAATTATCTATGCTATAACAAGGTAGTGGGGTATGTGCCATTGCCAGTACTTTTTATTGCACATACATCAACATCTCTTTCCAGGTAAAAACCAGCACTGAGAAAATTTGACAAGACACTTGGCTTCAGCAGGCAATTTACCACCACTACTTGCCATTCAGTGTGGGTGGGGAAACTGTAAACTGTTTCTCTAGTTTGTTCTCTTGATCCCACGAGGTATAAAAAACTTTCTGGCAGGAGGTTTTCATTTTCTTATAACACTTTTCATTCATATGATTTATGCCATATTT
The DNA here is from genome assembly GCA_006410935.1 of Redunca redunca. Taxonomy (NCBI): domain Eukaryota; kingdom Metazoa; phylum Chordata; class Mammalia; order Artiodactyla; family Bovidae; genus Redunca; species Redunca redunca. The sequence continues at coordinate 506,110 of SJYQ01000333.1, read as the reverse complement.
TATCTAGTGCTCTGGTGTCTTCCCTACTGTTGTAAACCTCTAAGACTTTTGGTCCAAGAAGATGACTTGGGATCAAGATGTCCAGACCTTCCATTCTAAAAATAAACATATTAAACCTAAACAGAATGGCTTCTTGGCAGGAGTTGACAGCACCTCCCTTGCCTAGTCAATAGTTAAGTAATCCCTCCCAAAATTTGTCTAGTTCCTTCCCTTTCTAGGTCCTTTAATGGCTATCGTTGTTCTCCTTTCTAGTCCTTGTTTAATCTTTTGATTGTTTATGTCTTCTAGGCTCCAACAGTCTGAAGTAAAGCTCACCATGGGTCAAGAAATTCAATCCGTTACAGCAGAGAATGGCCCAGGTCCCCACAGGTCTTTGGAACAGTCAGCAAGGGACTTCTACACTTGAGGGTAGGCGAGGGTCTACAGCCCCTTTCCAGCAGGCAAAAGTTTTAGAAGAAGAGACCTTTCACCCCTTAAGAATAAGGGTATAGCATCTCCTTGGGGGAATGAGTCAGACCTGGGACCCTTTGCTGCAAGTGCTGCAGTGCTTACACCTGGACAAACCTCTCCTCCAGCAAAAAAAATACAAAGAAATTATATGGGACCAAAAATAATTTCATGCACTCACAGCTGGGTGTTTTATCCACAAATTCTGGACAAAAGACACAAAGAGACCAAACAACCCAAATGCCACTTTTAAAGAGCCCAGAGCAAAAGCAGGGTACTGGCATGCTCCATGCAATTAGCACCACCAGAGGGTGGACAAAACACCTAAGCCACCCTCTAGCCTGACCTCTGAACATACCCCTCATCTTAACCCCATATAAGGAACAAGCCTGCCCCCACTCACAGAACAAATGGGCAAGGGAACCTGTTGGTTGGTCTCAATCCCCACTGCTGCAGCATGGGCCCCAATAAAAGGAATTCAAATTGGAAAAGAAGAGGTAAAACTGTTACTGTTTGCAGATGACATGATACGAAACACCTAAAGATGCTACCAGAAAACTACTAGAGCTTATCAATGAATTTGGTAAATGATATAAAATTGCAGGGTATAAAATATGCAGAAGTCTGTTGCATTTTTAATACATTAACAATGAAAGATGAGAAAGAAATTAAAACAATCCTATTATCCATCACATCAAAAAGAATAAAATACCTAGGAATAAACCTACTTAAGGAGATATAAGACCTATACTCTGAAAACTTAAGACACTGATGAAAGAAATCAAAGATGACACAGATGAAAAGATATATATTTAAGATGTCCTTGGATTGGAAGAATTAATGGCAATCCACTCCAGTACTATTGCCTGGAAAATCCCATGGACAGAGGAGCCTGGTAGGCTACAGTCCATGGGGTCGCAAAGAGTCGGACATGACTGAGTGACTTCACTTTCAAATGACTATACTACCCAAGGAAATCTTCAGATTCAGTGTAATCCCTATCAAACTAACAATAGCATTTTCCACAGAACTAGAACAAAAAAATTTTAAACTAGTATGGACACACAAAAGATCCAGAATAGCCAAAGCAATCCTGAGAAAGAAAAACAGAACTGGAGGAATCAGGCCTCCTGACTTCAGACTATACTACAAGGCTACAGTAATCAAAAAAGTATAATACTCACCAGAAACAGAAATGTAGATCCATGGTACAGGCTGGAAAGCCCAGAGATAAACCCACACACCTATAGGCAACTAAACTATGATAAAGGAGGCAAGAATATACAATGGAGAAAAGACAGTCTTTTCAACAACTGGTGCTGGGAAAACTAGACAGCTACATGTAAAAGAATGAAATTAGAACATTCTCTAACACTATATACAAAAATAAACTCAAAATGAATCAAACCTAAACGTAAGGCCAGATACTGTAAAACTCTTCGAGAAAAATACAGGCATAACAGTCTTTGACATAAATCACAGGCATGTTGTTTTGGATCCACCTTAGAGTAATGAAAATAAAATTAAACAGATGGGACCTAATTAAACTTAAAAGCTTTTTCACAGCAAAGGAAAAGACAACCTACAGAATGGGAGAAACTATTTGCAAATGAAGAGGCCAACAACGGATTAATCTCCAAAATATACCAATTACTCATGTGGCTCAATTAGCATGCTGCTGCTAAGTCACTTCAGTCATGTCCGACTCTGTGCGACCCCAGAGATGGCAGCCTACCAGGCTCCCCCGTCCCTGGGATTCTCCAGGCAAGAACACTGGAGTGGGTTGCCATTTCCTTCTCCAATGCATGAAAGTGAAAAGTGAAAGTGAAGTCTCTCAGTTGTGTCCGACTCTTTGCAAGCATGGCCGTTCCTTAAAAAGTTGGCACAGTAGTAAAGAATCTGCCTGCCAAGGCAGGAGACACAGGAGATGTGGGTTCAATCCTTGGGTTAGGAAGATTCCTCTGGAGTTGGAACTGGAAACCCACTCCAGTATTCGTTCCTAAAAAATTCCATGGACAGAGAAGCCTGGTGGGCTATAGTCCACAGGGTCATAGAGAGTGAGACATGAGTGAGCAGTCCTTAAACTAAAAATATAACTGAAGCTAAAAACAGAACTACCATATGATCCAGCTGTTCCACTCCTGAGCCTATATCCATAGAAAACCATACTCTGAAACGATAAATACACCTCAGTGTTCATTGAAGCACTATTCACAATAGCCAAGAAAGGGAAACAACCTAATTGTCCATCAACAGATCAATGGATAAAGATGTGGAATATTTATACAATGGAATAATTGTCATAAAAGAATGAAATAATGCTATTTTCATTATTATTAATGGATGGATGACCTAGAGATTATCATACTAAGTGAAGTCAGATAGAGACAAATACCACATGATATCTTAAGTGGAATCTAAAACTTATACAAATGAACTTACTTATTAAACAGAAACAAACCCACAGACTTTGAAAATAAACTTATTGTTACCAAAGAGAAAGACTGGGGAGAGTGATAAATTAGGAGTTTAGGATTAACACATAGACACTAATAATCAACAAGGACCTGTGTATAGCACAGGGAACTCTACTCAATATTCTGTAATAACCTATACAAGAAAAAAATCTTAAAAGCATGGAGACATGTATGGGTATAACTGAAACACTTTATACCTGAAAATTATAAATCAACTATACTCCAGTATTAAAAGTTATCAATACACAAAAAATAAAATGACCTGGCTGTTATATTATCCATATTTTCTGTATGTATGATATGTTTCATACTATAACCGCAGAAAACTAGTCAATCTGATCACACGGACCACAGCCTTGTCTAACTCAATGAAACTAAGCCATGCCTTGTGGGGCCACCCAAGACGTGCGGGTCATGGTGGAGAGGTCTGACAGACTGTTGTCCACTGGAGAAGGGAATGGCAAACCACTTCAGTATTCTTGCCTTGAGAACCCCATGAACAGTATGAGAAGGCAAAATGATAGGATACTGAAAGAAGAACTCCCCAGGTGGGTAGGTGCCCAATATGCTACTGGAGATTGGTGGAGAAATAACTCCAGAAAGAATGAAGGGATGGAGCCAAAGCAAAAACAGTACACAGTTGTGGATGTGACTGGTGATAGAAGCAAGGTCTGATGCCGTAAACAGCAATATTGCATAGGAACCTGGAATTTCAAGTCCATGAATCAAGGCAAATTGGAAGTAGTCACACAGGAGATGGCAAGAGTGAACATCGACATTCTAGGAATCAGTGAACTAAAATGGACTGGAATGAGTGAACTTAACTCAGATGACCATTATATCTACTGTGGGCAGGAATTCCTTAGAAGAAATGGAGTAGCCATCATGGTCAACAAGAGTCTGAAATGCAGTACTTGGATGCAGTCTCAAAACGACAGAATGCTCTCTGTTCATTTCCAAGGAAAACCATTCAGTATCACAGTAATCCAAGTCTATGCCCCAACCAGTGACACTGAAAAAGCTGAAGTTGAAAGGTTCTATGAGGACCTACAAGATCTCTCAGAACTAACACCCAAAAAAGACGTCCTTTTCATTATAGGGGACTGGAATGCAAAAGTAGGAAGTCAAGAAACACCTGGAGTAACAGGCAAATTTGGCTTTGCCAAAAGAACACACTGGTCATAGCAAATACCCTCTTCCAACACCACAAGAGAAGACTCTACACATGGACATCACCAGATGGTCAACACTGAAATCAGATTGATTATATTCTTTGCAGCCAAAGATGGAGAAGCTCTATACAGTCAGCAAAAACAAGACCGGGAGCTGACTGTCGCTCAGATCATGAACTCCTTACTGCCAAAATCAGACTTAAATTGAAGAAAGTAGGGAAAACCACTAGACCATTCAGGTATGACCTAAATCAAATCCCTCATGATTATACAGTGGAAGTGAGAAATAGATTTAAGGGACTAGATCTGATAGA
>SJYQ01000333.1:469738-501488 GCA_006410935.1 Redunca redunca | reverse complement strand
TCACCTAGAGCCAGACATCCTGGAATGTAAGGTCAAGTGGGCTGTAGAAAGAATCACCATGAACAAAGCTAGTGGAGGTGATGGAATTCCAGTTGAGCTATTTCAAATCTTCAAAGACGATGCTGTGAAAATGCTGCACTCAATATACCAGCAAATTTGGAAAACTCAGCAGTGGCCACAGGACTGGAAAAGGTCAGTTTTCATTCCAATCCCAAAGAAAGGCAATGCCAAAGAATGCTCAAACTACCACACAATTGCACTCATCTCACACGCTAGTAATGTGCAAAATTCTCCAAGCCAGGCTTCAGCAATACGTGAACCGTGAACTCCCTGATGTTCAAGCTTGTTTTAGAAAAGATAGAAGAACCAGTGATCAAAGTACCAATATCTGCTGGATCATCGTAAAACCAAGAGGGTTCCAGAAAAACATCTATTTCTGCTTTACTGACTATGCCAAAGCCTTTGACTGTGTGGATCACAATAAACTGTGGAAAATTCTGAAAGAGATAGGAATACCCGACCACCTGACTTGCCTCTTGAGAAACCTATATGCAGGTCAGGAAGCAACAGTTAGAACTGGACATGGAAAAACAGATTGGTTACAAATAGGAAAAGGAGTATGTCAAGGCTGTATATTGTCACCCTGCTTATTTAACTTATATGCAGAGTACATCATGAGAAACGCTGGACTGGAAGAAGCACAAGCTGGAAGCACAAGACTGCCGGGAGAAATATCAATAACCTCAGATATGTAGATGACACCACCCTTATGGCAGAAAGTGAAGAGGAACTAAAAGGCCTCTTGATGAAAATGAAAGAGGAGAGTGAAAAAGTTGGCCTAAAGCTCAACATTCAGAAAACGAAGATCATGGCATCTGGTCCCATCACTTCATGGGAAATAGATGGGGAAACAGTGGAAACAATGGCTGACTTAATTTTTGGGGGCTCCAAAATCACTGCAGGTGGTGACTGCAGCCATGAAATTAAAAGATGCTTACTCCTTAGAAGGAAAGTTATGACCAACCTAGATAGCATATTCAAAAGCAGAGACGTTACTTTGCCAACAAAGGTCCATCTAGTCAAGGCTATGGTTTTTCCAGTGGTCATGTATGGATGTGAGAGTTGGACTGTGAAGAGCTGAGTACCAAAGAATTGATGCTTTTGAACTGTGGTGTTGGAGAAGACTCTTGAGGGTCCCTTGGACTGCAAGGAGATCCAACCAGTCCATTCTAAAGGAGATCAGTCCTGGGCGTTCTTTGGAAGGACTGATGTTAAAGCTGAAACTCCAATACTTTGGCCACCTCATGCGAAGAGTTGACTCATTGGAAAAAACCTTGATGCTGGGAGGGATTGGGGACAGGAGGAGAAGGGACGACAGAGGATGAGATGCCTGGATGGCAGTGCCAACTTGATGGACATGAGTTTGAGTGAACTCTGGGAGTTGGTGATGGACAGAGAGGCCTGGTGCGCTGCAATTCATGGAGTTACAGAGTCGGACACGACTGAGCGACTGAACTGAAAAATATTTATTTCAGTACTTACTAATTATCTCATTTAAAATGATAATCAAATGCCCATTACCTAAAAACTAGATTTTCAAGGTGTAAAACCGAAACATTTGGCTATTTATATATGCATATTAAAGTTACTTTTTAAAAGAAACCTTTTAAAGGTCATCTTTACTTACCTAAAATTTGTAATTTTTGGAGAAAAAGACTAATAATTACTATATTTCTGANATATCTTATCCTCAAAACAGTATTAATGTAACATCTGGATTATGATTTTTCTCTACCTGAAACTAACTTTAAAGAGTATATCACTTTTCCCTATATTTATGATGTAAAACTGAAAACACCTAGCACTTACTAAGAGCTTTACATATGATCTCCAGACATCACAACAGTACTGTAGGGTGAATTTTACAATCCCAATATGATACAATACAACCCAATATGAGTAAAGTAGATCTCCAATAGCCCAAGTAAGGATTAAAAGTCAGATGTGCCCCATTCCAAAGCCCATTTTCTTTCCAGTGTACTTCACCCCTTTCCATTTCAGTGATTCAGTATTGTTGGGCTCTTTGTGTATGCAAGAAACTAACAATCTTGTTTTGGGAAAATAAATGATAAAAACTCACAAGAATACCTAAGAATAGGAAAAGAAAATAGTTGAGTGGTACATCAAATAAGGACAATTATTGTTCAGAGAGTGCAGAGATTCATTTCAGAATGAAAAACTATATCAATAACCTCAGATATGCAGATGACACCACCCTTATGGCAGAAAGTGAAGAAGAGCTAAGGAGCCTCTTGATGAAAGTGAAAGAGGGGAGAGTGAAAAAGTTGGCTTAAAGCTCAACATTCAGAAAACTAAGATCATGGCATCCAGTCCCATCACTTCATGGCAAATAGATGGGGAAACAGTGGCTGACTTTATTTTTCTGGGCTCCAAAATCCTTGCAGATGGTGATTGCAGCCATGAAATTAAAAAGATGCTTACTCCTTGGAAGGAAAGTTATGACCAACCTAGACAGCATATTAAAAAGCAGAGATATTACTTTGCCAACAAAGGTCTGTCTAGTCAAGGCTATGGTTTTTCCAGTGGTCATGTGTGGATGTGAGAGTTAGACTATAAAGAAAGCTGAGCACTGAAGAATTGATGCTTTTGACCTGTGGTGTTGGAGAAGACTCTTGAGAGTCCCTTGGATTACAAGGAGATCCAACCAGTTCATCCTAAAGGAGATCAGTCCTGGGTGTTTATTGGAAGAACTGAAGTTGAAGCTGAAACTCCAATACTTTGACCACCTGAAGCAAAGAGCAGACTCATTTGAAAAGACCGTGATGCTGAGAAATATTGAGGGCAGGAGGAGAAGGTGATGACAGAGGATGAGATGGATGAATGGATTCAATGGACACCAACTCCGGGAGTTGGTGATGGACAGGGAGGCCTGCCATGCTGCAGTCCTTGGGGTCGCAAAGGGTTGGACATGACTGCATAACTGAACTGAAGGAGGTGAAAGACCTGTACTCTGAGAACTATAAAATGTTGATAAAAGTAATTGAAGATGATACAAAGAAATGAAAAGACAGTCTCTGATTTTGCATTGGAAGAATTAATATTGTTAAAATGACCATACTACCCAAAGCAGTCTACAGATTTAAAGCAATCTTTATCAAAACATCCACAGAACTAGAAGAAACAATCCTTATGAAACAACAAAAGATCCAGAAATTGCCAAAGTAATCTTGAGGAAAATGAATAGAGCTAAGATGTAACCTGTTTTCTCCAGTAGTCATGTATGGTTTTGAGAGTTGGACCATAAAGAAGGCGGAATGCAGAAGAATTGATGCTTTTGAACGGTGGTGCTGAAGACGACTCTCGAGAGTCCCTTGTCTTGGACAGCAAGATCAAACCAGTCAATCCTAAAAGAAATCAACCCTGAATATTCATTGGAAGGACCGATGCTGAAGCTGAAGTTCCAATACTTCAGCTACCTGATGTGAAGAGCTGATGCACTGGAAAAGACCCTGATGCTGGGAAAGATTGAGGTCAAGAGGAGAAGGGGCCAACAGAGGATGAGATGGTTGGATGGCACACTGATTCAATGGCATGAATTTGAGCAAACTCTGGGAGATAGTGAAGAGAATCTTGGTGTGCTGCAGTTCATGGCATTGCAAAGAGTCGGACACGACTTAGTGACTGAACAACAACACATAATCTTTTCAGACCTCAGACTGTACTACACAAAACTATAGTAATTAAACAACATTGTATTGGCACAAAAACAAACCCATAAGTTAGTGGAATAGAATAGAGAATGCAGAAATAAACCCACACACCTATGGCCAGAACACCTACAACAAAGAAGGCAAGAATATACAGTAGAGAAAAGATAGTCTCTTCAACAAGTGCTGTTGGCCAAGCTGGACAGCTATATGTACATCAGTGAAATTAGGATACTTCCTCACATTGTGTACAAAAATAAACTCAAAATGGCTTAAATATTACTGTAGCTGTAGTCTGAAGTCAGGGAGCCTGATTCCTCCAGCTGTTTTTACTTCTCAAAATTGCTTTGTCTATTCAGGGTCTTTTGTGTTTCTATATAAATTTTAGGATTATTTCTTCTAGTTCTTTAAAAGATGCCATTGTAATTTGATAGGTTGCATTGAATCTGTAGATTGCCTTGGGTAGAACAGTCACTTTGACAATATTGAATAAAACAGATAACCAACAAGGACCTACTATACAGCACAGGGAACTATACTCAATATTTTGTTATAATCGATAAACTAACATGATATTGTCAATCACCTATACTTCAATTTTAAAAAATGGTTGGGAATTCCCTGGCAGTCTAATGGTTAGGAGTCCACACTTTCACTGCTGAGGGCCCGGGTTCAATTCCTGGTTGGAACATGGTGCAACCAAAAAAAACCAAAAAAACAAAAAAAAATGTTTAAAGACCTAAATATAAGATATGACATCATAAAACTTCTATAAGAGAATATAGGAAGAATGTTCTTTGACATAAATTTTAGCAATATTTTCTTATATCAATCTCACAGAGTTAAAGAAATAAAAGCAAAAATCTACAAATGGGATCTAATCAAACATACAAGCACAGCAAAGGAAACGATCAATAAAACGAAAAGACAATCTACAGAATGGAAGAAAATATTGGCAAATGATGTACTGCACAAGGGATTAATATCCAAAACATACAAAGAGCTCGTACAACTTAATATTGAATAAACAACCCAATCAAAAAGATAGGCGGAAGATTTAATAGACAGTTCTCCAAAGAAGCATACAGACAGCCAACAGGCATATGAAAACATGTTCAACATCACTAATTATTAGAGAAATGCAAATCAAAATCACAGTGAGGTATCTCCTCACACCAGTCACAATGGCCATCATCAAAAATTCTACAAATAATATATAAAGGGTGTGGAGAAAAGGGAACCCTCATGCACTCTTGGCGGGGGTGTAAACTGGTGCACCCATTATGGAAAACAGTATGGGGGTTCCATTAAAAACTAAAAATAGAGTTACCATTTGATTCAGCAATCCCTCTCCTGCATATATTATTTAGAAAAAATGAAAACCCTAATTTATTTATTTATTTTTTAATTTTTTTTTTACTTGATAGTATACAGAAAAACACCAATATAGTATACTAATGCATATATATGGAATTTAGAAAGATGGGGATGATGACCCTGTATGCGAGACAACAAAAGAGACTCAGATCTATAGAGTGAACTTTTGGACTCTGGGGGAGAGAGAGAGGGAGAGGGGGGGATGAGGTGGGAGAATGGCATTGAAACATGTAAAAATAAATAAATAAATAAGAAAAGAAAAAAAAAAGATAAATGCATACCAATATTCATAGTAGTACTATTTATACTAACCAAGACATGGAAAGAACCCAAGTGTGCATCAACTAATGATTGGCTTGAGAAGATATGATGTATATGTATACAATGGATTATTATTCAGTTATAGAAAAGAAGAAAGTATTGCCACTTTCAGCAAAGCAGATGGACCTTCAGAATATTATGCTTAGGGAAATGTCAGACAAAGAAATGCAAATACTATATAATATCATTTACATGTGAACCCTAACAAATAATACAAATGAATCTATATATCAAATAGAAGTAGACTCACAGACATGGAAAACAAATTTGGTTACAAAGAGGAAAGAGAGGGGCAGTGGGACAAATTAGGAGTGTGGATTAACAGATACAAGCTACTATACCTAAAATGGATAAGCAATAAGGATTTACTGTATAGCACAGAAAATTATATTCAATATCTTGTAATAATCTATAATGGAATATAATCTGCAAAAAACCACTATGTTGTACACTTGAAACTAATACAATATTGTAAATCAACTATACCTCAATTAAAAAAAAGACTACACAATTATTTTGCTTTTCATAATAGCAATACACAATTCTTAAAACACACATAAGGTAATGCTGCTTTAAAATCATATTTTAGATGCAGTATTTATGCTTGAAATAATAATTTCATGCTAAAACAAGTAACTGATTCTGGTTTGTTTTCTAATTCTGATTTTTTATATGTTGAGCTTGCTTTGAATTACCCTGTTTTCCTTTAAACCTTCACACTGACTTTCTTCTAGCTGAGTCTTTGTCTCTTCTTCCCCCCAAATCTTAATTTCCATGTAATTGGAACCAGGGTATCTATCCATATAGCAGTGCACATAAAAGGTACTAAGATTCTTATGTACCTTGTAGCATTACTGCCATCCTCTTGCAATGTCACTGTGGGTCTGAAATCCCTTACTTACAAATTCCTCCCTGGTAGACTCTCCTGGAATACATTCCCTTCCAAATGGTTCCTATGAGCTTCTTGATTGATGGATTTGACAAAGTATTAACAAGGTGGCTTCATAATTCATTATTGTCAAAAAGCCAATTCAGGTTAAGCTAAAAGGCCTGAAATGACTGGCCTAATTCTCTTGTTAAAGTTATGCCTACTATATGCTTAGCCCTTTGCTAAGTGTAAGGGAGATAAGAAGGCACAATGCCCGCCCTCTTTTTCTTATGGTCCAGAAGGGGAAAAGCAAATAGCATAGTAATTTGTACAAAGAATGCTACATGCCGAATGGATGGGAAAGTCAGCTTTTAATCTGGGAGCCAACTGACTTGCCACTGCCAATGGTCTGGAAGTATCTCTTCATTTGGCAATTGACTTTCAAACCATAAGCCTATGCGATCTGTTCTCAAAATATTTATGCCTTTTTCATGAGCAGAAATAAATAAATGAGCACGTGAGCATGCCAGGGGTACAGTTAGTGCCATTAGCATATATATTTTGTCACTCGAGAGGAGTACAAGTCAGGAACTGGCAGCTACTTAGGCAGCTCTGCCATGATTTAAGCCACAATCTAAATAAAACTGCAAGTTTCTGCCTCAGGGGACATGGGGAAAACGCAACAACCAGTGCTGGGTCATTTTCACAATGGTTACGGTATAGACCTATTGGGTGGGTGGGCTCTCACAGCCCTGGAACCTAAACCTTGCAGGGTTAAGTCCCAGCTCCAAACTCATGCACACCTCTTCCTCCCTGACTAGATCCTACTCTACCTTTAGTGTCCAGCTCAAGGTCTACCACCTGCTGTCTGTGCCCAATGTCTACTTCCAAGGAAACTCACTGCCACTGAATCGCTTTAAGCAGGAAAATGGAATGATCAGATTTGGGTTTTCAGAAGGATACTCTGCAATGTGGAGCACGGATTGAGAGGGAGTAAAACTAGAGACAGAATGACTTATTAAGAGAACACTGGAGTGGTCTAGAGGAGAGGGTAATGAAGAGGAGGTAGCAGTAAGTAGGAGAGAGACAGACTTGAGTGTTACTGCAGAGACAGAAGAGAAATGGAGAAGGAAATGGAGAAGAAAAGGAGAAGGAAATGGCAACCCACTCCAGTGTTCTTGCCTGGAGAATCCCAGGGACGGTGGAGCCTGGTGGGCTGCCATCTCTGGGGTCGCACAGAGTTGGACACGACTGAAGCGACTTAGCAGTAGCAGCAGCAGAGACAGAATCGATTTAAGTCAGGAAATGATTGGATGTGGTTATAGAAATGATGGTGAGGGAGGAGTCAATATCAGTTTCTGTCCAGACAGTTGAACTGATACCATCATGCATTGAGCTAGAGGGAGGACCTAGCTCAGGGAGTAAGTAATGAATGCAGTCTTAGACATGTTGAGTTTAAGGTTCAGGAAAGATGGACAGTGCACCGCTGGACACACAGGTCTAGCGTTTAGGAGACAGGTGTATCAGACGGATTCACAGATTTGAGAGTCATCAGTAGATGGACGAGTCATTGAAGCCATAGCAGAGATTATGGATTGAAATGTGTCCACCCCCTAAGTGGCCAAATTCACACACTTAAGTCCTAACTCCCACTCTGATCATATGTCAGAATATGATCCTTTCTAGAGAAAGGATACTTACAGAGGTAATAAAATGAAAATGAAGCCATTAAGGTGTGCCCAATTACATATGACTGGTGTCCTTATAAAAAGGGGAAACTTGGACACACACACACACACACACACACACAGTGAAAATACCATGTGAAGTTGAAGGCAGATATTGGGGTCATGCTTCTACAAGCCAAAGAATCCCAAGACTTGTCAACAAATCACCAAGGCAAGGCAAGAAGCACGGAACAGGTATCCTCTCAGAGGCTTCAGAAAGGAAGCACCCCTGATGGCACCTTGATCTTGGACCTCTAGTCTTCAGAACTATGAGATGATACCTTTCTGCTTATTAAGCCACATTTGTAGTGCTTTATTATGGCAGCCCTAGTCAACTCCTACAGGACAGAATGAGGTCATCCAGAGAGATTACTGAGAAATTCAGATAACTAAGCCTGAGAGGCAAGAAACCAATAAAGACAGGGATATCTTTATTCCTATATATATATAAAAAAAAGCAGCCCAGAAGGTGAGGGAAAACCAGGAGGATATAATAATATGGAAGCCAAAGTCAGAGAGTGGATGAGAGAAGACAAGGATGGCAGGCACAAAGCGTGGGTTTAATGACATGACAATCATTGCTGACGCTGGGAAAAGCACTGCTGGTACAGTCACAGGGACAGTATCGGCGTTTATTGAGAAAGGGGTGGGAGACAGACTGCATGGAGGAAGCGTAGCGAGCACACAATGCCAAGAGAAAAGGTTTCCACACAGAGATCTCGAAAATAGAGAAATCATGTTCTTCCAACAAACAGACAAACCATCCCAAATCTGTTATGTGGGAAATGGGAACGGACACATATGCAGACACATGGTAAAGGAAGACGACCAAGTCTTTCTGCCTTGGTTCACAGTCTACTGGGGTAAAAAAGATGGAAAACAGGTGAATTCTAAAACTCAACCCAATTAGGGAAAGCCCTAGTATGCTGACAAATCCTGGGCTTAATGGAAACGAGGACCTGCGGGATAGTTGGGTGGATGGATGGATGGGTGGGTGGATGAGTAGGTGGACAGATGGGTGGGTGGACGGATGGGTGGGTGGATGGAAGAAAAGACAGCCAGGCCAGGTAATTCAGGGCAGTTTGTTAGAAGAAAGGTACTACTTTATTCACAGTCCAAAAAATTCATAAAAATCATGTGTGGCTTTATAGCTTAATAGAAGAAGATATGAAACTTTTTTAAGTTCCCTGGAATCTTCCTCCCTAGAATTCAGAGGAACTGGTGAGGCATGTTAATCACCTCCCTGCTGCAAATGTTGTTGCAAATGTTCAATCAAAATCCTCACTATAAAGGTCATTACTTGGTCAAAGAAGGGGAATAAATATTGAAGGTTTTGTTTTGTTCCTTTGGTAAGGAAACAAGAGTAAATTATCCCCTGGGAATGCTGTGTTCACCCATGTGAGGCAAATAACACAGCCCCACAAGTGTTAGCACACTTAATGCCCTGGTACTGACAGTTGAGCATAATTCTCTTGTTGAGGCAGCTCTCACAATTTTCTTGGCATGTTCTCCTCTCCCAATCCTAAATTTATCTAATGGAGTGGAAGATACTTCTGATTTTCACACTGTCTGGAAGATGACAAATACACTACACAGGCCCTGAAATAAAGCGTCTGCTGTCATCCCCTTCTAAGCGTTCCTTGAATCCATCTCCTCTTGCCATCCCTTCTCCTCCACTCCCTCCCACATCATGCCCTCATTGGCTCTGACTGCCCCATGCTTACAGTCCCCAGGGCTGCACAGAGTTGCTGTCATGAGAGGATGGATAATATTAAATATCAGAGAGAAAACTCTGGATAACCCTTGATCTACACACCTAGAGCCCAGAGGCTAATTTTCCTGGCTATTTGTCTTGGCTAGGGGAGGCTTGACTTTCATTCATTCATAAACTTTCACTGAGGGGTCTTCTGTGTACAAGATACTGAACTAGGTTACAGAGGATGTAAAAGAAAGTGAAGACCAAATCTCTCTGCCTTGGCTCATTATTTATTGGGCCAGAGAGGCTGGAAAACACGTGAATTATTATCCAAAATGGAAAGTGCTAATATACTGATAAATCTTTGGCTTAATGGAAATAAGTATCTGAAGGAACTTGGGTCTGGAGAGTACGAGAAATTAAGACCTCAGAAGAAGGAACCACACTTACAGAGCAACCACTTCTTGGCAAACTGGTCAAAACCGGCTGGAAAACAGCCTAATGGGTGCTGATGGTCTGGAGGGTCAGCTGTACCCTCTGGACTCAACAATGATGAAGCTAACCTTAATGAAGTGAATCTGGGCTTTGAGACCGACTGTGGTCTCAGCTTTTAAAACTCTATAACCAGCTCCTTTCCCCAAAGCCCTATCCTGCAGAACTTAGCTTCTCGGTTTCTCTCAGCTCTGTGTTCATTTTGTGTCAGAAACTTTAGTTTTCTTTATTAATATATGAACAAAAGACTGCAGGATTATGGAAGACTGTGATCTGTATGTTTGTATTTCCAGCGTCAATGCTGCACACAGGAGACCTGGCATGGAGGAACTTTCTGTAGAGAAGAGTGACTCGGCATGAGCTCACTCACGCGTCCAACAAATACTTCAGTTCAGTCGCTCAGTCATGTCCGACTCTTTGCGACTCCATTAGTGAGAGTTTATTGTGTGCACTGTGATAAGTGCCAAGCAGAGATGAACTGATAAGACAGATATGGTCTCAGACTTAGAGTCAGTAAACAGATACATAAACATGAGCAAACAAATGCATCAGCAAATATTACAAATTATCAGTACTATGAAGAAAGCAAGAAGCAATAGTGATATAGAATACCAGGCCACCTCATTTTATTGTGCTTCACTTCATGGCACTTTGGAGATACTATGTTTTTTGTTTTTACAAATTGAAGGCGGCCCTGCATCATAAGATGATGGTTAGCATTTTTTAACAAGAATGTATTTTTAAAAATTGTGCCTCCAATATTGTTTTATTCATTTATTTTAAACAATATTCATTTTTTTTTAAAAGTTTTATTTATTTGACCATACCATGCAGCATGTGGGATCCTAGTTTCCTGACCAGGGATTGAAACCACGCCCCCTTCATTAAGAACATGGAGTCTTAACCACTGGACCACCAAGGAAGTTCCAACAATGTGTTGAAACAACAATGTGTCTTTACATTAAGGTATGTGCACTGTTTTCTTAGACACAATGCTGCTGCAAAATTAATAGACTATAGTATAGTGTAAATACAACTTTTACATGCACTAGGAAACTGAAAACTTTATGTAACCCATTTTTTCGTGATATTCACTTTATTGCAGTGGTCTGGAACCAAACCTGCAGTATCTCTGAAATATGCCTATAGGGTCTAGGTGGATTATCAAAGGAAGTCTCTCAAATAAACTGAGATCTTAGGGTGAGGAAAAGATAGACATGCAGAACCAGAGGAAAGAAGTGAATCTCGGAGCAGCAACAGCATGTGCAAAGACCACAAGGTGGAAAGAGTTTGGTGTGTTTTAGAAATTAACTTTAATTTCTAAATTCAGGTAGATGGAGTACAGTAGACAAAGGGAAGAACAGCATAAGATAAACAGGAGACAGAAGCCAGATCAATTTTGAGGCAGGATATCCAGATATTAGGCAACTGGAGAGCTGACGAGAGTTTGGGGAAAGACAGAATTGGTCACACAAAACTGGAATCATTAGCATAAAACACTCAGTGGAAGGCAGGACAAGAAATGAACGTATGTACACCCGTGGTGGATTCATGTCAATGTATGGCAAAACCAATACAGTATTTTAAAGTAAATTAAAGCTAAAATAAAAATTAAAATAAAATAAAATAAAATAAAATGATACAGAAAAAAAAAAAGAAATGAATAATCTAAAGCTGTGAACACAGAGTAGATGCCCAGAGGGTCCAAGGCAAGCACACTGGGGAAGAGACCTGGGAAACACCCGTTATCTCGTGGTGGAGCAACTGAGACCAGCATACAAAACAGAAAAGGGGGTGTCAGAGGCAGTAGCTGAGTCAAAGAGCTGAAAATCTGAAGAAGAGTTTCACACAGGAGATGCCAGTTAGCCAGATCAAATACTAACTAGCAGTCAGGGCGATCAAAGGGGGACGAAGAACAGCCACTGACTTTGGCACCAGGGATGTCGCATATGACACACGAGAGCAGCTTCTCTAGGGAGGAGGTGAAGGAGGTGAAAGGAATAGGAATGGAGGCAGAGGTTTAAGAAACTGGGAGACAGAATGCACTGGGGTCAAGTGAAGCATCATTCAAGGCATGTGGGGAAGTTCCAGCCAGGATGAAGTAACTTGTACAGAACTAGTTCTCTTTCCCACTGCAAGCAAATGAAACTGGACAAACACGAGGCAACTGTTTTCAGGCACTGGCCAGTCTCTAAGAAAAGGTCACAAATGTTGCCCAGGGATCTCCAGCTTCTCCACGGGAACAGTTTCCTCCCTGTGATGTGAGCAGAGCCCTGAGGTTCCATCGAGTAGAGGAGACAGAGATCAAAGTCTGGGGCAACTGAAGTAACTGGAATTTGTGGAACAGTCAGAAAAGGGAGTTGTGACTTCTGAGGCTGCTGCAAGCAAGCCATAACCTGGCCTTTTCCTCCAGTCATGTACTTGATATTTCTCCCTATCCAGCCCCTGGACCTACATTCTATGAACTCATATTTAAGTCTCAAGACTCAGTTCAAGCACTGTCCACCCTCGAGGGCATTCCTTGACCCTCTGTTCTTCTCTGCTACACTTACCTAATTATATTATATTGTATTGTAACTTCTGGTTTATTTTTCTCCCTGGCTGTCAGTTTCTTAATAACATGGGCTCTGTCTTGCCTGTTCTCTGTCCCCAGACCTGACATTTAGTAGCTTTTCATGAGCATTTGTTTTGTTGCCTGGCCCTTGAGGAGAAACTAAGTATAGCACCTAATTATGCTCAACTATGTTCAATAATTTTAGTGTGTACATGGCTTATCCTCCTCACACATGCTCAAGAAATAGTTGTTTCATGACTAAATAAATAAACTGACAAGATCAGAAATGCCTTCATTAAGGACAGGAACCAATTTCTACCTCTTCTGAATCTCTTATGCCTCTGTGAATGGATGCTGGGTACACACTCACTATTCAGTAAATACTTATGAAATTGGTTGATTAGCAAGAAAGCCAACAAACTCCAGATGCATCAGCAGTTTCCTTATATTTGCATCTTTGAAATGTAAGCATGTAATGGCAACTGCACCTCAGTTACTTTTAGATCTCCCATAAACACTGGGTGCAATTCTAAGGAACGATCATGTTTAGGATCCGGGCAGCAAGGACAGAATTGTCTTTGCATCTCTGTCTTCTGGATGGAGATCATTAACAAACATGCTGAGCTGTTCCGATCAGCAGGTGCATGGAATAGAATCAGCTCTCTGGGCTTTTTGGCAAATCTTAATAGAGTAATTATATAATCTATTGTGTGTCTGGTTCCATCAGGGGTTTAGATCAAAGTGAAATATCTGAGGCTTGATATTTACAAAGTCTCAGAGGAGTCTGTCTTCAGCTTCCCTGAGAAGATAAGAGTTTATGTCTCCATTCATCCCCTGCTCTCATCAATGAACCTCCCTCCCAACTCCCACCCCCCACCCTATTCCACCCCTCTAGGCTGTCACAGAGCACTAGGTTTATAGCAATAGTCAGAAGGAGTTTTTTTCCTATCTGATATTTAGCACAAATTCTTATCTCTCCCTGGAAGCTGCCAACAGCAGAGCTTCTGAAGATTTTCTAAGGTCCAACTTGGCAGGGTTTCCTGAGCATATCATTTCTGCACCACAGCACAGGGGAATGAGCCCAGATTGGAAGGCAGACATCCTAAGATGGACTGTCAACTCTCTCACCAGTGTGGTGCCTTTTAAAAAGTGATCTTTCCTCCCCAAGCCTCTGTTTCTTCATTGGCAAGTAAGAAAGTCATTTCTCCCTAGGAGAGTTGTTGTAAGTATTACATGAGATAATGTATTTCACTGTTATTTAATTTGAGGAACATTATAGAACCCAGGGTAGTGCCTTTCACCCAGAAGGCTCTCAGAACCTATTTACTGATTGAATTTTACTTAAATCCAAGGCATATACTATAGACAGAATCTGACTCATATACTGCAGTTTTCCAAACTCTAAATGCTTTTCACCATATAAACAAAGTTATAAATTGTGGTTTAACTGCAAATTGGTACAAAATTCCATTTTTAGTGCATAGTATTGCTAAAATACTGTAGGGAAGCACAGTCATTAAGCATAATAAGAGACATTGACCAAAAACAGTTTTATATTGATCTTGAAAGTTTGTGTTTGAGGAAAAGTAGAATTTAGGAAGAGTAGGATGTTGTAGATATTATTAAATATTATTGCTGTAGATATTATTAGGGGGGATCCTGAGGGAAACATTTTCATATTTCCCCAAAACTTCATTTCCCATAACCTTAGGGCTGCCTTCTTTGATACAAGTATTAGCATCAGTTCTTGCCTATCAACAGTGACAATCATTTCTTTTAGCTTACAAATGGTAGGCTTCAAGAGTACAGTTGTTAGGGAATAGGAGACTGAAGAAAAGAGGATGAATGTGAAATAGAGCAAAGAACAGAGATTTTAATAAGCGCTCTAACAAGTTGAAAAAGGAATTGGAAGTAAATAGAGTTAAAAGTGTATGCATGGGGACTTCCTTGGTTGTCCAGTGGTTAAGACTCTGAATTCACAATACAGGGGGCCTGGGTTTGACCCTTGTCGGGGAACCAGATCCCACATGCTGCAACTAAGACCATGTGAAGCCTAATAATTTTTTTTTTTAATGTGTGTGTGTGTGTGTTGGATTTCTCTGGTGGTCCAGTGGTTAGGCATCTGCCTGCCAATCCAGATGACATGGGTTTGATCCCTGCTCCGGGAAGATCCGACATGCTGTGGGACGATTAAGCCCGTATGCCACAACTGCCAAGGCCTGCATGCCTAGAGCCTGTGCTCTGCAACAAGAAAGGCCCCTGCAATGAGAAGGCGGCACGCAGCAACGAAGAGTAGCCTCCGCTCAGCACAGCTAGAGAAAGACCTCCCACAGCAGCGAAGACTCAGCACCACCACAAATAAGATAAATTTAAGTGCTGGCTTTTTTAAAAAATGAGAGATGGAATTCTACCTCAAAGAATCATTTTAATAAAGAGGCAAGCTGTCACAACAGAGGAAAATGGCATATGAATTCTCTTCTCTGTCTGTCTTTCTCTCTGCGAAAATGGCAGTGGTGGTCAAGATTTTGGAACAGAGAGTGTTGCATCAGCCGTTCAGGAACATGATTCCTGTCGGAAACAAATACGTAAGAATGGTGTTTAAGGCAGCACGGAGGGAGGAGGCCTGGGGACTTTGGGAAGTCACTTAACCTTCCTAGATTTGGGTGTTCTCCTCTATAATATGTGAAGAAGTGGGACCAGACATGGCATGGGGAATTTCAGCATAAAATTTTTAACTTCTATGAAGACCTTGTGACTTAACAATCAGCCCTCTGTTTCCAGTTAAGTACAAGTTAAAATCAGAGACTTTGCTTAGGGCCCCAATATGGATCTTCACTTCATCTCCCTAAAATGTTATCTTCTCTGAACATCACCACGACAACTGAGAAATAGCCCTAGATTTCTTCTAAGGAAGGGATCTGCAGGAGTATACTGAGATACAGGGAAGGATATTTTTCAGGAAAATATCAATGCGTTTGGAACTTTCCCTGGAGTAAAACATAAGTGAGAATCCCTAAAAGAACAAGAAACAAATTTAAATATAAAACTGCTCATACTCTGCAGAGTTAAATGCTACTCCAAGGAGTACATTTTCAAGAGAAAATTCAATAGGATATATGACAAACTTATCAAAGGACATAGTTTTAGAAATCTGCTGCACACTCTGTGAAATTGATCATCTTTAAAAAAACAACATTATGAGGCTTCTAGACTCTCAATTATGCACAGTGAAGGCACAGGTTTGGAATTTGGAGTTGTGCCTGGAAAGAACACTGTACCAGAAGCCAGGACTCCTGTGGCTTGTGGCCAGTCTAACCTCTGACTGAGCCTGAATGTTACTGCTGTTATTCTGTCTCCTGATCTTCTATATTTTAAACTGGGAACCACCTGCCATTTCTTGACATCAAGTCCTTTTGCTTTTGTCTTTTATTTTTTCATTGTGGTGTACCATAAAATTTACCATTTTAAATGTACAGGTCAGTGGCAATAAATGCACTCATGTTTTTCAATCATCACTACTATCCAAAGCCTTCTCATCTCCCCCAACTGTAATTTGTCCCCCATTTCCTTAATTTAGTCAGATTTCTCTTGATCCACTCAAAGCATTAACCAATAGGGTTCTCATACCATGTACCCTCTTAATATGGAGGCAAGAAGATAATTTTACCAAATTATGATGGGGAAGTACTGTAGGCTCCCTGGTGTATGGTCAAATGGGCTGTAAGATTTACCTATCAAGGTGTGATGGGTAAAAGCCTCCTTGGGTGATGTTCAAATGTGTCAGTGTTTAATCTCTGTGATGGATATTTTCCTGGGAAAAACCACACTAAGAGATTTCTTGCCCCTTTTGGTGAAAGACACCAAGTGTTCTCTGAGAAGACTGACAGACAGAAGCATCCCCAGAAGGTCAAGCGTCCAGAGAAGTGGATGCATCTGGTGGGCTGGTTGCCCCTCCCCAGAAGAGACCCTGCTATGGGCCACCGCATCTGAGAATTTCCCTGGGCTTCCGGTCTCATGTCTCCTCTCAGTATTTGTTGTTCATCTCAAATCACATTCCCTTTTCTTGCTGCTTTAGAGCATCCTTAGTTTCCTGCTTCTCCTTCCCCATATACTACCTCCCTGCCTGCTACCCTCCATCTATAGCCCCAGCCTCATCTTGGATAAAGACGGGATTCCCTTTTGATTAATTCTACTTCATGGTAGGTCAGTTTACTTCTCCTCCTGGGCTACTCCTCTCCTGGCCATAACTAGCTAAGCCTTAGCCCCTTCTCTCTTTTCCCTCCTTCACCATGAACCACAGCCATCGTTTGCATATCATTAAACTATGGTTTTCTGTGTTTTACAAAAACATCAGTATTAATCAGATAATTGATTCAACATCAGTGTTCTGATGCTGATTTATAGGTAAATCTTCCATGCAGGAAAATTTCAGAAATCTGAGCTCATTCTAACTGCACTTCTTTAAAAAAGCATGATAGAGTCGCCTGATCAGAGATATCTGACAACTCAACAAGGAAACGATGTCCCCCAAAAGATCAAGAGCCATCACTCTGTAGGATGGCAGTGAGAGCTAACAGGGCTAAAAGAGTTAGATGGCAATTTAGAAATCTTCAAACATGAATTATTCCATTTGCAGTTTAAGAAATAGAGGTAGTAAATACCCATTGACAAATGAATGGGTAAAAAATATGTGGTGTGTGTATATATATATAATTACACATATATTTTATATATATATATATATATATATGTAACTTTGCCAACAAAGGTCTGTCTAGTCAAGGCTATGGTTTTTCCTGTGGTCATGTATGGATGTGAGAGACTGTGAAGAAAGCTGAGCTCCAAAGAACTGATGCTTTTGAACTGTGGTGTTGGAGAAGACTCTTGAGAGTCCCTTGGACTGCAAGGAGATCCAACCAGTCCATTCTAAAGGAGATCAGTCCTGGGTGTTCATTGGAAGGACTGATGCTAAAGCTGAAACTCCAATACTTTGGCCACCTCATGTGAAGAGCTGACTCATTGGCAAAGACCCTGATGCTGGGAGGGATTGGGGGCAGGAGGAGAAGGGGACGACCGAGGATGAGATGGCTTGATGGCATCACCGACTCGATGGACATGAGCTTGAGTGAACTCTGGGAGTTGGTGATGGAGACGGAGGCCTGGTGTGCTGCAATTCATGGGGTCGCAAAGAGTCAGATACAACTGAACTGAACGGAATGGAACATTACACAGCCATAAAAAAGAAGGAAACAGTGCCATTTGCAGCAACATGTATGGATATAAAGATTATCACACTAAACAAAGTAAGTCAGAAAGACAAATACCATATAATATCACCTATATGTGGAATCTAAGATATCACGCAAGTGAACATATTTGAGAAACAGAAACAGACTCACAGACACAGAGAAAAGACTTGTAGTTGCCAAGGGAGAGGGAGGATTGGGAGTCTGGGATTAGCAGATGCAAACTAGTATATTTAGAATGGATAAACAACAAAGGACCTACTGTATAGCACAGGGAACTACATTCAATACCCTGTGGTAAACCATAATGGAAAAGAATAGGAAAATAATATGTATATATGTATAATTGAATCACATTTCTGTACAACAGAAATTAACACATTATGAATCAACTATACTTCAATAAAGTTTTTTTTTAAAAAGAAAAGAAATAGAGATAGAATGTCATACTCATGTATAAATTGAATGTGTTCTCCATGCAAGAGTATCAACTTAAAACATGATAATAAAGATTTTGGTTAACATTAATTAAGCCAATTAAAGAAAGAATTCCAAACAGTGAGGACTGATAATCAGTACAGTGGTGCTTCTAAAAAGGACTGTAGAACTCTCTCCTTTTTGAAATTTTTAAAGAAAAATAGAGCATTTGTCCCCTCTAGGAATGTAAACTGAGGGTTCCTGGCTAAAAGCAAGAGAATAGACAGGGTCACAATGCAGTTCTTAAATGCTCCACTTCTTATTCCTCTACATTATAGCAAATTACATCACAAGCCCATTTAAAAGCAAATGCAACATCCGGTTAACAAAACACAGCCTTTTGCATGTCAAATCAGCAGTTTGAAAAGTAGTATGTTTACTTTTCCAGCTTTGCCAATTGGAAGTAATGGAAGACTGCAGGCCCCATAACTTGTTTTAGGATGGAAATAAAACTCAATTATTTGGGATTTGAGTAGTTTATATTTTGTGATCAGCTGGACATGGGCCAGATTGGAGTTTAAAAGCATTGTAGTCTCAGAAATAATCTAGTGAATATATCTGGAGTAGAGAAATAAGACAGGAAGAATGTTTAACCAGTCAGACTCCATTGTAAACATTTACCCACATGTGAAATATCAAAGTGAATATGCTATCTAGCCATAGCATTTATTCCTTAAATCAGGGCTATGCAAAACTTGCTTAGCTCATTGCTTATGAAATCATGTCTACTTAAAACAATTCAGCTGCTTTTAAAAATTTTTTTTAGTTAGAACTTTATATTATTTTATTACATTTACAATTTAGCTAAGGTTTTGCCTAATTAATTCAACATTTATTCTTATTTATCACAGAAATATGAGTGATATTACAGGCTCTCAGATATAACCCAAGGAGAAATATAACAGACATTACTACTTATTCTTGAATACAATACTTATGTAGCAGTTCTTAGTAATTCTAAAACATTCCCTGATTAAATAAAGACATTATCAACTTGCCAATCCAGAACTTCAAGATCTGATGTCTAAATTATTTTAGGTAGTGTTGGTAAAAAGAGAATTTTAATCCTTTTCTTAAAAAAATAACAAAAAACAAAGAAACAAAAAAACCCTCAAAACCAATTTGAATGCACTATGTGCTTAGTTGCTCAGTCGTGTGTGACTCCTTGAGACCCCCTGGACTGTAGCCCACCAGGCTCCTCTGTCCATGGGGATTCTCCAGGCAAGATTACTAGGGTGGGTTGCCATGCCCTCCTTCTAGGGTATCGTCCCAACCCAAGGGTCAAACCCAGGTCTTCCACATTGCGGGTGGATTCTTTACCATCAGAGCCACCAGGGAAGCCCAGGAATACTGGAGTGGGTAGCTGACCCCTTCTCCGGGGGATTTTCCTGATCCAGAAATGCAACCAGCTCTCCTGCAGTGCAGGTGGATTCTTTACCAGCTGGGTTACCAGAGAAGCCCAATGTATTAGTCTATTACTAAGTCAATGTATTAGTCTATTACTAAGTCAATGTATTAGTCTATTACTAAGTCAATGTATTAGTCTGTTAGGTTTGTTACTAGTTAACATCTATGTATCAAAGGACTGACAGTTCCATCTTAAACAACTTTTCTTTTCTAGAATTAAACTCAACCCACACACCTGTGAAATGTTGGTTACCTGACAAAAATCTCAATTCAACTCTGTAGTAAAATGTACATCTTATTTAATTCCTTTAGTATTTCTTTATTTCTTCAAATGATGGACTCTAATACAGAAGTCTTACTTTGTCTACTTTCCTTATCTACACTGTTAAAAGAACAGCAGCTAATTCCTGAAGTATTAGTGAAGTCAAAGACAGAGACCGCTGTCATAAGACAGTTCAGGCTTCCTATAAACTAATATCTAAGTAAGTCAAGTCTAAGCCAGATAATCATGATGGTGTCATCACTAATCTAGAGCCAGACATCCTGGAATGTAAAGTCAAGTGGGCCTTGGAAAGCATCGCTACGAACAAAGCTAGNAAAGTGGAGAGGGAAAAAGTTGGGCTAAAGCTCAACATTCAGAAAACGAAGATCATGGCATCCGGTCCCATCACTTCATGGAAAATAGATGGGGAAACAGTGGAAACAGTGTCAGACTTTATTTTTTTGGGCTCCAAAATCACTGCAGATGGTGACTGCAGCCATGAAATTAAAAGACGCTTCCTCTTTGGAAGAAAAGTTATGACCAACCTAGATAGCATATTCAAAAGCAGAGACATTACTTTGCCGACTAAGGTCCGTCTAGTCAAGGCTATGGTTTTTCCTGTGGTCATGTATGGATGTGAGAGTTGGACTGTGAAGAAGGCTGAGCGCCGAAGAATTGATGCTTTTGAACTGTGGTGTTGGAGAAGACTCTTGAGAGTCCCTTGGACTTCAGGGAGATCCAACCAGTCCATTCTGAAGGAGATCAGCCCTGGGATTTCTTTGGAAGGAATGATGCTAAAGCTGAAACTCCAGTACTTTGGCCACCTCATGCGAAGAGCTGACTCATTGGAAAAGACTCTGATGCTGGGAGGGATTGGAGGCAGGAGGAGAAGGGGACGACAGAGGATGAGATGGCTAGATGGCATCACTGACTCGAAGGACGTGTCTGAGTGAACTCTGGGAATTGGTGATGGACAGGGGGTCCTGGTGTGCTGTGATTCATGGGGTCGCAAAGAGTCGGACACAACTGAGCAACTGAACTGAACTGAAGCAACTTTTTAAAGTTTTCTTTTTGGGGGAATCTAACAAATTTTCCCTAAGGTAATTTTCATCTCTAAACTGCTAATTATGTAAGTAAAAACTGTACATGGGCAACAGATAATTTCAACTAGACTTGAAGGATTTTTACAGAGAATAAACACAGTGATGAGAACAGCCAGCACAGGGAGCATGAAAACACCCACACAGAGAAGGGCAGCTGCCCAGAACAGTGTTTACCATCCGACAGAGGTGTGTTTTGTTCAGAAACACTGTAGGATGCTAAGGGCACCCACATTGCAGAATATTTCTCCATCTTTTGAGATGGTTCCCCTGTTCACCAGGCCTTCTATGAGCTTGTTTTGAGTCTCCTGTTCTATAGCAAACAACCAGCTATAGCTGGTGTCTAGATGCCATTCTGAACACACTGAAGGCTACAAGTGCCGTTTCCCTAGGAAACCAGTTGCCACACGTTCAAACAGTGTTTGACCTCCTCTAAAATGTTTCTCTTCATTGTCAGGCACAGTGGGAAACTATGCAAAGTGAAAGGGGAAATCAAGATTGCTTTCTACTTAAAGTTCAAGGTCACTGAACTGCCCTTCCCTTTCTAAAAATATAGCAATGTATAGATGTGTATCTCCACATATATACATAGACACACACACATAAATGCACATGAAAACAAGGCAAAGTATTTCCATGATCAAACTAGAAGGAAGCAAATGCAAAAGAATCTATGGAAGAATGTTGACTGCACTGTGCAAATCACACAGGAAGGCAGTGTCACAAGAGCACACTTTCTGACTTCCATGAAAGGTGATTAATTTGTATAGACCCTTCAAGATTAAAAAGTTTCCATAAATAGAAAAGAAACAGATTTTTCTCCTTTAGTGATCACAGAAATTACCCACCGCGTATGCACTGATTTTCCCAGAACAAGCATGGGTAGCTGTATAAGGTTCCTACGCACTTGACATCCAGAACTGGAGCCCTGAAAGAGGGATGGAGCTCAGGAGCTTCAGTTCAGTCACTCAGTCGTGTCCGACTCTTCACAACCCCATGGACTGCAGCACGCCAGGCTTCCCTGTCCATCACCAACTCCCGGAGTTTACCCAAACTCATGCCCATTGAGTCGGTGATGCCATCCAACCATCTCATCCTCTGTCGTCCCCTTCTCCTACTGCCTTCAATCTTCCCCAGCATCAAGGTCTTTTCCAATGAGTCAGCTCTTTGCATCACGTGGCCAAATATTGGAGTTTCAGCTTCAACATCAATCCTTCCAATGAACACTCAGGACTGATCTCCTTGCAGTCCAAGGGACTCTCAAGGGTCTTCTCCAATGCCACAGTTCAAAGGCATCAGTAGAGAGACTATAATCATAGGAGCAACTGAGAACTCACAGGGAGAGCCTGTAGGAAGTAAAGATAAGCAGGCCTCCTTCAGAGCCCTGAAAATACTTTTAAAAACTTTATCTTGAAATAATTTAAAACTTATTGCAAAAATTGTCCAAGACATTCTGTGAACCCTTCATCAAGCATTTTATCACATGTATGTATGTAAGTAAGTATAGTCGCTCAGTCGTGTCTGACTCTTTGCGACCCCATGAGCTGTAGGTCACCAGGCTCCTCTGTCCATGGGATTCTCCAGGCAAGATACTGGAGCGGGTTGCCATTTCCTTCTCCAGGGGATCTTCCCAACCCAGGGATCGAACCTCAGTCTTCCACATCACAGGCAGATGCTTTACCGTCTGAGCCAGGTATAGATGTGTCTAACCACCACCAGAGTCAGGATACACAACAGCTTCATCACTCCCAAACCCCCCACAGCGTCATCCCTTTTTGTGCTAAGTAGAATTCCACAGTATGAATCTCCCCAGTTACAACACTAACTTTTAAGGAACTGAGAGAAGAAAAGGATCCCACATATGAGAGTAAGAAAAATGAGACCAGAAAAGGGGGAAGATGAAGATCTGGAGAGCAGAAGTAGGACAGAGTGCCTGAGGAAGGATGGCATGCTCAGCTGGGTCCAAGGCTGCTGAGGGCCAAGTGGGAAAAGGATTAAAAATTCAGCAGCCAACAGGGAGTGCACACCCACCATGGGCTAGGGATGTGCCAGATTCTGCAAATGAAATGGGAAGCAAAGCCATTTATCTTGAGGCTAGATGGGGAGATGAAACCAAACAAGTAGCCTCACTAACAAAATATAAATTGTGGTAAGTGTGGATGAAGAAAATATGTCACAGGATTGTATAACTGAGGGGGCAGACCTAAGCTAGTTTTCATTAATTCTTTCATTCCTTTATTTTTTCATTTATTGTGCAAAATTTATTAAGTGCCTAGAATATGTCAGCTCTGTATAAGGTGATAGGGATACATCAGTAAATAATATAGAGACAGTCCTTATCCTTATGATGCTAACATTTGAGGGTGTAGAAATGATATTTGAGCTGAAAGATCTGAATAAAAAGAAGTAGTGAAGTGGGTGCAGGATGGCTAGTCCACAGAGAGGGAAAACATATGTATGCAAAGGTCCTATGTCAGGGTATAGCATGGTTCATCAGCGAAACTAAGAAAATTCCTATGTGGCTAGAATGTAGTGAGTGAGAAAGATACAAGTGTGAAAGAAAGGTGGAACAGCTGGCTTTAAGAATTTTTTCCTAATATTAACTTAAAGATATTTTCATAATATTTCCTAATATTAATTTAAAGCTATTATTTATGATTTAAACAGAGAAGTCAGCTGGTCTTACTTATGACTTAAAAGGGTCACCCAGGTGGCGCTAGTGGTAAAGAACATGCCTCCTTATGCAGGAGACTTAAGAGATGTGGGTTTGATCCCTGGGTTGGGAAGATCCCCTGAAGGAGGGCATGGCAATCCATTCAGTATTTTTGCCCAGAGAATCCCCTGCAAAGAGGAGCCTGGCGGGCTACAGTCCATGGGATCGCAAATAGTCTGATATGACTGAAATGAATTAGCATGCATACCCTGGTGTTGTTTTGTGGAGTATGGACTATAATGGAGTGGAGAGTTCAGATGAGAGATGGTGGTGGCTTTGGCTATATTGGTGGAGTGAGGATAAAGGTAAAGAGCCAGGGCTGAGACAATTTTGAAGACAGACCTGATGAGATTTGATGATAGATTATCCTAATCCAAGCTGGGAGAGAGGAAAGATTATTCAGTCCAAAGCAGGAGATGAGGGGGAAACTGTTAAGAGGAACCCCCAAATGTCTGACTTTTGCAACTGGATAAGTATCACTCAACAATGGAGGAAGAACAAATAATGGAGAGGAAGGCGCATCAGGATATGGAGAGGGATAGGATTCAGAAAGGCTGTGGGACTGTACAATCTGTTGCTCAAAAGATAACACTGGTCTGGAGAAATATGGGAATCATCACAGAGACTTTTTAAACTGCTGTAAGTTTGGGTGACATCAGTTCGCACACCAAAAGAGCTCCAAGAGGAAACAGTTTTGAGCTCCAAGATCTTCACCATTTAGAGATGAAGTTGAAATGGAGCCAGTGAAGGATACAGATGCTTCATAAATAAGCATCTGTGAAACTGAAATTCAGAAAGACCTCAAGGATGGTAGCTTAATATGCCACATTTGAAATGCCAAAAGAAATTATTTCCCAGGAATTACAAATGTATTCTTGGTAGCTAATGGGCTGTTTTGATTTTTGAGGACAAATTTAAATATACATTTGAGGAATTGCATCAAACAATCTATGCCAGTGTGTGTAACCCACCAACACATATGGCACCTAAAAACTACCTGCTACATTACATTGGTGGCATGTGAAAATGTTAGCAAAGCAAGGGAGATACAAACCTTAAATCATAGCTTCCTGGCTTTACCAGGTGGAGTAAAATAGCTTTTAGTTTCATTTAGGATTTTTTGTTGATCTACTGAAGTAGGTTTTGCATGCTTTTAACAGATGCTTCAAGAAAATGATCCAGAACTTCCACAGGAAACCTTATTGATTGCTTCACAATCAGCAAATTACACAGCCTGAAACATAAGGGAGCAGAGATGGGTGTGTGGGGATCTAAGAGACCCAGAAGGAATTAGGCACAGTTTAATTTCCTGCAGAAACCATCCCTAAGGGAGAAAAGAAGAACAGAATGAGAGGAACTGTTTTCTGTAGACTGGATTTACTTACTAAACAGGCAGATCTTACGAAAACATTCTGAACACGTGCTTTCTGCTGTATTGCAGAGGCTATACTGAAAATACCATTCTCAGCAGGTCTTTCCCTTGTGCTGTTTATAACACCTTTGTAGCACATGTGCAGATTACTTTAACAATTTATAAAGACTGCTCTATATCCCATTTCATGTTTCCCTTCCACTAACCAGTGAGGCACTTCCTTATCTTTGCTCAACAAATGACCAAACTGAAGCTCAGAAAGGTTTCTGAAAGTAGTCTGTCACATGATCAATAGTTTTCCAAGTAAATATACCGATTTTGTTATTCCAGAATCATGTATTAGGCACTTGCTATAGTTCCGGCATTATGCTAGGATCTGGAAATATACAAATAAGTTAGGTAGCAATTTCTACTCACACTCCACTAATACTTATAGTGGGATTACCAGATAAAATTCTGTGCAATCTGTGGGATAGACTAAAAATTATTCACTCTTTATCTGATTCACATTTAACTGGGTGTTCTGTATTTTTATGTACAAAATCTGGCAACCCTGTAAGTCATTAGAACTTTACGAGCTTCCTAGGCCAACGGAGCCCTCTTTGTCATTTTTACAGTATACAAAGTGATTCTAAATATTTTACTGGCAGAAAAATTATATCTTCCAACAAATACAAAACACAGATGGATGGTTATTAAGTACAGCATACCCAGACAATCAATTATGAGGCTCTAGCTAAGCAAAATTTTATCTCAATTCATTATATATATATAAAGCACTTTTTAGTTTACAAAGAGTTTTGCATACATTATCTCATTGGACCTTGCACAGAGCAAGTGATATCAACCCCAGTTTATAAGTGAGGAAACCAAGACTTAGAGAAGCCAGGTGACTTGGAGGGGATACTGAGTCATGGCACTCAGAAACCAGTTAATGAATGGAAAGATGTCAAGTGCTTCTTTTTCTATAGAATTCTGGTTGCTGATGACAATAACAACTGCAAAGTAGAATCCTAAAGTTGAACTCTTCCTCTTAAGTTTTGGATGAGGCCACAAAGGCAGAAAAAAGTATAAAAGATGCCAACTGTCCCCCAGAACCTAAAGAAAAGAAACATCACCTAAGCCCTCCTGTTAAAGAGATGCTCTGGAGAGAGCTGTGATGTGCTGTGTCATGGCTGCCCTGGCCTCTCTCCCGGTGGAGGTGGAGGTGGAAGGGCAGGGCTTCTCCCTCACTTGAGGTGGATGGGCAGCCCAGGGACCACTTGGAGCACTTGGCATGTGTCTATTGGGGCCTGAGGGTCATTCGCACTGCAGCTGCATCTCCCTCAGAGAAGTTCAAAGGTGGAATTCTGTGGCTGGAGATGTCCGTGTGTGACAGCAGAGTATAAAGAGCAGCATTAGGAGCAAGCAACCCTTCTTCCAAAGGCCGAAAATGATGTGTGCTGGGAACGCAAGGGAGCTATGGTCTCAAAAGGAATCCTGCCCAACATGGCTGCCAAGAGGGGCAACTTGACCCCAACAGAGCAGGGATACAGGAAACCCACAACTGAGGGCTGTGAACATCATGATCAGCCATTTGTGTGGGAGAGGCAATTTCTTAGAACTCTTTGAATTGCCTGATATATATTAACTCTTGTTAATTTTCATCTATGAACTCAGTGCTTTGCCCATTTAACAGATAAGGAAACTGAAGCACCCATGCAGGCAAATTACCAGCCCAAGGTCACACAGAGGATGATGAAGCTGGAATGTAAACTAACAACGTCTACCTCCAGAGACAGGCTCTTAATCTTACAATTCCATTTAGTCATTTTATTTAATCCTCAAACAACTCTATTACTGCCCTATTGTTATATTCAGTTGGGTCAGTAGGATATGAAGGGAAAAGTTTTCAGAAACTGATAGTGTCCTAGGGTACAAAAAAATTAAGTTTCCTTTTCTTGATTTTGCACCACCACATACCAAGGAAGGAGGTGTGATACATATGTTTACTTTCAGTAAGAGAACAATTCAGCCCACCTCCCCATCCCCTACTCCCAAAGGCTCTGGAGATCATTTGACAAACTGCAGAAATGATGGAAGACAAAACAATGCCAAGTATGCTGTTGAAATACTGAAACTTATGTGCAGTCTCTGGTTATAAGTTTCTGATATCCAGTCACAAGTAGTGAGTATGTAGTAAGCGGAGAGACAAGAAATAAAGAAATTTTTACCTTAACTGGTATAATAAAAAATTAGTTTATAAAAAGGCCTGCAGCCTTTTAAATATTATATAGAAACACATGCAAATATATGGGGATATAAAATGAGATCCTCAGGAAGAAGATTCCAGCCAGGAATACTGTACTAAAAGTGAGCTCTGTCTTCCAAGCTAATTGATAGAGGTGCTAAAAGTCACCTCTGAAAGGAATTATCACCATTTGATGATACCATTTTGCATATTCAAAATCACTGTTTTAATAGAATTTAATATGGAGCATTATTACTAACATTTCCTGAGGCGACTAAGGAATGAAGTCAGCTGGTTCGGTGCTTTACAGAGTCAACTGGGACTAAAGCAAGAGTCAGCCTTT
Source organism: Redunca redunca (assembly GCA_006410935.1). Taxonomy (NCBI): domain Eukaryota; kingdom Metazoa; phylum Chordata; class Mammalia; order Artiodactyla; family Bovidae; genus Redunca; species Redunca redunca. The sequence goes on along the minus strand of SJYQ01000333.1, from coordinate 473,575 downwards.
CTGGCACAAGAAAGACTACTGCAAAGAAAGGCAGGTGTGTGACTCTTGCCTGTCCCAGACTACTTCTTCATGATAAGTGCTTCTGATTTTCCTGCAAGGTTCCACCTCCATTTCATTATAGGTCTATATGGTTTAGGTGAAGCTGGAAACCCCTCCCCATGTCCCTGAGTCAAGAACAGAGCTGGACACAAGACCCTGTGCTAACCATCAGTCTGTCTACTCCATAACTCAGCTACACAAGACTCAAGCAATTGAGAGTTTCCCCTTGGACTCTTGCCTTGGCCTTATAGAGAAGATACTCTTCAATTGTTGAGATTGCTTAAACTGGTAGAATGGTGCCTGGAGTGGCTGGGGTCATCTTTGCCACAAAGGAGGGTGGAGAGAGGGGCATCGCTGTTTTAGCACTTGTATCAGGCCTCACCGGAATTCAAAACTCCCCTGGACTTTTCAGTTTCATACCCAGTAAATTTTGTTTTTGTTCTTTTCTGAACCCAGTTTGAGTTCGGGATCTGTCACTTGTACAGGAACTGGTCAGGACCATGTCAATAGCCCCAAGCAAGGCAAGTTGACGACATATGGCCTAATCAGCTATTGCCAGCACTTAGAAAACAATCTGAAAAAACAACCTCAAGATTAAGTCAATTACACAGAGTTTGACCTGACAGGAGACAAAGAGAGATGCCCACGAATCACCACACTGGCTGTTTCCTGCCCAAAGTGACACAAGCTATCCCTCAGTAATGACACAAGCTATCCCTTTGCTCATTTTTCTTTTGTGAAACCATCTTCTCATCCTCTTTAACCTCTGTTATAAATTAACAAGGCCATTAACAAGTGGTGGTGGTGGCTTAGTCACTAAGTCATGTCCAACTCTTTGTGACCCTATGGACTACAACCTGCCAGGCTTCTCTGTCCATGGAATTCTCCAGGCTAGAATACTGGAGTGGGTGGCCATTTCCTTCTCCAGGGGCTCTTCCCAACCCAGGGATCAAACCCAGGTCTCCTGCATTGCAGGCAGATTCCTTATTGATTGACCTATGAAGGAAGACATATAGCAAGACAGAAGAGTCACAGAGAAATCCCCATTTCCCCACCACCATATTACTACTGTAGTATCTTCTGATTGAGATTGGTTTGTATCTATAAAATTTATGTTGTTTTATGTTCAGTTTACAGTTCACCAACATATAAGTTAAAGAAAAGAATCTTCTGACATACATTGTAAATGTTCCAGATGGATCCATGTGTTTCCAACATCTTGACTTCACAGTCCTCCCAACATCTTGGCAACTCAAATTTCATGAACCCCACTGAGTAAACAAGGGAAAGATAAAAAAATCCATCTCTGCCCACCTAAACCCTAATCACAAAAAGTACTAAGCCAAAACTTTCAAAAAGCCTCTAGCATTTAGAAAGTGCTAAGAAATGCCAATAATCATCAAGTCAAGAGAACACATGGACACAGGGGGCATGAACGAACTGCAGACTTAAGCACTTTTCACCTCTTAGGTTGTGACTTACAGTAACACTTTTTGCTTTAGGTACTAGTCCCTTCCAGCCCCAAAATTCCAGTAACACCTTTTAAAATGTGCCAAATACTATGTCAGAGCATTAAAAGGATATTTTACTTGTTCCTTATTCAATGAGATATTGTCCCTATTTTACAAATGGAAAAATTGTGACCCAGAGAAGTAAAACAACTAAGGTTGTACAGTAAATAGAATCACACAAAGCTCAGCTGTATCATTTTGGATAATATATTTCCCAGAAGTTTGGTTCACACAGATTATCTCTACTGGAATAGTATCTAGAAAAGATAAATATTTTTATGTTCAGTCCTTAAAAAGAGCTACCCAAAACTCAAAAGAAATCAGGTGGAATTATACAAATGATAGTAACATAAAAATAGAACTCACACAGACTTACTAAAGACAGGCAGTCGATATACTGTGGAATTATGAAGTGATAGAAAACAGTTTACATGAGCTATGAATTAACCAGCTAATGAGTTATTCATTAAGATATCATATAATGACTTTCTGGTCTTTTAAAATTCTTTTTTTTTTTTTTTCTGGCTAGAAGGCACTATCACAAAAGTGAAAATCTATACAGTGTTATAAAGAAACAGATGTCCTATTAACAAATACTAACTAGGCTTAGAGAGGAAACAAAGGTAGTTGAGTTAGTTGCATAATGTAAGCCTCATTCTGTTTAATATAGAAAGCCCCTTTTCATCTTAATTGTTTATTCAGAGGAAATGTGATCATTGACAAGCTGTGTTTATAAACAGACTATTTTCAAAATAAGGTGATGAAATAACCCTGCCTCTCAGTTTCACTGAAAAGGAAAGTGAAGTTGCTCAACTGTGTCCAACTCTTCGTGACCCCATGGACTGTATATAGCCTACCAGGCTCCTCCGTCTATGGGATTTTCCAGGCAAGAGTACTGGAGTGGGTTGCCATTTCCCTCTCCAGGGGATCTTTCCAACCCAGGGATCAAACCTCAGTCTCCCACATTGCAGGCAGATGCTTTACCTTCTGAACCACCAAAGAAGTTTCACTGAAAACCTTATCAAAGTCAATGGACACAGCCCCAGAATCAAATGCTAGGGACATGGATCACCAGGGGAGCCTAATCTCTCTGGGCCTGTTTCTTCATTATAAAGGAGAACATTTTGGATAGGATGACCCTAGACAGCAAGGAACCAACCACAAAACAAAAACACCCTCCAGAATAACAAAGGAGGAAAGGTAGACACATTTTCTGGTTGAAGATTTGTCACTAGCCAATTACAATTGTGACCTATTTCAAGAAAACTTAATACATAAGTATATAAACACAAAATGGATAAGTTGCTGCTGTTAAGTCACTTCAGTCATGTCTGACTCTGTGCGACCCATAGACAGCAGCCCACTAGGCTCCCCTGTCCTGGGATTCTCCAGGCAGGAACACTGGAGTGGGCTGTCATTTCCTTCTCCAATGCATGAAAGTGAAAAGTGAACTATCAGCAATTATATGCCAGTAAAATGGACAACGTGGAAGAAATGGACAAATTCTTAGAAAAGTACAACTTTCCAAAACTGAACCAGGAAGAAATAGAAAATCTTAACAGACCCATCACAGGCATGGAAATTGAAACTGTAATCAGAAATGTTCCAGCAAACAAAAGCCCAGGACCAGACGGCTTCACAGCTGAATTCTACCAAAAATTTAGAGAAGAGCTAATACCTATCCTACTCAAACTCTTCCAGAAAATTGCAGAGGAAGGTAAACTTCCAAACTCATTCTATGAGGCCACCATCACCCTAATACCAAAACCTGACAAAGATGCCATAAGAAAAGAAAACTACAGGCTGATATCACTGATGAATATAGATGCAAAAATCCTTAACAAAATTCTAGCAATCAGAATCCAGCAACACATTAAAAAGATCATACACCATGACCAAGTGGGCTTTATCCCAGGNAGAAATCAAAGGGGAATTAAAGAGCCTCTTGATGAAAGTGAAAGAAGACCATGAAAAAGCTGGTTTAAAACTCAACATTATGATTATCTCAACAAATGCAGAGAAAGCGTTTGACAAAATTCAACATCCATTTATGATAAAAAAAAAAAACTCTCCAGAAAGCAGGAATAGAAGGAACATACCTCAACATAATAAAAGCTATATATGACAGTTCAGTTCAGTTCAGTCGCTCAGTCGTGTCTGACTCTTTGCGACCCCATGAATCACAGCACGCCAGGCCTCCCTGTCCATTACCATCTCCCGGAGTTCACTCAGACTCACGTCCATCGTGTCTGTGATGCCATCCAGCCATCTCATCCTGGGTCGTCCC
>SJYQ01000333.1:416045-469359 GCA_006410935.1 Redunca redunca | reverse complement strand
ATTGAGGGCAGCACTTTCACAGCATCATCTTTCAGGATTTGAAAGAGCTCAACTGGAATTCCATCACCTCCACTAGCTTTGTTCGTAGTGATGCTTTCTAAGGCCCACTTGACTTCACATTCCAAGATGTCTGGCTCTAGATTAGAGATCACATCATCATGATTGTCTGGGTCGTGAAGATCTTTTTTGTACAGGTCTTCTGTGTATTCTTGCCACCTCTTCTTAATATCTTCTGCTTCTGTTAGGTCCATACCATTTCTGTCCTTTATCGAGCCCATCTTTGCATGAAATGTTCCCTTGGTATCTCTAATTTTCTTGAAGAGATCTCTAGAATCTCTAGATTCTCTAAAGCCTCCCCCTAAAGTAGCTACCCTCTCAGTCACACTCTATCCATTACCTTGTTGACTTCCTTTAGGCACATATTACACTCTGAAATCATCTTTTTTATTGATGTGCTTATTTGTATATGGCCTCTCTCTCCCATTAAGGTGTAAGCTCACGAAGACAGGGAACTTGTCAGTCTTGTTCACTACTAGATCAAGATCTAACACATAATAGGTGCTATGAGAAGGTCAGTGGACTAATTGAACACATGGTTTATTAAGACTAAATAGCCCAGAGCTCACCAAGTGTATCAGCATCACACTGCTTTACTTTTGCGCTTGCTTTGAAGAGTCTCCAGTTGGGTATTCTGAAAAAGGAGTCATCCTGGGGGGGAACAAGAATAGAGGGACTGGGAAACTGTCCCCAGACTCATGAACCCCACCAGTGCACCCTGGCCAGCACTGGTGAGTGTCTGAGGTTGCCCATTTTCTCTGCTGGGAAGGGAGAGGGCCAGCAGCAGCTACGGATGCTAAGAGTGCTGTCATCAAAAGAGCACCTGAGTACCAGCCCCTCCACACAGGCAGCAAGAGGAATGGACAGCTCTTTGGATGTGGGGAGAGCATCCTCCTTATAGTGGAAAGGGGAGCAAGGTCCAGCCTCAGTGCATAACTAGACCTGCCATTGGAGCTGTGGCTTAGGAAAATGTCTCTGCCTGAATGTGAGCTGACAGCCCTGTTTGCTTAACATTCTGGGAGACCAGGCCCAAGGGTGCTGGGGAGGGGTGGGGTTAGTACAGCATTAAGGGAGAGAGGCTTAACCTTTTGAGTCAAGGAAAAAAAAGGGTGGGGGGTTGTTGAGTAGGACTCTCCCTACTGGCAAAAGCAGGAGGTGGGGATGACACCACAACAGCCAGAGAGCAGGTTTCTTCCCCTGGAGGAAACAATAAACCAGACTGATGCATCAGACTATGTAAGCAGCCTTGGTTCCTGGGGGATGCCAGGAAAGGAGCTGCAAGAGTAAAGAATGGCATTCTAGCCATAGGCAGGAGGGAGGGTCTCTGAGACTCTAACATGAATCTCAAATGGGACATGACCCAACTTCCTTTCCGAGTGTGTAGTATCGGATACATAAGCTTAATGTGGATGAAACTAGAAGCTTTTGCAAGCTTGATTTTGAGTTCCACGGGGTTAATATTTCAATGACTGTCAGTAAACCAGGAACAAGAAATAATGCTAAGAAACCCGAGGTGCATGCATTGGGATACTCTGTGCTCTTTCCTGACTTGCCCGGTTTCCTCCTTTAAGTCAGGTACCTTGCTCTTGGTAACTAGAAACCAACCATGGTACGTCCTCATTTCTCCCGAAAGGAATCCAAAAATCAACACTTTTGAAGCACATTTCCTCCACACACCCCCGCCCCCATTTAGATCTGTGGTTCTCAGCAGATGGTGATTTTGCCTTTCTGGACATTTACTTGAGTTTGGAGACTTTTTTGGTTGTCACAACTGTAGGGGGCAGGATGCTGCTGGCATCTAGTGGGTGGAGGCCAGGGATGCTGTGAAACAGCCTACAATGCGCAGGATGGTAACCCTCCACAGCAGAACCAGTGCTGCACAAAGTCAGCAGCACTGACTGTCAAAGTCCTGACTTACACCAAGACGACTCAAACCTTTTCTCTGCTGTGGCTCTGTCATCATGAGTGTGAGAAGGAGAAGGAAAATGACTTGTAACATTGAACCAAAGCTGACAATTCATCTGGCAAACAATTCAAACCCAGACCAATTTATCCGAGCACTCTTTTCCTGTGTTTAGTGCTGATGCCACCTCACAGAAGACTGACACTTTTCTCCAGGCATTTCCGTCTTCACTGGGTAACATTTTTAGATTGCAGGCAACTTCTTCAGACTGTTAAAAGCATTTACCTTCAATATATTAAAAAATCTCACGTACGTGTTCCTTCAGAAGTTCAATATCACAAAAGTCACAAGGCCATTTACAAGGATTACTTTCAAAGGCTTTTTATGGTTACTATTAAATAAATGATATGTTCAGTGTCCTGGAGCTTGACAGAAGAGATAATAGTAGAACCCCTGCCCTGCAGGTCTTGCAGTATCCTGATGGCCCAATAAAGAGAGGCACAAAAGAGCACTTCAATGTAATGAAAACTGTCAGGTCTCACTGCGGGGAAAAGTCACAAGGGAGACTATTTCAGAGAGATGACCCAGCGGAATAAAGGCTATTTTCCCTGCTGAAGAACCAAGTGACTGAGGAGGAACGAGGCCTCACCATCGCTGATTTTGCACCTGAGGTTAATGTGGAGGGAACGGCTGGTGGACAGGAGGGGAGGCCCCCTAGGACTACCACCCGAGCTGTTGGCTCCGTGTCCAACCTTGTAGTGAGAGCAGTTCAGCTCTGAGTCTTTGATTCACTTCCCATCACCTCAAATCTAGATACCAAATAAAATGGTTGGAAACACAAACTTATTTAGCTTCCCTGCCTGCTTCCTGGGCTTCCCTGGTAGCTCAGATGGTAAAGAATCCTCCTGCAATGTGGAGACCTGGGTTCGATCCCTGGGTTGGGTAGATCCCTTGGAGAAGGAAATGGCAACCCACTCCAGGATTCTTGCCTGGAGAAAATCCATGGACAGAGAAGCCTGGCAGGCTACAGTCCATGGGGGTCACAGAATCAGACATGACTGAGTAACTAAACACAACACATGTCTACTTCCTAACTGAGACCTTAACTATATCCTGCAAATATTGCTCTGAAAGAACACAGGCCAGGGGGCAGGTGATGTCAGCTGCCACTGTGCATGCACAAGAGAGGTCCCCCCAAGGTGGCACCTTACCAGAGCTTGGGCCACTCTTGGTTAGTGTGTTCATTTGCTAGGGCTGCTGGAACAAAGCACCACAAACTGAGTAAACAATAGCAACTTATTGTCTTATGGTCCTGGAGGCTAGCAGGCTGAGATTAAAAACTGGTTCCTTCTGACAGCTGTGAGGAAGAATCTGTTCCAGGCTTCCCCTCTAGTGTCTGGTGGTTTGCTAGCAATGTTTGATATTCTTTGGCTTGCACAAGTGTCCCCTTGATCTCTGCCTTTGTCTTCACAGAATGTTGTGTATGTCCAAATTTCCCCTTTTTATAAAGACAATAATCATAATGAATTAGGGGTCACCCTACCCCAATATGGTCTCATTTGTACTAATTACATCTGCAACAACACTGTTTCCAAATACAGTCACACTCTGAGGTCCTGGGGCTTAGGACTTTGACACTGAATTTTTGGCAGATGTCATTCAACCCATAAGAGGAAGCTGCAAAGCAGGGAAAGTTTCTGAGCTCCCAGCAATCTAGCTAACTTCAAGGTCTACATGTTAATGTATCATCACATCCCTTGATTCTGTACTCCATGGTGGCCCCAACTACTAAACTCATTAATGACTTGAGTCACTCTGGAAATGTCTCTCTCCATTGTCTATAGTCACCCTGTCAATTCAGTGTATGTCAAGGTGTATCAGAAAGGGTGAACTGACACTGAACTGCCTCTATTCTGCCTTTTAAAAATTAAATAATTGATAAATAATCTCTTTCTAGAATTGTATGTGATCCAACAAATAGTTGAGTGCTTGCTCTCTTTGGAGAGGTGAGGGGCATAGTGCCAAGAGCATAGAGGAACACAAGATTGACAGGTGTGTATCCTCATTGACCATTCTGTGGGGTAGACTGGAAGACAGAACAACAGGTCATCAGGACTTTTGTATCTGAGTGATCTAAGGACCTAACTTAGGGCTTCAATATCCAGACAGATTGTGAAACCCACAGTGGTAAGGAGGGGTTGCAGCAGAGTTTGTGTGACATCACTCTAGGGGTTGGAATTCACAAAGGTCACCCTTAAAACTTGTTCCAAACACAAACATACACTGTTGCTCTGTGCTCACCATCCCCTCTTCACATTCTCAGTCCTTGTGCCTCCTCACCAAGCTGTTACTTTAGACTGAGTACTTGTGTGTTAGCTGTGTTAGCCACTCAGTCGTATCCTACTCTTCACGACCCCATGGACCGCAGCCTGTCAGGCTCCTCTGTCCATGGGATGCTCTAGGCAAGAACACTGGAGTGGATTGCCATTCCCTTCTCCAGACTATTTGTGCCCCCCTAACGGGGCTTCCCTGATGGCCCAGTCAGTAAAGAATCCACCTGCCAATGGAGGAGACCAGGACTCAAACCCTGGGTGAGGAAGATCCTCTGGCGAAGGAAATGGCAATCCACTCCAGTATTCTTGCCTGGGAAATCCTGTGGACAGAGAAGCCTGCTAGGCTACAATCCACGGGGTTGCAAGAGTCAGACATGACCTAGTATAAACTTCAAAGAGGCCATTGGGAAGTGATTAGGTCATGAAGCTGGAGCCCTCGTGAATGGAAATTAGTGCCCTTATAAAAGAGATCCCAGAGTGCCCCCTTGCCCCTTTCACTATGTGAGTCCTCACAGTAAGGACAAGAGCACAGCCCTTTATGTACCTTGATTCCCTCTCTGCCAAGTTGTCAGGAAGCATTTAACAGGAGGCTTCCTGTGTGCTGTTCTGGATCTGTTAGGAATCCTCTGTTCCTTATTAATTCCTGAACATTCAGGAATTAAGAGGAGAGGCAAGCCTCTCCCGGGGCTGAGGGATCCAGGCATTTCCTTTGTTAGTTTTTCAATACAATGATAAGTACCCTCTTCCTTCTTATGAACCATATGGCAAAAGTGATTGTTTACAACTCTCTCTCTCTTTAATATGGATCGCCCATGTTTTGTGAGTCTGGAATTTTCATCTTTATCTGAAAATAACTACCTTGTAAGACAGTATATATGCCCACACCATGTTGATTAAAACACCTTTGCTCCATCAGAACTTTGGTCCCCATGTCTTTCTTTCTTTCTCTCTCTCCCTCTCTTTTATTTCTGGCTGATTTCCTGGAACGTGAAGTTGGCTGCATAACCCAGGAAATATTAGCCTCTCTCTTTCTTTCACTTTCTCATCGTTGACTCTGGACCACCAGGTTCCAGTCCATGAAAGGATCTCAACAAGTCTTTTCCGTATTAGTTTTCAAGTGTGTCTTTTTCTAGCTTTCAAACTTTTCAAGGATGGAGTAGGAAGGGGCACAAGATTTCCACCACAGTTTCATCTTGTTAGGATGTTGTCTCTTCAGTGAAGAACAGCACTGATCCTTTTGATACATCAATTTTAGATGTAAGTAGAATGGCAGGCTGTCCCATGCTATGGGTCTGTTTCTTCTGTAAATGAACTTTCTATATTAACAATTAACTTTCTATATTAACAATACACATTGCCATTAGTGGTGTTGGGTTTTTTGAGCGTGATATAATTTACTCTACCACCTCAGGCTAAAGATTGCTAGAAAGATTGTCACAATATCATATATATGCATCATTTTCCCCCTACCACTACCCCCTTTCCCCCAATACAGGATTTATGCTGGTCCTTGCTTTTCTGCCCTGGTAGCTCAGAGGCTAACACATCTGCCTGTAATGCAGGAGACCTGGGTTCGATCCCTGGGTCAGGAAGATCCCCTGGAGAAGGAAATGGCAACCCACTCCAGTATTCTTGCCTGGAGAATCCCATGGATGGAGGAGCCTGGTGGGCTACGGGGTCGCAAAGAGTCAGACATGACTGAGCGACTTGACTTCACTTGCTTTTCTCCACTGTGTCACAGATAGCCTTACCCAGGATATCCTGTGCAGAAAGTTGATGCTACCCTCTGGGGCAGGATAGTTCTTCATATAGGCAGCAGTCCTGACTCAGAATTCAGGCTCTAACAATGGAGACACAGACATAGAGAACAGACTTATGGAGACAGGCAGGGGAGAGGAGGGGGAGGGTGGGACAGGTAGAGAGTAACATGGAAGCATATACACTACCACATGTAACATAGATAACCAACCAATGGGAATTAGCTGTGTGACTCAGGGAATTCAAACCAGCGCTCTGTAAAAATCTGGTGGGGGGAAACGGATGGGAGGTGGAGGGAGGTCCAAGAGGGTGGGGACATAGTAAACCTATGCTTGACTCACATAGATGTATGGCAGAGGCCAACACAATATTATGAAGCAATTACCCTTCAATTAAAAATAAATTTATTAAAAAAAATCAGGCCCTGACTCAGAAATCAGGCCCTGACTCAGATTTAGTTAGCATATTCATACTGGTGGGTAATTCATTATTCTAGCAAACTGGAGGGTTTAAAACATGCTAAAATAATTAGGTAAAAAACCATAGGCTTAGGTGCCAAGAAAGTTTCAGTTCTATGTTTGCCTCTAATTGACGACATATAGCACAATGGGGGAGGCTGGGTAAGTTACTGTAACGCTTTGAAGAAGTTACCTAACCTCTTTTAATCTCAATTGTTGATCCAATTCATGGAGTTTTTAGGGAATCAAATGGGATTATACATGAAGGTTGTTAATAGCATGCCAGACCCATGGTTGATGCTTAATGTGAAAGAGCTTCTATGATTATGAAAACACAAGCAAGTTGCCTTTTTTCCTTGGTGACTCCATTCTTCCTTATTCAAAACAGAGATCATAGCCGTCATTTAGCATCATTTTATAAGAGCACTTTATATCTTAGTATCCATTAAATGCACTAACCATCTCAGATAAAAGCCTCTCTATGAAGGGAGAAACAGTTAGCTATGATTTAATAGAAAATATTTGTTCTAATACTTTATAAATAAAACTGATGCCAAACATGTAAGCTTTCTAGATGTTCCAATTCATTATTTTAAGTGCTTCTTTATCAAGTGGGAACATCTGTGTTGAAACAACTTTGATTCAGTGCTTGTCACAGCAACAGCGGTATTTATCAGGCCTACAGTAAATTTCTTTGTATGTTTGCATGTATTTGAGATGCTCAACAATTAATTAGAGAGGAAAGAAGCTCCTTTAGTAAAAATAAAATAGCAGGTATTAATAAAAAGGAAACTTTATCTGTCAGGGTTCCCAGGGGCTTCCTGATAGCTTTGCTTTTTTTCTCTTTTACATTTAAGAGAACATCATTGGTTGCTAATTTAAACACCAATTCCTAAACTGAGATCAGTATAAATCCAGATGTGACTCTGGTTTCCAAGGTTCTTTGGAAGGATGTCAAGGGTCATGAAACCTAATGCAGTGCCCAATAAGCTGCAGATCTGGATGTAGCAGCCCCAAACGCAAGACAGACAAACGAGCAACCCCTAGAAATGTGCCCAGCGTGTAACACTCAATATATATTTCTAATAAATAAATGATCTAGCTTCTGTCCCTTGTTCCCTACTTGAATATTTTAGGTCTGTAAATCTAGAAGCAGAGCCTTCAGGCAGAAAGGGGTCAGGAAGACCCAGAGAGAAGGAGGAAGAGATGAGGAGAGGGTCTGGCATTCCTCCTTAGGAAAGAGAAGAGATGAGACTGCTGAACTCCTAGGGATCATCACATAGGAAGCCAAGTGAAAACAAGGCAGAATCTCGACTCATACAAATTCAGGGGGATTTCTTTGGTTTTCTACCATCTCCAGGTGTGGGACTATTTTCCTGGAGTGGTTAGCAAGGAAATCGTAAAATGAGCAGAAATCTTGTGCCTGTCCTCCAAGACAACAAAGAGGTGGCAAGCCTTGGTCACAAGTGGAAAGGAATGCTAAGAGACAAAGGGATTGGAGAATTGAAGGAAAGGAAGGTGGTGGGGGGGCGGGGGAGGCAGGTGGGAAGAGAGTAACTGAACAGGAGTTTGGGATTAGAAGATGCAAACTGATATATACAGAATGGATAAACAACAAGGTTCTACTGTATAGCACAGAGAACTATGTTCAATATCCTGTGATAAACCATAATGGAAAAGAGTATGAAAAATGTGTATATATACACAAATGTATGTGTACACATACACAAATGTATGTGTACATATGTATAACTGAATTACATTTCTGTATAGTAGAAATTAAGACATTGTACATCAACTACATTTCAATAAGATAAATTTTAAAATAAGTACATAAAATGCAATGATGAAGACTTTTGAAAAATTCTAGAAATTAAAAAAAAAATAAAGGAAGCAGGCCAAGTCCCTGAAGCTGCAGCAAGGGAAAAAAGAAGACTTGTAGATAGCCTAAGCCAAGAAGCATCCCTGGGGTCACAGCAGTTCTAGTATGTAACTTCCTACCCTGAGCTGCATCTCTGCCACTCAGAGACCTCAAAGAGAGCAGCCAGTGTTAAATAACAATAGGAGCTAATTTTTATACGTTTCCTGTGACCTAGATACTGCTTATGGGCTAGGTGGTGCTAGTGTTCCCATTTTACAGATGAGGAGCCTGAGGCACAGAGGAGTTAAGTGTCTTTTTCAAGGTCTCACTTGTGGTAAATGGCAGAATCAGGATTTGGTCCTAAATGATTTAGTCCTGGAGACTAGGCATTTAACCACTGCCTGAGTTCTTCCTCTGTGAACTGAAGGGCACATAGCTGAGGGTATGGACCTTGGCTTTAACATCATTTACTTAAATGTGAGAAAAATAAACAATTAAGTGACAAATCAATGTCTTCACTTAATAAACTCTCCCCTCAAAATAATAAAATGCTTTTGGAAAATAATCACACAAAAAAATTACTTTCATGATAGAGCAGATCTTATAAATATTAAAGTGACTCCAAGAAGCTAGTTGAAGCAGCAGAAGTAGTGAGCTAGTTAGTTGTAAGCAAAATTGTAGATTCCACATCACCAAAAGTCAGGCCCACTGGAAATGTGTGGAGCTCTGTGTCTCCGCCCAGCGAGGCTAACAGACAAGGGCTCAGAAGATGCTTATTGGTTTGTGAGAGATTATCAAATAGCTTAAGCACCCTGGAAAAATGGAGCTCAACTGCAGGGAATAGGTCTGGCCCCATAGGGTAAATAAAATACAATTAGCAAAGTCTCTTTGGCTGGTGAGCTCTTGTAGGCTGCTACCTTCAGGCATGTGTATGTGCACACGTGACTGGCTCATGCTGTTGTAGTGTGTAAACAAAACATCCAAAAGCAGTCCCTAGAACAGATTCGAAGGCATCACAATCAGCAAAAGGATTTTGGTTCTTGACCAGTTCCTGCTGGGTCTACATTCACAGTTCACAGCTGTTCTTAGAGCTAAACCAATCATAATCTGTGAAGTAATCCAAAAGCAGTTACATGGTCCACAGTTGTAACCAGCCTCCAAGATGATCCCCAATGGTCCCTGTCTCCCCATGTTCACCACCTTGTGCAGTCCCCTCCCACTTTGCACTAGAGTAGGCCTGTATGACCAATAGAATACAGTAGAATTGAGGGTATGTCACTTTGGAGATTAGGGTGCCAACGACGCTGTCCTAGTTACTCATTTTTCTTCATCAGATCATCTACTCAGGGGGGAAGATAGCTGCCCTCTGTGAGCAGTCTTGAGAAGAGACTCATGGAGCAACAAACTGAAGCCTCCTGCCAGCACAAGTAAGTTTGAAAGCAGATGCTCAAGCCCAATCAAGACATCAAACATTCTGAATACAGTCTCATGAGTGTCCCAGAGCCAGAACCAGCCAAATAATCCATGCTCAGATTCCTGACTCTCAGAAACTGTGAAATAATATGTTGTTGTAAGCTGTACATTATGGGATAATTTATGAAAGCAGCAATAGAGAATTAATGCATCTTCTTGGCCAACATGTGCCAGTTTGAACTACCAATTTTCTTCTGCATGGAAGATGGTCTCAGGCAACAGTTTTACTGAAAATTAAATTGGGAAGACCAATCCTGTCACATGTAAGTAGTCAAAGAATACTGGAGTAGCCCTTTCAGGTCTTTCATTTTTGCAGATTCACATCCACAGAAGTGGAAAGACTTGTCCATGGACCCAGTCACTGTTATAATGTCACTGTCCTTTCAGGCACCTCAAATTCCTCAAGAGCCTCTGGGACTCACAGTCAGTCACTGGGACCATGAGTAGGGGAAAGTAGAGAGCAGGAGCTAGGAAGAGTCTTTTAATCCTTGATGGTCTTATTTCTGTCTGTTTTCCCAAGGCAATTAGTCTACAGGAATCCAAGGTAAAAAGGTTTGAGGAACCAGGGATCAAACCAAGTTAGGTTTTGCTTTTTCTCTTTACTGCTTGGCTGGGTAAACCCTTCTAGAGCTCAGGTTTACCAAGCAGATAGCAGGCCCACAGTGGGACAGTATATTCTTATTTTCAGAAGTTTACTCCTATATATCCTTCATGCCTACTAGGTCATGCTCTCAAGCTTTAGAATTTTTAGGATCTATTTCATTACAGTATTTTACCAGCCCAACACAGGGATGTCACACATAGGACCCAAGATTATTGGCTTTTGGGTTCCACTTCCACCTTTCATGGACCTTTTAACATGACACTGGCAGTGCAGAGATTTCACATCAGTAAATAATTCTAGCAGGAATAAATCAGTGAGAATCATCCCAAAACCACTGCTAAGAGGCCAGCTTCCTGAAGGACTGGAGACAGGATGTGGAGCTACTGTGTGGGAAGGAATATGAAAGCTACAGATCCAGAGTGAATGTGCCCTACAGGACAGAATAGGGTCCCAACCTCTAGAGCAGTGTGTCTCAGATTTCAGTGAGCATCAGAAGGTCCCTCAGTTCAGTTCGGTCACTCAGTCATATCCAACTCATTGCAACCCCATGGACTGCAGCACGCCAGGCTTCCCTGTCCATCACCAACTCCTGGAGCTTACTCAAACTCATGTCCATTGAGTCGGTAATGCCATCCAATCATCTCATCCTCTGTCATCCCCTTCTCCTCCGGCCTTCAATCTTTCCCAGCATCAGGGTCTTAAGCAGAAGGTTCCTGAAGGTTTGTTGAAACCATTTACTTGCCCCATTCTCAAGGTTCCTGATTCAGTATACCTGGAGTGGAGTCGGATGATCTGCATTTCTAAAAGGTTCCTGGTAATAGTGGCCTCAGAAAACTACTCTAAGGTTTAGATTTAGGGTCATAATCTCAGTGGAATTCAACAGCCAAGCAGAAATATAAAGAACTGTTGTAACATTAGGGAGTAATGAAGCCTGCTTGAAGAGAATGCACTGGTTATAGTAAACACTGTCTTCCAACAACACAAGAGAAGACTCTACACATGGACATCACCAGATAGTCAATACAAAAATCAGATTGATTTTATTCTTTGCAGCCAAAGATGGAGTAGCTCTACATAGTCAACAAAAACAAGACCAGGAACTGACTGTGGCTCAGATCATGAACTCCTTATTGCCAAATTCAGATTTAAATTGAAGAAAGTAGAGAAAACCACTAGACCATTCAGGTATGACCTAAATCAAATCCCTTATGATTATACAGTGGAAGTGACCAATAGATTTAAGGGACTACATCTGATAGAGTGCCTGAAGAACTATTGACAGAGCTTTGTGACACTGTACAGGAGGCAGTGACCAAGATCATCCCCAAGAAAAAGAAATGCAAAAAGGCAAAATGGCTGCCTGAAATGGCTGCCTGAGGAGGTCCTAAAATAGCTAAGAAAAGAAGAGAAGTGAAAAGCAAAGGAGAAAAGGAAAGATATATCTATCTGAATGCAGAGTTCCAAAGAATAGCAAGAAGAGATAAGAAAGCCTGCCTCAGTGATCAATGCAAAGAAATAGAAGAAAACAATAGAATGGGAAACACTAGAGATCTATTCAAAAAAGTAAGAGATACCAAGGGAACATTTCATACAAAGATGAGCACAATAAAGGACAGAAGTGGTATGGACCTAACAGAAGCAGAAGATATTAAGGAGAGGTGGCAAGAATGCACAGAACTATACAAAAAAGATCTTCATGACCCAGATAACCAGGATGTTGTGATCACTCACCTAGAGCCAGACATCCTGGAATGTGAAGTCAGGTGGACCTTAGGAAGCATCACTATAGACAAAGCTAGTGGAGGTGATGGAATTCCAGTTGAGCTATTTCAAATCCTAAAAGATGATGCTATTAAAGTACTGTACTCAATGTGCCAGCAAATTTGGAAAACTCAGCAGTGGCCACAGGACTGGAAAAGGTCACTTTGATTCTAATCCCAAAGAAGGGCGATGCCAAAGAATCTTCAGACTACCACAGAATTGCACTCATTTCACACACTAGCAAATTAATGCTCAAAATTCTCCAAGACAAGCTTCAACAGTACGTGAACCATCAACTTCCAGATGTTCAAGATGGCTTTAGAAAAGGCAGAAGAACCAGAGATCAAGTTGCCAATATCTGTTGGATCATAGAAAAAGCAAGAGAATCCCAGAAGAAACATCTATTGCTTTACTGATTATACCCAAATTTTGCCTGTGTAGATCACAAGAAACTGTGGACAATTCATCAAGAGATGGAAATACTAAACCACCTTACCTGTCTCCTGAGAAATCTGTGTACAGGTCAAGAAGCAACAGTTAGAATTGGACATGGAACAACAGACTGGTTCCAAATTGGGAAAGGAGTATGTCAAGGATATATATTGTCACCCTGCTTATTTAACTTATATGCAGAACACATCATACGAAATGCAGGGCTGGATGAAGCACAAGCTGGAATCAAGATTGCAGGGATAAATGTCAATAACCTCAGATACACAGATGATACCACCCTTAAGCAGAAAGCGAAGAAGAACTGAAGAGCCTCTTGATGAAAGTGAAAGAGAAGAGTGAAAAAGCTGGCTTAAAACTTAACATTCAAAAAACTAAGATCGTGCATCTGGTCCTATCACTTCATGGCAAATAGATGGGGAAACAATGGAAGCAGTGACAGACACTATTTTCTTAGGCTCCAAAATCACTGCAGGTTGTGACTGCAGCCATGAAATTAAAAGATGCTTCCTCCTGGGAAGAAAAGTTATGACCAACCTAGACAACATATTAAAAAGCAGAGACATTACTTTGCCAACAAAGGTCCATATAATCAAAGCTATGGTTTTTGCAGTAGTCATGTATGGATGCGAGAGTTGGATCATAAAGAAGGCTGAGCACCAAAGAACTGATGCTTTTGAACTGGGATGTTTAAGAAGACTCTTGAGAGTCCCTTGGACTGCAAGGAGGTCAAATCAGTCAATCTTAAAGGAAATCAGTCCTGAATATTCATTGAAAGGACTGATGCTGAAGCTTAAACTTCAATACTTTGACCATTTGATGTGGAGAACTGACTCATTAGAAAAAACTCTGATGCAGGGAAAGATTGAAGGCAGGAGGACAAGGAGACAACAGAGGATGAGATGGTTGGAAGGCATCACCGACTTAACGGACTTGAGTTTGAGTAAGGTCCAGGAGTTGGTGATGGACAGGGAGGCCTGGTGTGCTGCAGTCCATGGGGCTGCAAAGAGTCAGACACGACTAAGCAACTGAACTGAAGGAAGCCTGTGGTGAACTGAAAAAAAAATGAATCCATGATTTAAAAGCCATTCAAATCAAAAGCATTATTTTAAACACAGCGGAGGAAGGCAGACGTCTGGCACCCTGGCTCATGTGTTGGCTCTCACTATTTACTCTAACAGCTCCACATGTACCCTTTGAAAACAGCACAGAAATTCATAACATAATCAGAGTTCTGTAACTTAAATTGGGCCTCTTTTCCCCTGAGTCCTTTTTCAGAGAAGTTATATAGATCATTAATAATTTGAGCACCATACTCATGCCCATTAGAAATGAGCTGACAGATACCAGGGAAATGTAATTAAGACCTAAGATTTGGCAAGTGTGCTGGATATTCCACATTTCCCCCTTTATACTCACTCTCCCACCCTACTGTGCTCCCAGAGACAGAGCTCTGGGGATCTAGTGAACTGGGCTCCCTAACCTTCCAGTTTCTGATCGGGATTGGCCAACATGAGGCTTTGGTAGGAGATAGGAGGGAGAAGGAGCGAGAGATCACTCCCGAGCCATGATTGTCACTACTCGTGCTTTTCTAAGACCACAACTCCAATTTGGTGGAGCCCTCCTAGACTCACAGCTGCTTCCTGGGAAGTCATTTCTCCCCTGGTCACTTCACGTCCACAGGCAGAAGCAGCTCCCTGCTTCACTATTCCCTGTCGGTTTCCCATAGCCCCGACCCAATTTCTAGTCCCCTCACTACATTCCCTTCAGTCACTTGTTCTGAGTGCGTTTTGTGTCATGATGGCGACTGCAGCCATGAAAGTAAAAGATGTTTGCTCCTTGGAAGAAAAGCTATGATAAACGTAGAGTGTATTAAAAAGCAGAGGTATCAGTTTGTTGACAAAGACCCATATAGTCAAAGCTTTGGTTTTTCCAGTAGTCATGTACAGATGTGAGAGTTGGACTATAAAGAAAGCTGAGCACTGAAGAATTGATGCTTTCAAACTGTGGTGTTGGAGAAGACTCCGAGAGTTCCTTAAACAGCAAGGAGATCAAACCAGTCAATCCTAAAGGAAATCTACCCTGAATATTCATTGGAAGGACTGATGCTGAAGCTCCAATACTTTGGCCATGTGATGCGAAGAGCCAACTCATTGGAAAAGACCCTGATGCTGGGAAAGACCGAAGACAAGAGGAGAAGGGGACGACAGAGGACGAGTTGGTTGCATGGCATCACCGACTCAACGGACATGACTTTGAGCAAACTCAGGGAGATGGTGAATGACAGAGAAGCCTCGCATGCTGCAGTCCATGGGGTTGCAAAGAGTTGGACACGACTTAACAACAATACCTGGAATGTCCTGATTCAGTTTTACTGTACGAGATGCAGAACATTCCTCATTAGCATCACTGTTACATAAGACAATTTAGCAGCAACAAAGCAAACAAAGCAAACAGGTCCTTTGTCCTTCAGTAAAACTAAATACTAACTGTTGTTCAATTATATAATTTCACATTTTTCCTCCAAATGCCAATCAGCCTTCCATTTCTGGAGCCCAGGTTGAGGTGGTTGAGGGGAAGACCAGATAAGCACAATATCAGCCTCATCAACAAGGATCTCCCTGCTGCCAAGCCTTCTGTTTGCTACTGTTCACTCAGCAGCCTCTGAAAGCACTATTAGGAGTCCCAGATGAGACCTGTCATTACAGTCCAGGGATCCCAGAGCTAGGACACAGTTGTGCACACCTGACATCTCCATGCAATTGCTCAGATCTCCCCAGTTTGTCAGTGACACATTTGGGACAACTGTCAACCTTTTAGTTCCTCAGGTTTCAGGCAACAGAAAACGCCACAGGTAACTAAAAACAGAACTTGCCGATCTCCACAAATTGGTCTGCTGGTGAAATCAGGCTGCCGGGGTCTCGTTAGGAGTGACAGGTCAGTATCACTTCTTATTTCATGACAAGAAAATACAAACCATCCTGGGCAATGAGGCAAAGGCATACATGAGAAATCATAAATTGGCAGCTCGCAGGCATGTCTCGGTTGGCCCGTGTAGTGTTTTTGTTTTTTTTTCTTAAGTTGGTTGCCAACATACAATGTTTGAGAGAGTTCATATAAAAATCTAGAGTTTCAGCTTTTACTAGAAAAAAAAAAATCTCTCAAAGCAGTATGATGCTGTACATGGAATAAAATAAACCATAAACCTTGATGGAAATCTTAACGGTTGTAAACTAATAAGAGAATGAGAATGGTTTAGTTTTGTTCATCACCTAGAGAGACACTAATAATCAGGTATCTGTTGATTGCAAGACAGCTACTGCAGACAGAAGTGCAGAGAACACACATTTACATCAGCCTGATGTTCAGCAAGCACATTACTTGTGATTTCAAAATTGCTAAGGAATAACTGGGTCCCAGGGCGTTATCTCTTTTGTGACAGGAATGGTTGGAGACATCCATTTAATAGGTAGCAAGGGGGTGGGAAGCTGGACAACCATGGATTACACTGATGTCAGGAGGAAAACAATGCTTCCCTTCTTGTGTGGCAATGAATATATCAGCTACTAGGGAGGTCCTTCTGTGAAAATCAGGCTTCCTGATCTCCAGGCCTGTCCCATCACCCAGAAGGCCACAGTGGCACAAGAGGGTCCAGGTTTGAAAACAGCCTAACCAAGCAGTGAGAGTTGGCTTCCCTGGAGGCTCAGACGGTAAAAGAATCCACGGGTAATGCAGGAGACTCGGTCCCATCCCTAGATCAGGAAGATCTCCCGGAAAACAGAGTGACTACCCACTCCAATATTCTTGCCTGGATAATTCCATGAACAGAGAAGCCTGGCAGGCTACAGTCCATGGAGTCGCAAAGAACTGGACATGACTGAGCGACTAATATTTTTATTTTTTCACAAGCAATGAGAGTAAAACATAATCTTGAAAAACAAGTGATGTTGGCTGCCCAAGAAGGTGGGGGAGGCGGTGTGCCCTCCCCCTGCCCCTCCCCACTGCCCTGCTCCATTTCTCCAAGGGCTAATTTAAGGGAGGGTTTTGCTTCAGGAGCCAAACCACACTGGGACATTATTTCACTTTCTCCTTTCCTCCCGTTTGTCGCCCACTAGTCACACTTTAAAACACACATACATATACTGCACCTTAAAGACAGAGGACAAGCAGAGATTTATAGCGAAAAACACATTTGCAAGAGTAGAAAATATTCCATTTCTCAACTCAAGCCTTTCAGACAGCCCACCCAGACTCTTCCCGTCATCCTAAAATCTGTTTAACATGGACCACAACTATAAATTTTCTATGACAATAACATTAGCCAAAACTGATGGCACCAGGCATAGAATTATGGGCCAGCCATGTGCACATCACTTTATTTAGACCTCATTTAATCCTCTTGATAATCCTATGAGGGCAGCACCATTATTATCTCAATTTTAAGGTTGAGGAGCTTTAGCTCAGGGATATTAAAACAGCTTGTTCAAGGTCATCAGGCAGTAAGTAGCAGAGCCAGGATTCAAAGGCGATTTCTCTGCTCCCAGAATCTGAGTGACACTGGAGACACCAAGGTAATTTTCTCAGAGGTTGTCATGGCAAAGACTTTGGTGCATGTACAGGCCAAAAGTGAAACACAGAGGGGATGACATTTCCTCACATCACAGCCTCGACACAAGTGAGTGTGATGAGAGACCCAGAACTTGAAGCAGGCTATTCCCAGAGTTCTAAGTTATCCAGTTCTCCCTGGGCTTGTTTCCTTCATTGAGCACAATATCATGCAGTCTTCATCAAGGTGAAGTTATTAATTAATGGCCTTCAGTCTTCCAGAACCTAAGGGCAGCCTTCAGCCTCCAGCCAACAATAAGCTAGGACCCTCAGTCCGACAGCCACAAAGGAATTCTGCCTAGAACTTGAGTAAACAGGGAATGAATTCTTCCCTAGTCAAGCTAGAAACACCACTCAGTTGATACCTCGATGACACAGTTTTGAGAGACTCTAAACAGAAGACCAAGTTAAGCTGTGCCCAAACTCCTGACCACACAACTGTAAAATAATAAACGTATTTTAAGTCATTGAGTTTGTGATAATTTGTTATACAACAAAGGAAATCCCACCCAGCCCCCCCAAAGAAACCTGATACATAAACAGTAAAACAGGGATTATGGCCCAAAAACTAGGTCTGATTTTTTTTTCCAACCGACTACTGTCACTCAGAGAAACAAGAAGCAGGCAATAAAACTCCATGCAATTTCAGAATGGTTCATTACCAGGGACCCAGTATGTGCACCCCATGCAGCTCAGTGGAGGCTGGGCTTGCTAGCGGATACAAACGATCACAGCACTGCCCTCAGGGAGACACAGACTCCAAGCAAGAACTGTGATCCTGAAACTTCTAGGATGGTCACACGCAGGGAGGGCTCTAGGGTGAGGATGCAAGCTAGGAGTTCTTCAGTGGGAGGAAATGTGGGTAAGGGCATCAGATAGGGGCCACTTTTGACCTAGGTCTTCCAGGAAGAGAGAGTATACCTCTGGCAAACAAAGGAGCATAGAGCAGACTAAAGAAAACGTGAAAATTGTCCGTAACATGACCACTCACAGAGGTACACTCCCTCCCCAACGTTTGTGTGAATAAGTAAACTGTGGGGGACGGAGGGAAGGAGAGGGTGAGCTATCTTCTACTGGATCATCTGTACATATGTCTGTTATATGGAGTGAGTCTCCACAGTCACAAAGAACAGACTTGTGGTTGCCCAAGAGGTGAGTGGAGAAGGGATGCATTTGGAGTTCTGCATTAGTAGATGCAAACTAGTAAATACAGAATGGATAACCAACCAGATCCTACCATATAGCCCAGGGAACTATATTCAATATCCAGTGATAAACCATAATGGAAAAGAATATAAAAAAGAATGCATGTGTATGCTCAACTGAATCACTTTGCTGTATAGCAGAAATTAACACAACATTGTATATCAACTATACTTCAAGAAAATAAAGGTTAAAGTGAGTGAGTCTCAGGACTATGTTGTTGCGTCACTCAGTCGTGTCCGACGCCTTGCAACCCGTGGACTGCAGCACACCAGGCTTCCCTGTCCTTCACCATCTCCCAGAGCTTGCTCAAACTCATGTCCATTGAGTTGGTGATGTCATCCAACCATCTCATCCTCTGTAATTCCCTTCTCCTCCTGCCTTCAATCTTTCCCAGAATCAGGGTCTTTTCTAATGAGTCAGTTCTTCACATCAGGTGGCCAAAGGATTGGCATTTCAGTTTCAGCATCAGTCCTTCCAATGAATATTCAGGACTGATTTAAGATTGACTGGTTTGATCTCCTTGCAGTCCAAGGGACTCTCAAGAGTCTTCTCCAACACCACAGTTCAAAAGCATCAATTCTTCAGTGCTCAGCCTTCTTTATGGTCCAACTTTCACATGTGTACATGACTACTGGAAAAACCATAGCTTTGACTTGACGGACCTTTGTTGGCAAATTAATGTCTCTGCTTTTTTAATATGCTGTCTAGGTTGGTCATAGCTTTTCTTCCAAGGAGCAAGCGTCTTTTAATTTCATGGCTGAAATCATCATCTGCAGTAATTTTGGAGCCCAAGAAAATAAGTCTGTCACTGTTTCCATTGCTTCCCCATCTACTTGCCATGAAGTGATGTGACCAGATGCCATGATCTTAGTTTTTTGAATGTTAGAGTTTTAAGCCAACTTTTTCACTCTCCTCTTTCATCTTCATCAAGAGGCTCTTAAGTTCCTTTTCACTTTCTGCCATAAGGATGGTCTCATCTGCATATCTGAGGTTACTGATACTTCTCCTGACAATCTTGATTCCAGTTTGTGCTTTATCCAAACTATTTCACATAAAGCACTCTGTATATAAGTTAAATAAGCAGGGTGCTAATATACAGCCTTGACATATTTCTTTCCCAATTTGGAAACAGTCCATTGTTCCATGTCTGGTTCTAACTACTGCTTCTTGACCTGTACATAGATTTCTCAGGAGGCAGGTCAGGTGGTCTGGTATTCCCATCTCTTGAAGAATTTTCCATAGCTGTGATCTACACAGTCAAAGGCTTTGGTGGTAGTCAGTAAAGCAGAAGTGGATGTTTTTCTGGAATTCTCTTGCTTTTTCTATGATCCAAAGGATGTTGGCAACTTGATTTCTGGTTCCTCTGCCTTTTCTAAATCCAGCCTGAACATCTGGAAGTTCTCAGTCATGCACTGTTGAAGCCTGGAAGAATTTCGAGCATTACTTTGCTAGCGTGTGGGATGAGTGTAATTGGGCAGTAGTTTGAACATTTTTTGGCATTGCCTTTCTCTGGGATTGGAATGAAACTGATCTTTTCCAGTCTTGTGACCACTGCTGTTTTCCAAATTTGCTGGTATGTTGAGTGGAGCACATTAACAGCATCATTTTTTAGGACTTGAAACAGCTCAACTGCAATTCCATCACCTCCACTAGCTTTGTTCGTAGTGATGCTTCCTAAGGCCTCTTGATATTGCATTTTTCTAATCCGAGAAAGACCAAAGCTATAGGAGTTGTAGTGAACACTGGCTACTGCAGGTGTTCAACCTGCATTCCTTTTATTGGCTCTGTGCACCCATCCACCTGTGACCTTCAGCACTAGAACTTCTTCACCCCTACATAGAATGAATGCCTGGGAGGTTACTCACCATCTTCACCTCAGCACCCCCAACTCGTAGTCAGTGATAATGACGGGCTGGTTCCAAAGTACAAAAGCCTGAAACTGTATCCAGGCTTTTGGAATAGGAAATTGCAACCCACTAGTGGCTGACTTTATTTTTCTGGGCTCCAAAATCACTGCAGATGGTGACTGCAGCCATGACGTTAAAAGACACTTATTCCTTGGAAGGAAAGCTATGACCAACCTAGACAGCATATTAAAAAGCAGAGACATGACTTTGTCAACAAAGGTCCATCTAGTCAAGGCTACGGTTTTTCCAGTGGTCATGTATGGATGTGAGAGTTGGACTGTAAAGAAAGCTGAGCGCCAAAGAACTGATGAACTGTGGTGTTGGAGAAGACTCTTGAGAGTCCCTTGGACTGTGAGGAGATCCAACCAGTCCATCCTAAAGGAGACTAGTTCTAAGTGTTTATTGGAAGGACTGACGTTGAAGCTAAAACTCTAATACTCTGGCCACCTTATGCAAAGAACAGACTCATTTGAAAAGACCCTGATGCTGGGAAAGATTGAGGGCAGGAGGAGAAGGGGATTACAGAAGATGAGATGGTTGGATGGCATCACCGACTCAATGGACATGGGCTTGGGTGGACTCTCGGAGTTGGTGATGGACAGGGAGGCCTGGTGTGCTGCAGTTCATGGGGTCGCAAAGAGTCGGACACGACTGAGCAACTGAACTGAACTGAACAGTATTCTTGCCTGGAGAGTCCCGTGGACAGAGGAGCCTGGCAGGCTGCCGTCCATGGGGCCACAGAGTGTTGGACATGACTGAGTTATTGAGCACACATGAATCCAAGCTCCTGTGTCCCTGTTCCTTGAAATAAAAGGCTTTTACTCTAGTCTCCAAGGCCGCCCCTGAGTTTTAAAATGCCGGCTCAAGAATCAATGATTAAGAAATGTGAAGATACAGAAACAAAGACGAGCTGTTAGGTCCAGAAACTGATAACAATTTAGACCATAAACCAGTCCATGTTAGGTAATAAACCCAGCTTCCTTCTCATGAAGCAGTACAAACCCTAGAGCTTCCAATGGACAGGCTGAATATAAGACATCACTTGAAACTATGTCCTGTCTTGGTTTCGTTTCCACCCCTATCCTGATTCCTTTGCTCCTGGGAACATTTCCTTAATAAATTCCTTACATGTGTGTCCTTAGCTCAGGATCTGCTTCTAGGGGAACACAACTCAAGAGGAAAAAAAAAAATATATCCCATGACTTCAGACATGTGGTGTTCGGCTGTTTTTTGGAGCTTAGTAATCAGGAACATTCTCTGAGTTGGGCCGAGTCAGAGCATCATGCCTACCTCTAGAGGTCACATACTTCGTCCTCCATTATCTGTTGCCCACCCTGTTGACACCTTCTGCTGTCACCTTATAGCTGCTACTAAGTTCATCCAGGCCATTGTTGACAAAGGTCCTGAAAACATTCTACTTGCCCTGGGCAGGGGCCTATACAGCCAAGCTCTGACACCCACATTTAAAACTGAAAAATCAACATTTATTACAGTAACAGTGATTTCAACACTCTAACCTAAAACTTGGGTCATGATGACATATTCGTGACCCATGAGCTCTCTCATAGTTTATTCTGGAGGAAAAATTCAGGTCACAAAGCTCACAGAGATAAGCTATTGGCCCCTATGAAACATGTCAAATCAGAACAATATTAACACGCTGCTATATAATTGTAAAATAACTCTCCTGAAAAGTGAAGCTCTTCCCTGTATCATATATTGCTTTCATTTATGCTAAGAAATTGCCAGATGCTTTTTAAGAGTTGGAAATCTATGAGAAAAAAAAAAGGAAAAACAGATGTCTTTATTTGGATTCTTATCCAGTATGGTAAGAAAGATTTAAACTCTAGAAGGGGATTTTTTTTTTCCCCATTTAAGTTAGAATAACATAGTTAAGCAGAAAAGTGGGCCATTGGCAAAAGCTGAACCCTTTCACGTGAAATAGATACTTTAAGCATATCACCCTCTTACCAAGTAGTTTTCACAATGTCATGGTGCTAGTTTAAAATTTTAAGGAAAATAGAAATTAAAATTTGCCTAAAATAATCCTTTGAGAGAAGCAACAAAATACTTCAAATGTGAGTCAGCAACTTACTGCCTGCATCCTCTTAATAGGTTCATATACTACTTCCAATCTATCTCTTTGTTTTATAAGAGAAAACAATTCGGAAACAATATAGATGGGAAAGTTCAGAGGGCTGGAATGATAGCTAAATACAATGGGAGTGAAGCACCATGACAGCCACCACGGAGAGTGAACAGTAGACTCTCAGGGTAAGGGGAGTAGTGATGAACACAACTTTGGGATCAAGGATTTGTAGGTTTTCTTTCCAATTGTAATGCTGGATAATTTTGAGCAAATTACTTCATCTCTGTGAACCTCATTTTTCTGGATCTGTAAAACGGGGCTAATGATACCTTTCATGGAATCAGGATGTGGAATAAAGATATGTGTATGTAGTAGGATGGAGAAATATTTATTCATCAGGATTCCAGGAGATTTGAGAAAGATATACTATACATGACTACTGGAAAAACCATAGCTTTGACCAGATGGACCTCTGCTGGCAAAGTAATGTCTCTGTTTTTTAATATGCTGTCTAGGTTGATCATAGCTTTTCTCCCAAGGAGCAAGTGTCTTTTAATTTCATGGCTGCAGTCACCATCTGCAGTGATTTTGGAGCCCCGCAAAATAAAGTCTCTCACTGTTTCCAATGTTTCACCATCCATCTGCCATGAAGTGATAGGACCAGATGCCATGATCTTAGTTTTTTGAATGTTGAGCTTTAAGCCAACTTTCTCACTCTCCTCTTTCACTTTCATCAAGAGGCTCTGTAGTTCTTCTTTGCTTTCTGCCATAAGGGTGGTGTTATCTGCATATCTGAGGTTATTTATATTTCTCCCTGCAACGTTGATTCCAGCTTGTGTTTCATCTAGCCTGGCATTTTGCATGATGTACTCTGCATGTAAGTCAAATAAGCAGGGTGACAATATACAGCCTTGATGTACTCCTTTCCTGATTTGGAAGCAGTCTGTTGTTCCATGTCCAGTTCTAACTGTTGCTTCTTGACCTGCATACAGATTTCTCAGGAGGCAGGTCAGGTGGTTTGGTATTCCCATTTCTTGAAGAATTTTCCAGTTTGTTGTGATCCACACAGTCAGAGGCTTTGGCGTAGTCAATAAAGCAGATGTTTTTCTGGAACTCTCTTGCTTTTTCGATTATCCAAAGGATGTTGGCAATTTGATCTCTGGTTCCTCTGCCGTTTCTAAATCCAGGTTGAACACCTGGAAGTTCACAGTTCATGTACTGTTGAAGTCTGGCTTGGAGAATCTTGAGCATTACTTTGCTAGTGTGTGAAATGAGTGCAATTCTGCGGTAGTTTGAACATTCTTTGGCATCCCCCTTCTTTGGGACTGGAATGAACACTGACCTTTTCCAGTCCTATGGCCACTGCTGAGTTTTCCAGATTTGCTGGCATATTGAGTGCAGCACTTTCACAGCATCATCTTTTAGCATATGAAATAGCTCTACTGTAATTCCATCACCTCCACTAGCTTTGTCTGTAGTGATGCTTCCTAAGGCCCACTTGACTTCACATTCCAGGATGTCCGGCTCTAGGTGAGGGATTACACCATCGTGATTATCTGGGTTGTGAAGATCTTTTTTGTACAGTTCTTCTGTGTATTCTTGCCACCTCTTCTTAATATCTTCTGCTTCTGTTAGGTCCATACCACTTCTGTCCTTTATTGTGCCCATCTTTGCATGAAATTTTCCCTTGGTATCTCATTTTCTTGAAGAGATCTCTAGTGTTTCCCATTCTATTGTTTTCCTCTATTTCTTTGCACTAATCACTTAGGCAGGCTTTCTTATCTCTCCATGCTATTCTTTGGAATTCTACATTCAAATGGGTATATCTTTCCTTTTTCTCCTCTGCCTTCACTTTTCTTCTTTTCTCAGCTCTTTGTAAGGCCTCCTCTGACAACCATTTTGCCTTTTTGCATTTCTTTTTCTTGGGGATGGTCTTGATTACAGCCTCCCATACAATATCACAAACCTCTGTCCATAGTTTTTCAGGCACTCTATCAGATCTAACTTGGGCCTTCCCCAGTGACTCATATGGTAAAGAGTCTGCCTGCAGTGCAGCAGACCTGGGTTCAATCCCTGGATCAGGAAGATCCCCTGGAGAAGGAAATAGCAATCCACTCCAGTATCCTTCCTTGGAAAATCCCATGGACAGAGGAGCCTGGTAGGCTACCATCTATGGGGTCGCAAAGAGTCAGACAGGACTGAGTGACTTTACTTACTTATCATATCTAATCCCTTAAATCTGTTTGTCACTTCCACTGTATAATCATAAGGGATCTGATTTAGGTCATACCTGAATGGTCTAGTGGTTTTCCCTACTTTTTTAAATTTTAGTCTGATTTTGGCAATAAGGAGTTCATGATCTGAGCCACAGTCAGTTCCCAGTCTTGTTTTGCTGACTGTATAGAGGTTCCTCATCTTTGGCTTCAAAGAATATAATCAATCTGATTTCAGTATTGACCATCTGGTGATGTCCATGTGTAGAGTCTTCTTTTGTGTTGCTAGAAGAGGATGTTTGCTATGACCAGTGACCAGTGCCTCAGTAACAAGCCATGCCCTGTAGGGCCCCCCAAGATGACAGGTCATGGTGGAGAGGTCTGACAAAATGTGGTCCACTGGAGAAGGGAATGGCAAACCACTTCAGTATTCTTGCCTTGAGAACCCCATGAATAGTATGAAAAGTAGCAATTGTACTCCAGGGCATTTACTACCCCTATCCACAAATGAAAATATATATTCATCAAACCTTGTACAAGAGTTTTCATAACAGTTTTATTCATAATAGTCAGAAAACTTGGCACCTCCTAACTTCACACATCCCCACTAGTGCAGGCTATTTGGCAGGCTTCTCAAGACCAGATGTGAACACCAGCCTCCGTGCTTATGTTTCCCTTCAACCTGTCCCCCTCCAGCACCTGAAGCACTCTTCCCAGCCTCTCTCTTGGCAGAGACACTAAGATAGGTCTGTAGGGTGATTAAAAGCCCTATGCCATATATTGTGTGATTCCACTATATGAAATGTCAAGAAATACAGAGAGACAAATACAGAGATACAGGAAGTAAATAAGTAGTTGTCAGAGATTAAAGGGTGGGTGTAATGGGGATTGACTACGAAGGGGTACAGGATTTCTTTTGAGGGTGATGACATAGTTTAAAATAGTAGTGATGGTTGTGCAATGCTGAATATACTAAGAGAACACTAAACGGTACATATTAAAAGAGTGAAGAGTGAATTTTATGATATGTAGATTACATGTCAATAAAGCTAAATAAATTACTTAAAAAAAAACAAAAAGCAAAAATAAAACTTTAATCTAGTCACTCCTTCTAAAAGTCACCCTCAGTCAATAAGAGTGATTCTCCAGGGTTCCCACCCCTCACTTGACTTTGAGGAAGAGAATGTCCCCTCTGTCCTCTCCCTCAAGGGTCTCCTCAGGGTTGGACAAATTCTACAGCTCCTTAGTTAGCTGCCTACAGAGGTGCAGTTAAAGACATGGTGGGAGATGTCCAGCCTCATTTGTGAGTGGCTCATGGGATACTTAGCACCTTTTGTTTGGAGCTTTAGGCCTTAACTATAAATCCGAACACTGAAAAAATTTCCCACTCAATATTATTAATACAAGTGACATGAATATTTCTTCCAGAAATTTGGAAGAATATAAATTATATACACAAGAAGAACCAGATCTTCAAAATGCTACAAAAGAGGTATGTTAGTATATCTTTACTGCAAGTAAGAATAAAAAGCAGTAGTATTATTAATGCTGAGCAAAACTAAAGATGTTGCACAGACCCCTCAGCCTTCCACCAGTGGGTCTTTGGTGGCATCTGTTGCTAGATTTGCCTTGCTTGGCTAATAAGAAAGTCAGAGTCACAGAGGAAGTCAAGTAGAGGCAGGCGTGGCCTTGGAGAAAGGTTAAGGCCTTCACCTGACCTGACAACCGGAGATTAGACCCAAATTGATTTTGGTAACTTTGAGGAGATTTAAAGGAAAGAGCAGAAAATGCCCTTTAGTTAGAAATGAACAATCTTTAGCTTCAGGCATCATTGGTAAATGGGTGATTTTTATCAAGTAGCAGAAGTATTACCTTTTTAGTACTAAAGTTACTTTTTTATTTGGACTGAATCTTCCAAACAATCATATACTTCTTTGCAGTCCTATCCAGAGTAAACTGATCACATCACCCTCTTAGTTATTCAAGGTCATTACTACAAATCCTAACTGGTGTTCTAAGGATATAAAAGAGTGACACACTCAAAAGCCATTTGATATGAGCAGGTACTTTGCCCCAGACACTATAGGGGAAAAACAAAAACAAAAACACCTTATCCACTGTTTTTTCAATTGTTTATTCCTTACAGACTTTTCTGAATTATTCCTTGTGATTAATCAGATGACCCTTCTCGCTGCTGCATACTGTCCACTGTGTGTGTGCATGTTAGTTGCTCAGTTGTGTCTGACTCTTTGCGACCCGTTGGACTGTAGCCCACCAGGCTTCTCTACCCATGGGATTCTCCAGGCAAGAATACTGGAGTGGACTGCCATTTCCTTCTCCAGAGAATGCTCCCAACCCATGGGTCGAACCCTGGTCTCCTACACTGCAGGCAGATTCTTTACCATTTGAGCTACAGTATAAGAGACATTACTTCGCCAACAAAGGTCCGTCTAGTCAAGGCTATGGTTTTTCCAGTAGTCATGTATGGATATGAAAGTTGGACTGTGAAGAAAGCTGAGGGCCGAAGAATTGATGCTTTTGAACTGTGGTGTTGGAGAAGACTCCTGAGAGTCCCTTGGACTGCAAGGAGATCCAAACAGTCCATTCGTGTTCATTGGAAGGACTGAGGCTAAAGCTGAAACTCCAATAGTTTGGCCACCTCATGCAAAGAGTTGACTCATTAGAAAAGACTCTGATGCTGGGAGGGATTGAGGGCAGGAGGAGAAGGGGACGACAGAGGATGAGATGGCTGGATGGCATCATGGACTCAATGGACATGAGTCTGAGTGAACTCCGGGAGTTGGTGATGGACAGGGAGGCCTGGCATGCTGCGATTCATGGGGTCGCAAAGAGTTGGACACGACTGAGTAACTGAACTGAACTGAAAGGAGGATTAAATTAGAAGCCCTTATAACCTGATGTTCCTGGTCTTTGGGCTTGGAAACCACATAACCATGTGCATTTGAACTTCATGAAAATAAAGAGTAAGTTAAGACAATGGGTCTGAGCAGACCTCTAGGAAACAAAATGTGTTATCTCCCCTGTATGTAAATCAAGGTTTGCTATTCAGGGACTATTTGTGGTTATTTCTTGGTTCTGGCTCTGTTTGGCATAGGTGAGGTTACCAGATACTTTTTCTGAATTCCTAATAAGTAATGCTGGACCACAGTTTCCAGACAGAATTTAGACATCACAAGGAGGCATTAATTCTCATATCACTGGGTTATTATTTTAATTAAAAATCTGTCAAGATATGAAAATAGTGCATCTTTGAAAGTGCCTTAATATCACTAAGGAGTCAGTTACTCACTTACCTGGCCCATATCTTGAAATTAATTCCTGAAGCTATTTATACTGTGTGGGCTGTCCCTGGAGCCGCACTTTAAAGGATGCTATTTCCAGCACGAGCTCAGTCATTCAGGGAAGTATTCTGGGGTTTTCAGTTCAAAAAAATCAAATTAGTATAGCTGGGCCGATTACCAAAAGCCATTAGGAGACTTGGACTGCCTTTTTAACAGCTCCCTCTTCTCCTGCACTCTTTCTGCCTCGGCACCATGGATGTTCAGTGTGAGAGCCTTTCTTCTGAATTGCTTTTGGCACAGGCTGCAGGCAGGCAAGCATGCAGTCAGAAGCTCATCCAGAATCAAAGTTAGACGACAATGTTGATCTTGGCACCAAGAGTCAAAAGGAGAGTTCCATTTTGTCCTGCTCTGCCCCATGTCAAGGATATTCAGTTATTTTTCAGGGCTTTTGATAACCTAATTTCATAGTTAAAATGTGGGTCTCATAATAAAAAATGGTCACCATATTTTTTATCAATTATATTTTCAGAATTACAAAGAATAATTTTCTATCTGGGTTTACTATAGCCTGAATTGTATTCCGACCCCCACCCAACCCCCACAAATGCCTGTATTTAAGTCAGTCTTAATTTCCCCACCCTCCAGTATTTCAGAATCTGACTGGGTTTGGAGATAGTCTTTTAAGAGGTAATTAAGTTAAAATGAGGTCATTAGGATGCACCCTGATCCAACATGACTGGTGTTATTATAAGCAGATTAGGACACAGACACAGAATAGGGAGGAGACTGCCATCTACAAGTCAAGGAGAGAGACCACAGGAGGAACTAACCCTGTGGACACCTTGATTTTGGGGTTCCAGCCATCAGAACTGTGAGAAAACAAATTTCTGGTTTTCATGCCATCCAATCATTGCAAGCAACTCTAGAAGACTCATACAAGGTTTCACCGGTTAAAAATCCACATCATAAATCAGAATAGTAGAAGAAAGCCCAAAACCACATACGGCAGCAATGGTACCAAGGATAGTATTTCAGTTGGAATTTAAAAAGTGGTTTTTTGCTTTAACTGACCCTATTAAGATATGGCTTACGTATAAAATTTGAAATAACCCACTAGGTCCCCATGAAATAGTTACTCTTTAAACAAAGGAGTTTGTTTAAAGAGTAACTTTGTCCTATTCTAGAATTGTGTTGCAACAATTTGTACAAACATTTTTACAAAATAATTTGTGCAAACAACAAATATTTTATGAACATTTTCTATATTCTTTACTTTGAACACCTCTCTCATTTTCTAGAGCACAATGAACTGTTCTGAATTTCAAGTTCGGTGTCCTTTGTTCCTGCTCTAGGGTCTGTATGCTGTTCAACCAACCCTTTCCCTTCCTCAGTTCAGTTCAGTCGCTCAGTCGTGTCCAACTCTTTGCAACCCCATGAATCACAGCACGCCAGGCCTCCTTGTCCATCACCAACTCCCGGAGTTCACTCAGACTCTTGTCCATCGAGTCAGTGATGCCATCCAGCCATCTCATCCTCGGTCATCCCCTTCTCCTCCTGCCCCCAATCTCTCCCAGTATCAGAGTCTTTTCCAATGAGTCAACTCTTTGCATGAGC
This sequence comes from Redunca redunca, assembly GCA_006410935.1. NCBI lineage: Eukaryota > Metazoa > Chordata > Mammalia > Artiodactyla > Bovidae > Redunca > Redunca redunca. The sequence goes on along the minus strand of SJYQ01000333.1, from coordinate 439,765 downwards.
TGGCCAAAGTACTGGAGTTTCAGCTTTAGCTTCAGTCCTTCCAAAGAAATCCCAGGGTTGATCTCCTTCAGAATGGACTGGTTGGATCTCCTTGCAGTCCAAGGGGCTCTCAAGAGTCTTCTCCAACACCACAGTTCAAACGCATCAATTCTTCGGCGCTCAGCTTTCTTCATAGGCCAACTCTCACATCCATACATGACCACAGGAAAAACCATAGCCTTGACTATATGGACCTTAGTCGGCAGAATAATGTCTCTTGCTTTTGAATATACTATCTAGCTTGGTCATAACTTTTCTTCCAAGGAGTAAGCGTCTTTTAATTTCATGGCTGCAATCACCGTTTGCAGTGATTTTGGAGCCCCCCAAAATAAAGTCTGACACTGTTCCCATTGTTTCCCCATCTATTTCCCATGAAGTGATGGGACTGGATGCCATGATCTTTGTTTTCTGAATGTTGAGCTTTAGGCCAGCTTTTTCACTCTCCTCTTTTACTTTCATCAAGAGGCTTTTTGGTTCCTCTTCACTTTCTGCCATAAGGGTGGTGTCATCTGCATATCTGAGGTTATTGATATTTCTCCCGGCAATCTTGATTCCAGTTTGTGTTTCTTCCAGTCCAGCGTTTCTCATGATGTACTCTGCATATAAGTTAAATAAGCAGGGTGACAATATACAGCCTTGACATACTCCTTTTCCTATTTGGAACCAGTCTGTTGTTCCATGTCCAGTTCTAAATGCTGCTTCCTGACCTACATACAGATTTCTCAAGAGGCAGGTTAGGTGGTCTGGTCTTCCCATCTCTCTCAGAATTTTCCACAGTTTATTGTGATCCACACAGTCAAAGGTGTTGGCATAGTCAATAAAGCAGAAATAGATGTTTTTCTGGAACTCTCTTGCTTTTTCCATGATCTAGCGGATGTTGGAAATTTGATCTCTGGTTCCTCTGCCTTTTCTAAAACCAGCTTGAACATCAGGGAGTTCACGGTTCACGTATTGCTAAGGCCTGGCTTGGAGAATTTTGAGCATTACTTTACTAGCATGTGAGATGAGTGCAATTGTGCGGTAGTTTGAGCATTCTTTGGCATTGCCTTTCTTTGGAATTGGAATGAAAACAGACCTTTTCCAGTCCTGTGGCCACTGCTGAGTTTTCCAAATTTGCTGGCATATTGAGGGCAGCACTTTCACAGCATCATCTTTCAGGATTTGAAACAACTGAACTGGAATTCAATCCCCTCCACTAGGTTTGTTCGTAGTGATGCTTTCCAAGGCCCACTTGACTTCACATTCCAGGATGTCTGGCTCTAGATTAGTGATCACACCAATTAGCTTCTCTCCCACTATTGACTACATCCCTTGCTTCTCCAGCCAAAAAGGATACCCTCCTGAGAGAAACACACATAGATAGGTGCTAATTTTCAACACCTTGTGGGTTATTTTCCTTATTGGTCTTAGTCTCTATGAATTAATCAGCTATTAGTGACAGAAGCTTTCTTTACTTGTAAAAATTTAAAAAAAATCAATAATGTACTGAAATCTAATTTCTGAAGAACATAAGCAAGAGTATCCTAATTTGAGAAAAAATTTTTTCAACAACTCCTGAAACTCCAATACTTTGGCCACCTGATGAGAAGAACTGACTCATTTGAAAAGACCCTGGTGCTGGGAAAGATTGAAGGTGGGAGGAGAAGGAAATTGACAGAGGATGAGATGGTTGGGTGGCATCACTGACTTGATGGACATGAGTTTGAGTAAACTCCGGGAGTTGGCAATGGACAGGGAGGCCTGGCATGCTGCAGTCCATGGGGTCACAAAAAGTCGGACACGACTGAGCAACTGAACTGAAACAACTGTGCATTCAGATGAAAATTTCAAAGATAGGAGATGAATGAACTGTCACAATGCAAGTCCATGGAATCATTCATATGGACTTGCTCCTAGAGAGAGATGGTTCTCAATTCAAGGAAACTGCGGAATATTTAGAAAATTCTAATATATACTATTCTCAGACATCCTGAGTTCATTGGTCTGGAGTAGAGTCCATTCACTGATATTTCAAAAATATATCAGAAATTTGAAGGAGGGTTACTAAAAAAGGAAAGAGACAGAAAGAAGTTAGTGAAAAGGAGACAGAGAGATTATAAGAGTGATTGAGAGATAAATAGGAGGGAGGAATTGGTTCATTTTTTGTTCCTAACTACTATGTAGGACGCTTTGCAAGCAAAATTTGGAATAAATTAGGTTTGATTGCAGCTAAGAGCATCATATTAAGACCTTGGAAAAACAACACAAATTGCCATATTGCAGAATGGATGTTATCTTTAACTGTGGCATCACCATGAGACAGCTTTATAAATTACAGGGTACAATGGGTTATTTTGATGAGATTATGCATTGTTTATATTGCTTACTCAGACAGGGATAATAACAGAATATAATCATGTATATGTTTATAGTTTCTATTGAAAAAGCCCTTAAAGATGACCAGGGTGAAATTAATGATGACTGCATTTCCAAGGTGTGCTTTCTTTATAATGAAGTTGGTACCACCTCTTAATCTGAGCAACCATATTTAGATGGCAAGGTGGGCAAGATTCAACCATATTTAGATGGCAAGGTGGGCAAGATTCCCCCTAGATGTAACATAGTATGCTATCTAACTGCAACCTGGTTTTCCTGCTATTCTTCCTACTGGGTAATATTCATTTGTTGATCTTTTTGTGGTCTTCAAGTAACAAATACTTGGAAATTCAAGCAATGTTTTAAGTTATTTAAAAGGGTTCATCATTCACCATTGTAAATTAATTAAAATTTTTGTTCTCAAATCTAATAGACAAGAAGAAAAAGCTGATTAAAATAGTGCCAAGGCAAAACAATATTTAGTATTGTACACAGAGAAACTGAGATAATACCAAAGTTCTTTTAATTACACAGTAACCAAAGGTACTGTATATTTATTTTTTGTCAACTGCAATAAAGAATATCTTTATAAAGATATTAAAGGAGGGACTTTCCTTGCAGTCCAGTGTTTAAGATGCCATGCTCCCAATTCAGGGTTCTATCCCTAGTCAGGGAACTACAATACCACATGTCATGTGTGTAGCCAAAATAAAAACTAAATAACATATGAAAAAGAAAACATGCCTTTCTCCATCTGAATATTCTGTTTCAAATTCAACATTCTTGAAAATGTGCTTATCTCCTCTCACTCCCCAGTTTACAACATCATCCTCACATCAAATTAGAAACTTCCACACCATCAGGCCCCCCCCTTTTATCCCCAGTCCCCTCCACCTACCTAGCCAATTCTACGTCCTGCTTTCTTCTGAAGTCTCTTCTACCAGTCTCCAGTCCACCACCACAAGATTCCTTCAGGTCTACATTTTACCTGGAGAACGGCACGTGTCTCCTGATAGAGTATTAAGTCATCTCAAAGGCACACATAACTTTTAGGAATGAAGTCATTATTAAAAAACAAAACTACACCACCAACAAAGAGCTCCCTGTGTCTGATCTCACCTCCCCATCCCAGCTCCCCAGGCCATTTCCTATAACATTTCCAGAAATATCTTTGCAAAATAAAAATTGAGTATATTATTCCTTTGCTTAAGACCTTTCAGTGCTTAAAAGATATAGTTTGAATTTCTTAGCATTCTAACCATTTCATACCTGCCCACAAGGTATAATTACATTTATTTCTCTAACAAGCTATACTCCCTCCATATCACATCTTCGCACTCTCTACTTTCTCTTTCTAGAATATCCTTTAGCATTTTCTCTCACTAACCTTAAACTCCTTCTCTGCCTCAACTTTTAAGCCTGGAATAAAATATTGCCATTTGGCCCAGTCAGTGTCTCTTGGAATGAGTTAGTTGACCCTTTCTACCGATAGCCTTAACACTGTATAAACATTAATTGTAAGTTAATTGGGCAATAACTATAGAGCACCTACTGTGTGCTAGATGCTAGTGATACTGTAGCAAACAAGGTCAAGTCCATGTTTTCACAATGGACACATAATTAATATGTGTCCATTGGGGAGAGACAGATAATAAACAAAAAGAGCAGTTTCTATAGTGATATAGAGACAGAAATCCAACTGGAAGAGATTAAGAGCAGAACAGGAGATGAGAAAGTGGGGACAACTTGGCACTTCTGGGGGTTTTATTTTCATTTCTTCTTTGTCCTCTTGACTGTGACCCACAGACGAAAAATGACATTTATTGACGTAAATGAGGGCACAGCATAATATTTGGCTTGTAGTAAGTAATCAATATATGTTGGATAAAAAAAGAATGAAAAAGGAAGGGCAAGAAAAGATGAAACTTCATACCAGTTTCTGCCACACCAGCTTTTGGATAACTTACTGAACTGGGGACAGAAAGCCTACATGCTAAAGTTAGCAGATCAAATACTCTAACTTTGATGGACTGATAACTGATACTTAACTTTATGTATTGAAGGTCAAAGGGAACTCCAGTCTGCAGCCAAGAGTGGGAGTTCAATGGGTAGTAAAGGAGTTTATACATGTTATATAGAGTCAGATACTGAACTGGTATCTGGGCACATATAAAGATGGACATGCTCCTTGGGAAAATTAACATGGGTGCTAACTGTAATACTGAAGTGAAGTCCCTCAATCGTGTCCGATTCTTTGCGACCCCATGGACTGTAGCCTACCAGGCTCCTCGGTCCATGGGATTTTCCAGGCATGAGTACCAGAGTGGGTTGCCATTTCCTTCTCCAGCGGATCTTTCCGACCCAGGGATCGAACCCTGGTCTCCCACACTGTAGGCAGACACTTTACTGTCTGAGCTACCGGGGAAGCTAAGTATGAATAATCAACAGAGAAACTAAAACTTAAGTTGGATATACAAATTTTAACACTAATTGCAGTCATTTATGTTAACTACTGACCATTTATGCTTAATTATCTTGTAGCACAATGTTAATTTTCACTCATATGACATTACAATTTTAACTTTAATTTAGGCCATTCAAGTATGACCTAAATCAAATCCCTTATTATTATACAAGTGGAGGTAACAAATAGATTCAAGGGACTACACCTGGTAGACAAAATGCCTGAGCAACTTTGGATGGAAGTTTGTAACATTGCACAGAAGTCAGTGACCAAAACCAAAGAAAAGTGAATGCAAGAAGGCACAGTGGTTGTCTGAGGAGGCTTTACAAATAGCTGAAAAAGAGGAAAAGCAAAAGGCAAGGGTGAAAGGGAAAGATACACCCAGCTGAATGCAGACTTCCAGAGAATAGCAAGGAGAGATAAGAAAGCATTGTTAAGTGAAAAGTGCAAGGAAATAGAGGAAAACAATAGAATGGGAAACACTAGAGATCTCTTCAAGAAAATAAGAGATACCAAGGGAACATTTCATGCAAGGATGGGCACGATAAAGACAGAAACAGTATGAACCTAACGGAAGCAGAAGATATTACAAAGGTGGCAAGAATACACAGAAGAACTAAACAAAAAAGAGCTTCATGACCCAGATAACCATGATGGTGTGGTCACTCACCTAGAACCAGACATCCTGGAGTATAAAGTCAAGTAAGTCTTAGGAAAAATTACTATGAACAAAGCTAATGGAGGTGATGGAATTCCAACTGAGCTATTTCACATCCTAAAAGATAATGTCATTAAAGTGCTGCACTCAATATACCAGCAAGTTTGGAAAACTCAGCAGTGGCCACAGGTCTGGAAAAGGTCAGTTCCATTCCAATCCAAAAGAAGGGCAATGCAAAAGAATGTTCAAACTACCATACAATTGTACTCTTCTCACATGCTAGCAAGGTTATGTTCAAAATCCTTCAAGCTTGGCTTCAGCAGTACATGAACCAAAAACTTCCAGATGTACAAGCTGGCTTTAGAAAAGGCAGAGGAACCAGAGATCAAATTGCTAAAATTTGTTGGATCATAGAGAAAGCAAGAGAATTCCAGAAAAACATCTACTTCTGCCTTATTGACTACACTAAAGACTTTAACTGTATGAATCACAACAAACTGTGGAAAATTCTTAAGGATATGGGAATAACTGACCACCTTACCTGTCTCCAGAGAAACTTTTATGCAGGTCAAGAAGAAACAGTTAGAACCAGACATGGAACAATGGACTGGTTCAAAATTGGGAAAGGAGTACAACAAGGCTGTATCATGTCTGACTCTTTGCAGACATGTAAAGTCCCAATGGACTGTAGCCCACTAGGCTCCTCTGTCCATGGAATTCTCCAGGCAAGAATACAGGAGTGGGTAGCCATTCTCTTCTCCAAGGGATCTTCCTGACCCAGGTATCAAACCCGAGTCTCTTGCATTACAGGCAGATTCTTTACTGTCTGAGTCACCAGGGAAGCCTGTATATGTTACTCTGCTTATTTAACTTCTATGCAAGTACATCATGAGAAATGCTGGGCTAGATGAATCACAATCTGGGATCAAGATTGCCGGGAAAAATATCAACAACCTCAGATATGCAGATTATACCACTCCAATGGCAGAAAGTGAAGAGGAACTAAAAAGCCTCTTGATAACGGTGAAAGACAAGAGGAAAAAGTTGGCTTAAAACTCATCACCAAAAAACTAAGATCATGGCATCCAGACCCTTCACTTCATGGCAAATAGAAGGGGAAAAAGTGGAAGTAGTGTCAGATTTTATTTTTGGGGCTCCAAAATCACTTTGGATGGTGACTACAGCCATGAAATTAAAAGACACTTGCTCTTTGGAAGGAAAGCTATGACAAACCTAGACAGTGTAGTAAAAAGCAGAGACATCACTTTGCTGACAAAGGCCCATATAATCAAGCTATGGTTTTTCCAGTAGTCATGTATGGATGTGAGAGTTGGACCATACAGAAAGTTGAGTGCCAAGAGTACATGCTTTCAAATTGTGCTGCTGGAGAAGACTCTTGAGAGTTTCTTGAACTGCAAGGAGATCAAACCAGTCAATCCAAAGGGATATCAAACCTGTGATCAGGAAAATCAAAGGAAGAACTGATGCTGAAGCTCCAACACTTTGGCCACCTGATGCGAAGAGCTGACTCATTGGAAAGGAACCCCATGCTGGGAAAGATTGAAAGCAAAAGGAAACGGGGGTGGCAGAGGATAAGATGGTTAGATGGCATTCTGACTCAATGCATGTGAATCTGAGAACATTCCAGGAAATAGTGAAGGACAGGGGAGCCTGGCATGCTGTAGTCCATGGGGTTGCAAAGAGTCAAACACGACTTAGCAACTCAACAACAACCAACTAATATTTATCTAGTGCCTGCCATGATAAAGACATTCAGTTTGGCTCTGTTAGGGGGCTATGCAAAAGTTCAGAGAACAGGTCCCTTTCCTTAAGGAGTTACAATTAAAGGGGAGAAAAATGCTCAACGTGACAGATTCTTTATGAGATGATCAGTGCTAAGAAATGACAGGCCATATGGAAGATTAATCGAAGGATATGGTAGAATTTGGTCAGATAAAGAAGATGGGAGAAGTAAATATTGTCTTTCTTTGCAGAGCTTTTTGCAAATCTTATGATTTTACATAACTTTATCTTAAATTCTATTTTTTAAAAAAGTCTGTTAGAACTAATCAACAAATTCAGTAAGTTGCAGAAAACAAAATCAACCCACAAAATCAGTGGCATTTCTGTATATCAACACTCAATCATCTGAAAAAGAATGAATTCCATTACATAGCATCAAAAACAATACTTAGGAATAAATTTAACCAAGAAGGTAAAAGATATGTATACTGAAAACTATAAGATATTGATGAAAGAAATTAAGACACAAATAAGTGAGAAGATATGGATCAAAAAAGTTAATATTTTAAAAATATCCATACTAACCAAAGTCATCTACAGATCCATTGTAATCCCTATCAAAATTCCTATGGCATTTTTCACATAAATAGGAAAAACAATCTTAATATTTGTATGAAGCCACGAAAGACCCCAAATAACTGAAGCATCTGAGCAAAGACAAATCTGGAGCCCTTGTACTTTCTGATTTCACAGAGTAGAATGGGGTGGAGAGTAGGGTGGTGGTTGCCAGGAGTTATGGGAAGATGAAAATGGGCAGATATCGAAGTGTATAAAATTTCAGTTATGTAGGATGAATGAGTTCTAGAGATCTAATGTACAGTATGGTGATTATAGTTAAGAATATACAGTATTATGTACTTGAAAGCTGCTGGGAGAGTTCATCTTAAATATTCTTACCATGAAAAAGGAGGGTACCTATACAAGGTGATGGACATGTTAATCAAATGAACTGTGGTAATCATTTCACAATATACATTTACATCAAATTATCATGAGTACACTTTATATATTGTTATATGTCAACTGCATCTCAATAAACCTAGAAAAATATTTTAGAAAATAAAAATAAGATGGTTGGATAAAAGGGTAATCTAGAGTGAACTATGTGGGATGCTATTGTGAGTATCAGGAAACTATGAAGAGCACGGTCTAACAGAAAAAGTAAAACATGCAAAGGGTGGAAAGGGAAGTAAGAAAGGAAAAGTGGATTGAGGTGATATCATGGTGGCCAAGAATAAATTTTGTCCACTTCCTCTTCCAGAAAAGCTTCACTGAACAACATTTGGAATTCTCTTTATCAATAAGGTTTTCTTATTCTCAGTCAAAGGTCCCAGTATAATGAAGTTCCAACATGGAAGAATTTCTAAGGAGCAGATCATACATGGAAAGCCCACTTAGTTTCACTTAGTAGCTATCATCCAGCCCTCTAGTCTCAACATCAAATTGTCACCCACTGTGCTATATACGGAGAAGGCAATGGCAACCCACTCCAGAACTCTTGCCTGGAAAATCCCATGGACCGAGGAGCCTGGTAGGCTGCAGTCCATGGGGTAGAGAAGAGTCAGACACGACTGAGTGACTTCACTTTCACTTTTCACTTTCATGCATTGGAGAAGGAAATGGCAACCCACTCCAGTGTTCTTGCCTGGAGAATCCCAGGGATGCCGGAGCCTGGTGGGCTGCCATCTCCGGGGTCATACAGAGTTGGACACGACTGCTGCAGCAGCAGCAGCAGACTACAGTTACTCATTTTTCATATTCAGTTCAGTCGCTCAGTCGTGTCCGACTCTTTGCGACCCCATGAATCGCAGCACACCAGGCATCCCTGTCCATCACCAACTCCCAGAGTTCACTTAGACTCACATCCATCTAGTCAGTGATGCCATCCAGCCATCTCATCCTCTGTCATCCCCTTCTCCTTCTGCCCCCAATCCCTCCCAGCATCAGTCTTTTCCAAGGAGTCAATTCTTCGCATAATTTTTCATATTATTTGTGTGTAAATCTCTACCTCCAGGTGGAGCCAGTGTTCTAGGAAGTCCCAGGAAATGCAAACAGATCTTTGAGATAAATACTTCCAGAAAGACCTATCATCTACAAAATTGTGTCACACAATTTTTGATAACTACTTATTGGAGTACTTCTAACACAGCAAAAATTACTATTTGTTTCATTATTCCAAAGACTCTTTTGTTAAAATTTTTTCAACAATGAATATGAGAACAGATTTTGACTCTCCATTCAAGGGAAATAAATGGAGGCTTTTCTTTTTGCATTCAACTCTATTTAAAATAAAATAGGTATACTTCTCTGCAAAGAACTGAACGTACAAATGAATTGGGCATTAAGACCAAGTTTATGTAAGGGGAGTGTTTCCCAACAATATTGTTTGCCCCTCAACACTTTTTCTCAGTATGTGAAGCTTCTCTGCCCACTCAGACTTCCAATCGGGATCTTAGCATGGACCAGATATACGTTCTTTGTGAAGAACTTAAAATCTGATGTAGTTTTGATGTTTAAACCCAGAGTCAAACTTCAGAAAGAAAAGAATTTAATCCAACTCCCTCATTTTTCATCTTTTTTTTTTTTAAGTTGTAGAATGTAACATAGAGTTAGAAAAGTAGTATACAAAGTAAGGATGTAAAATGATAATTTATAACAAAATGAGCAATGAATGGTCAAGAAACATCACTGGGAGCACCTGGAAAGCCCTCCTCATGACCTCTCCCAAACTTGGTCTTCTCCCTCTATGTAGAACCCGTATCCTTGGTTTTCTCCATAGTTTGGTGACCTAAGTATACATCTCCAAGTTCTACCTTAGTTTTGCCTCATTTTGTTTTTTGAACTCCATATACATGTGATCATATAGCATTTTTAACATGCCTTGCTTCTTTCATTCTATGTAATGTTTGTGAGATTCATAAAATTTTTTGTGAAGCTGTATTCATTTTTATCACAGAATAGTATTCCTTTGTATGAGTACACTACAGTTAATTATCCATTCCAGTGTTAATAGACATTTTACTTTGTTCTAATTTGGAAATACTGAAAATAATGTTGAGAGTTTAACAGGGAATTTCTAGAATTTAATCAATCAGTTTTGGAAGAACTGACATCTTTCACATTACTGAGTCTTCCAATCTATAATCTTTGCCCATTTTTAAATTGCATTGTCTTCTTGCTATTACGCTGTATGAATTTCTCATATATTTTGGATATAACACCTCATTAGATATGGGCTTCCCTCATGGCTCAGATGGTGAAGAATCGGCCTGCAATGTGGGAGACCTGGGCTCTATTCCTGGGTTGGGAAGATCCCCTGGAGAAGGGAACAGCTACCCACTCCAGTATTCCTGCCTGGAGAATCCCATGGACAGAGGAACCTAACGGGCTGCAGTCCATGGGGTTGCAAAGAGTTGGACATGACTAAGCAACTTTCACAGGCACAGCCTCATTAGATATACAGTTTGCATACGTTTCACCCACTCCATAGGCTGCCATTTCATTGATTGTTTCTTTTGCTGTGTAGTCGATTTTAGTTTGATGTAGCTGCAATTGTTGATTTTGCTTGTTTTAGGTGTCATATGCAAAAAAAATCACCAAGACCAATATCAAGCAGCTTTTTCTCTATGCTTTCTTCTAAGAGAGTTTTAAGGTTTAGCTCTATTTAAGTAATTTTGAATTAATTTTTGTGAGTTGTGTAAGAAAGGGGTTCAAATTCATTCTTTTGCATGTGAATACCCAGTTTTCCCAACACCATTTATGGGAGAGACTATTCTTTCCCCATTTAGTATTCTTGGTTCCCTTGTGAAATATTGATTGCTGATTATATAAATATGGGTTTATTTCTGGGCTCTCTATTCTATTCATTGGTCTATGTATCTGTTTTTATGCCAGCACCATGTGGTTTTAACTGTAGATTTGTGAAGAAGTTTGAAATCAGAAAGCATGATGCCTCAAAGTGTGTTCTTGTTCAAAAGTGCCTTGGACATTTGTGGTCTTTTGTGGCTTAATACAAGTTTTAGAATTGTTTTTTGTATTTCTGTGAAAGATGCCATTGGAATTTTGATAGGGATTACAATGAATCTAATAGATGGGGAAACAATGAAAACAGTGAAAGACTTTATTTTCATGGGCTCCAAAATCACTGCAGAAACAGTGAGAGACTTTATTTTCATGGGCTCCAAAATCACTGCAGATGGTGACTGCAGCCATGAAATTAAAAGACACTTGCTCCTTGGAAGAAAAGCTATGACCAACCTAGACAGTATATTAAAAAGCAGAGACATTAATTTGCCAACAAAGGTCTGTCTAGTCAAAGCTATGGTTTTTCCAGTTGTCATGTACGGATGTGAGAGTTGGACTATAAAAAAAGCTGAGCACTGAAAAATTGATGCTTTTGAACTGTGTTGTTGGAGGAGACTCTTTAGAGTCCCTTGGACTGCAAGGAGATCCAACCAGTCAATCTTAAAGGAAATCAGTCCTGAATATTCATTGGAAGTACTGATGCTGAAGCTGAAACTCCAGTACTTTGGCCACCTGATGTGAAGAACTAACTCATTGGAAAAGACCCTGAAGATTGAATGCAGAAAGATTGAATGCGGAAGGAGAAGGGGACGAGAGAGGATGAGATGGTTGGATGGCATCTCCGATTCAATGAACATGAGTTTGAGTATGTTCTGGAGTTGGTGATGGATAGGGAAGCCTGGCATGCTGCAGTCCATGGGGTTGCAAAGAGTCAGACACAACTGAGCAACTGAACTGAACAATGAATCTGTAGATAGCTTTGGGCAGGATGGATATTTTAACAGCATGAACCCTTGGAGCTCATGAAGATGGAATGTGTTCCCATTTATCTGCATCTTCTTTAACTTTTTCATTAATGTTTCATAATTTTCAGCTTATTGGTTAAGCTTATGCCTAAGTATTTTATTCTTTTTGTTGCTATTGTAAGTAGGATTGTTTTCTTAATTTTTCTTCAGATAGTTTGTTGTATATGTATAGAATGAATGATTTTTGTATGTTTTCACACCCTTAAAATTTATTCATTTAACAGTTCTAACATGCTTTCGTTTTTACTGAGTCTTTAGAGTTTTCCATGTATATAATAATGTTACCTGCAAAGAGAAATAATTTTTACTTCTTCCTTTTTGATTTAGATGCCTTTTGTTTCTTTTTCTTGTCTAGTTGCTCTGGCTAGGACATTAGTACTATGTTGAATAGAAGCAAGAGTGGGAATCCTTGCCTCGTACAGAATTTTAGAAGGGAAACATGTTTTTCCCAATTATGTTAGCTGTTAGCTTTTGAAATATGTCATTTATTAGATATTGAAATATGTTCATTCTATTACTGTATTGTTGAGAAAATTTATCATAACTGGATAAACAAAAAGTATTTTGTCAAATCATTCTTCTGTATCTGTTGAGACTATCATGTGAGTTTTTTCTTTTGTTCTGTTAATATGGTCACACTAATTGATTTGCATATTTGAAACAAATTCACATCCCAGGAATAATTACCATTTGGTCACAGTAAATAATTTTTTCATGTGTCATTGAATTTGTCTTGCCAGTATTTTGAATATTTTTGCATTTATGTTCATCAGGGATATTGGCCTCTAGTTTTCTTATGTCTTTGTCTGGCTTTGATAGAGTAGTGCTGGCCTCACAAAATAAGTTTGGAAGTATTCCTTCGCCTGTTTTTTGGAAAAGTTTAAAAATCAGTATTAATTCTTCTTTAAATGAATGGTAGAATTCATTCATGAAGCCATGTGTTCTTAAGCTTTCCATGTTGGCAGGTTTTGGATTATTGATTCAATCTCCTCATTTATCGTTCAGGCTTTCTATTTCTTCTTAATTTCATTTTGTTAGGTTGAATGTTTCTGGGAATCTTTTTATTACATCTAGGTTACTTAGTCTGTTGGCACTCTTGTAATAATTTATATTTCTCTAATGACAGGGAAGCCTGGCATGCTGCAGTTCATGGGATAACAAAAAGTCAGACATGACTTAGCAACTGAATGATAACAATAATTAATGATGTTGGTTTGTAGCTTTTCTTTTTCTGAACATTATTTATTTATTTGGCTGCACTTGGTCTTAGTTGTGGCATGTAGGATCTAACTCCCTAACCAGGGATCGAACCTGGGCCCCCTGCATTGGAAACATGCAGTCTTGACCACTGGACCACCAGGGAAGTCCCTGTAGTTTTCTTTTAATGTCTTTGGTTATGGTGTCAGGATGATGCTGGAATTATAAAACGAACTGAGAAGTGTTCCTTCCTCCTCTATCTTCTTGGATAGATTGTGTAGAACTGGTATTATTTATAGTCCTTAAGTTCTTGGTGGATTTCACTAGTGAAGTCATCTGGGCCTAGGTTTTTAACTATGAATTCAATTTATTTGATATATATAAGACAACTCACATTTTCTGTTTCTTCTTCTGTAAGCTTTGTTAGTTTATGTCTTTCTAAGAATTTGTCCATTTTCATCTAAATGGGCAAAAACCTGTAGTACTGCCTTATTATTTGTTTAATGTCTCAAGGGTCTATAGCAATGTCTCCTTTTCCATTCCTGATATTGGTAATTTGCCTTCTATTTTCTTGGTCAGTGTGGCTAGAGGCTTATCAGTTTTATTGATCTTTTTAGAGAATCCATCTTTGGTTTCATTGATTTCTTCTACTCTGTGGTTCTCAGTTTCATTTTTAATTTTTATTATTACCCTTTAATGCTTGCTTTGGTAAATTAAACATTTGCTCTTTTTCTCTTGTTTAAGCTTCTAAAAGTAGAAACTTCTATCTTTGACTTGAGACTTACATTACAATAAGTGCCCTACGTATGAACCTTCAAGTTGTGAACTTTCAAAGATGCAAATGAGCATTCCAAAAATGTCAGGCATGAGCAAAACTGCAGTTTTCCCTCTGTCTCCTGTTGCTGACAATCCTTCAGCTCTACCATCTCTCACTTCTTCCTCCTCTAGTAACTGTTCTTGCCTGTTCACCTGTGCCAGCCCCGGTATGCCAGCTGTTGTACAGTACTACAGTACTTTTCAAGTTATTGTACTATAAGATTAAGAAGGCTTTCTTTATTTCTTGTGATTGATTGATTTTTTTATGTATTATTTGTGTGAAAAGCCTTATAAACCTATTTACAGTACAATACTATATAGTCAATTGTGTTAGTTGGAAACCTAGACTAACTTTATTTCTTAGAACGAATTCATGGGCTTCACTTGTGGTTCAGCTAGTAAAGACTCCACCTACGATGCAAGAGACCTGAGTTCAATCCCTGGGTTGGGAAGATCCCCTGGAGAAGGGAACAGCTACGCACTCCAGTATTCTGGCCTGGATAATTCCATGGACTGTATAGTCCATGGGGTCGCAAAGAGTTGGATACAACTGAGCAACTTTCACTTAGAATGAATTCATAGAAATACAATTGATATTTTGAAGGATTGGTATATTTAAAAAAATTTTTAATGTTTCTGCCCAAGTCCCAGGAAGTTTTTATTTTTAATTCATTACCAACTCACAACTATGCTAAAAAGTAGCAAATATACCATTTTAGAAGGTATTTTGCAAAATCTTTCAAGGCAACTCTTATTGAGATACAAGTAGATAATAGCATTAGAAGGCAATTTAATCTATCAAGTTTCAAAGAGCTACTCAGAGAAAGGACTTCATTCCAGGACCTCAGAGCACGAACATGTTACTTTAATAAATGAATTTCAGAAGGATGACAGCAGATGCCATCCAGAAATACAGAGGAGACTGTGCTGCTCCATTGAACAAGTTTTTAAATTATCTTAATTAAAGCTGGAAAATCAATGAACTGATTAAGGAAAATTGCCCTTTAGGTATTTATAGCTCTTTTAAGTAAGATGTAAATCCATCCTCTGTGGGTATAGATCATATAGACCTTTCTTTAACGAAAATGTTTAATAGCCTGTCGAGTACCTAGAAGTATACATTTCTCTCTATATCCACTCCAGTATTCTTGCCTGGAAAATCCCAGGGATGGAGGAGCCTGGTGGGCTGCCATCTATGAGGTCGCACAGAGTCGGACACGACTGAAGCGACTTAGCAGCAGCAGCAGCATATATAAGTATCAGTCACTCAGACTCTTCGTGACCCCATGGACCATAGCCTGCCAGACTTCTCTGTCCATGGAAGTCTCCAGGCAAGAATAGTGGAGAGGACTGCCATGCCCTCCTCTTGCGGATCTGCTCTACACAGGGATTGAATCCAGGTCTCCTGCATTGCAGGCAGGTTCTTTACCGTCTGAGTATATTTAATTTATTATATACTATGTCTAATGAACTGCGGAAAATTCCTAAAGAGATGGGAGTACCAGACCACCTTATCTGTCTCCTGAGAAATCTGTATGTGGGTTAAGAGGCAATAGTTAGAACCAGGCATGGAACAATGGACTGGTTCAAAATTGGGAACCAGGCTATATGTTGTCACCCTGCTTACTTAACTTATATGCAGAATACATCATGTGAAATGCCAGGATAAATGACTCACAAGGTGGAATCAAGACTGCCACGAGAAATATCAACAACCTCAGATATGCAGATGATACCAAGTTAATGGCAGAAAGTGAAGAGGATTTAAAGAGCCTCTTGATGAGGGTGAAAGAGGCGAGTGAAAAAGCTGGCTTAAAAGTCAGCATTCAAAAACTAAGACCACGGCATCCAATCCCATAACTTCATGGCAAATAAAAGGGGAAAAAGTGGAAGCAATGACAGATTTTATCTTCTTGGGCTCCAAAATCACTGCGGACAATGACTGCAGCTATGAAATTAAAAGATGCTTGCCAATCCTTGGAAGAGAAGCTATGACAAACCTAGAGAGCATATCAAAAAACAGAGATATCACTTTGCTGACAAAGGTCCATATAGTCAAAGCTATGGTTTTTCCATTAGTCATGTATGGATATGAGAGTTGGACCATAAATAAGGCTGAGCAATGAAGAATTGATTCTTTTGAATTGTGGTGCTGGAAAGAAGACTCTCAAGAGTCCCTTGGACTACGAGGAGATCAAACCCGTCAATCAATCCTAAAGGATATCAACTTTGAATATTTATTGGAAGGACTGATGCTGAAGCTGAAGCTCCAATACTTTGGCCACCTGATTCTAAAAGCTGATTCATTGGAAAAGACCCTGATTCTTAGACTGAGGCAAAAGGAGAAGAGGGTGGCAGAGAATGAGACGGTTGGGTAGAATCACTGACTCAATGGACATGAATCTGAGCAAACTCTGGGACATAATGACGAACAAGGGAGCTTGGTGTGCTGCAGTCCATGGGGTCATGAAGAGTCAGACATGACTTAGCAACTGAACAACAAAACATATAATGAATTGAAAAGTGTTTTATACACACACACACACACACACACACGTATATATAAAGAGGGATGTTGTTTCTTAAGTTTCCCAATTTGATGTAAAGAGGTATTAAGTTCATGACAACAGCAAATGGAGGATTTGGGAACAATTACTTCCATGTTTTAACTCTGAACTCCTGAATGGCCATTTTTAGAGAGGTGAGAAGTCTAGTTTAAAGAGGCCTTCAAAAGTTTACCTTAACATCCTTCCACATTAGATCCCATCTCCCAACACAAATAGCGTATGTTCAAAAAAATTCTGTTCAACAGGTAAATACAACCGAACCCAACAATCTGTTACTCTCAGCTACAAAAATGTGGCTCATAAAACCAGGCCAGATATTCTCCCATAATCAAGCCTTAAAGGTACACGGCTTGAGCCATTCTTACAAATCAAGATTTGGCATCAGATAACTTTAGTCATACTAAAAGAGAAGTCACTCCAGGGAAGTCATCTTACCTTAAAAAAATATAAAAATTTCAGCCCTATTTGAAGGGGGAAAATTAAAGAAATTCTATTGCTTGCCTTAAACAAACCAACTGATAGTGAACGGACTGCTCAGTGTTAAAGACCCCTAGCCTCAGGGAACTATAAAGATTAGGTGTACAAATTTTATTTATTCTAAAAGCTCCCTTCAAAAAGAGCTATAAAGATTTATGAAATATAATCTGTATTCCAAGGCTAACTTTTCTTTGATTGTACATAGTTTGGGATTTTTATTTAAAAATTAAAGGTTCAATTGTATAGAACTAATTTATTTTCAATATTCCAGGAATGTGAAGAAGATTAAATATGAAATAACCTCCAAAAGGGACAAAACTGTGTCCATGAGCTCAATTTGAAGAGGATGGTCTATTTGGGAAACAGCGTACTTAACATAAAACTGGTACCAAACCAGAATACATTCCATTAATTTTACTTCCTTCTATTATTAAATAATCTTCTCTTACCAGTTTTGATGGTTTATGTCCTCTCATATGACAGGTCTTTGTGTGAAAAAAGTCATAGCACTTTGTCATCTTTAATTTAGTTGAATTAGAAAATCTCATTCCACCAATTGGCAATTATATTTTATCAAAATGTTTGTTCTGTGCCCTTCTTCAGAACAGTGCACATTAACAGAAACAGTGAAAAATACTATGTCAATCCCTCATCTAATTTAAACATCTTAAGACTAAGAGAGATCTCAAAATAATTTGTCCTAGACCAGCAGAGCATAGCGTCAGCAGAACACGTTCTCTTTTCAAAGTGCTTTTCTATTATTAATCACTTTATCTGCACAACATTCCCAAGCTGGTGCAGTCTCTTCCCTGTTTTATGGGTGAGTACATTTGCGTGCACGAGAAGATAAGTAATGTGCTACTGGCTGTAAAACGATGGCAGTGGGCTATGCCACAACCCATGAAGATGATAATTTTCTGAGTCCTAATCCTACCTTTTCTGTGAGTTGCTGGGATACACTTACTTTTTTTTAAAACACACACATATTCTTTATATCACGCTACAATTAATACTGCCCTTGCATAGCTAGATATAAACAAACCAGCAACTGCTCTTTTGCAGCAGATGGCACAGAATAAAAGGAAACTAGAGCTCTGGAGTCAAGTAGAGCAATTCAAATCAATTCAGTTGAAACCTTCCAGCTACGTAACCTTCTCTGAGCACCATTCTGCTCATCTCTAAAATGGGGGTAATGGCATTATTGTAATGAGGTAACAGAGCAAGTGAGAGCATAGTAAATGGTGCATAGTCGAGGCTTAAATGTCTGTTTCCTTTTTCCTTTACCATCTCATTAGAAAGTATAGTAGGTGGCAAATTAAGTTAAATCAGTGTCCTTTACTACTTAACCCTGAACAAGTGACAATTTTCAAGGTGTCAAGTGCAAATGGTAAATAGTACAGGACAAGATGTGATCAATCCTCAGATAAACTGCTCACAAGGGGCCAAAGAGATGTGAGTAATCCATGTGATTCTGTCATTAGCTACGCTGCCCAAGGGGCTAATGGTGGTGGCAATTGTCAAAGGGCAGGCAGTGGGAGAGGTGAGCTGTTATGGAAAGAGCTAACCCCATATAATCAGCAGTTGAATCTGTACACAACTCCTTCCTTTAACGCTTCTCGTTCCCATAGATGTTAAGCTGACCATAAGCAAGCAACTCTCATGCTCCTTTTCACTTATGAGCATTAGCCTCAAAAATTACTCAGGAAAATTTTGCTGTTCATTCTAAAGAGAACCACCCTAAGAAGCTGAAAATATAAAGAAGCCTTTATAAACTACTTTCATACTAATCACTTTCACTTTGCCAATTTGAAAGCAGGTGCCTCAAAGGGCTCATTTCCTTCTTCAAAAGGGCAGACTGTGTTTCATCCTTTGGAAAAGGACCATGGCATGATGCCGTGAGCTGCTGATTCCCAAAGATCCTTGAGGTTCCAGCTGGAACTGTCCACTGCTGCCATCTAAGGGCCATACAATAGGACCCTGATCCCAAAGTGTTTCTCCTCACTTTTTCTCCAGCACGCAATTCAAAAGTATTCTTTTTTTGAATGTAAAGAAATGTGCTGCTGCTGCTGCTAAGTCGCTTCAGTCGTGTCCGACTCTGTGCGACCCCATAGACGGCAACCCAACAGGCTCCCCCATCCCTGGGATTCTCCAGGCAAGAACACTGGAGTGGGTTGCCATTTCCTTCTCCAATGCAGGAAAGTGAAAAGTGAAAGTGAAGTCGCTCAGTCGTTCTTGACTCTTAGCGACCCCATGGACTGCAGCCCACCAGGCTCCTCCGTCCATGGGATTTTCCAGGCAAGAGTACTGGAGTGGGGTGCCATCACCTTCTCCCGTAAAGAAATGTAGGCATCCAAAATGTCATTGCATGACCTTGAACAAGTGTGCTAACTTTCCAGGACATCTTGACTGCCATTCCATGGTTTCCTGTGTGGAAAGAAAGTTTGGCAGAGGAAAACCTCTGAATGAGGAGTTGGAACCTCTGATTCTAGCCCCAGTTTTGATAACATTAATGTGGGACCTTGACATCTATAGCTTCAGTTTCTACATGTAGCCAAAAAAAGTCAATGGCAAGATCAGTGATTCTGATGGAAGCTGGACAGTCACCCCAGAAAATTGGTCAAGGTCACAGAGATTGGCACAAAATATGAGGAGGTGCCCTGGCCTGCAGGGTTGGATGGGTCTTCTCCATAGAGGACTCTATAGCTACTGTTCCCACGTATTTTGACAAGACTTATTATCATTTCCTCCCTTAAGAAGGAATGTCTCCTCACTCTGGATGCAGAGCTCCTGCTGCTCGGGATACAGGACAGAAGAAAGAATAGATTAAGAAGAAAGAAGCATGAGAAGGCCAAAGTGAGAAGTGAAGACTACACCATTAGTTAGACATACTCTCCCTACACATACACAAAGGTACCTGTGCAAAGAGCTCACTTCTGTGAACCTTTGGGCGTTCGCACCAGAAGTCAGCCAAAATGTCTCATTTATTGTTGATGTTATATGTATGAGAGAGAGCCTGTTCTGAATCCTGAAGTCACTCCCTACCTAGGAAAACTCCAGAGGAAACTCACTCTGCAAACAAATTGCCCAGCAGGGCTGTTTGTGTATGTGTATGTGTTTTCCACTGTGGTAAGCAATAGGGTTTTTTTCAATTGAAATATCACTGACATAGAATATTGTTTGTTTCAGGCTTACTACATAGTGATTTGACATTTGCATACATTATGAAATGGTCATCATGATAATCTAGCAACCATCTAACCCCTGGTGGCTCAGACAGTAAAGAGTCAGCCTGCGCTACGGAAGACCTGGGTTCAGTCCCTGGGTTAGGAAGATCACCTGGAGAAGGGAATGACTACCCACTCCAGACTACCCACTTGCCTGGAGAATTCCATGACAGAAGAGCCAGGCGGGCTATAGTCTGTGAAGTCACAAAGAGTTGGACTCAACAGAATGACTAACACTTTTTTCACTACTACATAGTGATTTGACACTTGCATACATTATGAAATGACCACCATGATAATCTAGCAATCGTCTGACCCCATGCAGTTATTACAGGGCTTCTTGCAGATTAGAAGTGAGAAGTACTCCTTGGCTAGTGCCTCATCCCAGTGAGGCCTGGATAGCAGTGGCCTGTGTAGCAACAAGGGAAGGTCACCAGAGCACCTCAGCAGCACAAAGTATAAGGGTACAGTTCTGCATTGCCTACTAATTAGGCAATAGTATATCTAGCTCATAAAATTGTTCTGAGAATTAAATGAGTTAATATATGTAACGGAGAAGGCAATGGCTAAAGCAGTGCCTGTCACTAAGACAGCACTAATATATGTTAACTATTAGTGGCAAAACACAAATTTAGAAAGAAAAAACTGCAGGAGTTCAACCCAACTATACATACAGAGTATATGTGGAATCAAAAAGATGTTCTTTTACTCAATAACTGGATATGAAGGCCAGGAACTAGAAGATATTATAAGTCTTTAATTCATTTATTTAGCAAAATAAGAAATAACTGACTCTAATACATGGTGATGGTTTAGTCACTAAGTCATGTCCTGCTCTTGCAACCCCATGGACTGTAGCCTGCCAGGCTCCTCTGTCCACAGGAATTCTCCAGGCAAGAATGAATACTGGAGTGGATAGCCATTTTCTCCTCCAGGGGATTTCCCGACCCAGGGATCAAGCCCAGGTCTCCTGCATTGCAGGCAGATTCTTTACCAATTGAGATATGAGGGAGGCTCATTAGCTATATTTTAATGCATATTCAGTTATTATTGTGAGCAGCTCTTTATAGGAAGCCTCCCTCAGCAAGAAGCCCCTTTTCTCATCACTTGAACAAAGCTATACGGTAATTAAGTTTTAAAACAGGAACCCCCATACTGTCATCTTGGGTCCAAGCTCACCTTTCAGGTCTTTTAATCACACAATATCTTGCCTAACCTGTTAGTTCTTTCCTAAGATCAAAGAAGCAGAAATGAAGAATATGTAATTAACAGATAACCAGATCTCTTTCTTAGCTTCCCTTTCAATAATCTCCCAAACAAATGGCTGAACAAGATAACTTCTAGAGGAAGATCACAAGGAGTCAACAGCCTGAAAACAAGCCTGCACACAGTGAGAAATGATGATGACTCTGACTCCCTATCTCAATGATTAAGTGAGATTACTTCTCTCCTTTCAATTAAAAGTTCCATGCCCAAGTAGAATATTTGGAGGTGGTTTTTCACCATCTCCCCAGATTGCCCTCATTCTGATTAAAGTCACCTTTCCTTTCTACCGACATCTGTGAGTATGTAATTGATCAAACCAGTCAATCCTAAAGGAAATAAACCCTGAATATTCACTGGAAGGACCAATGCTGAAGCTGATGCTTTTATACTTTGGCCACCTGACGAGGAGAGACAACCCATTTGAAGACAACCCTGATGCTGGGAAAGATTGAGGTCAGAAGGAAAAATGGGCGACAGAGGGTGAGATGGTTGGATGACATCAATGAGCAAATGAGCAAACTCTGGGAGATAGGGAAGGACAGAGAGACTTGGAGTGCTGCAGTCCATGGGGTCACAAAGAGTCAGACACCACAGAGTGACTGAACAAAAATGGTTGATTTTGTAAGGGGCGAGAAGCAGGACCTGCCTTTGACAACATTATCATGAAATCTAGCACTAGTTATATGCTATCTGCGGAGAAGGCAATGGCAACCACTCCAGTACTCTTGCCTGGAAAATCCCATAGCCAGAGGAGCCTGGTAGGCTGCAGTCCATGGGGTCGCTAGGAGTCGGACATGACTGAGCCACTTCACTTTCACTTTTCACTTTCATGCATTGGAGAAGGAAATGGCAACCCACTCCACTGTTCTTGCCTGGAGAATCCCAGGGATGGGGGAGCCTGATGGGCTGCCATCTCTGGGGTCGCACAGAGTCGGACACGACTGAAGCGACTTAGCAGCAGTAGCAGCATATGCTATCTGTGTAGTTCTTTTTTGACCCCACTCCACCCAGATCCACTCTCTGCCTTTCTCTTCTGTACTCAGGATCCCAGAAAGCTGACCTCTGTCATGTGGTCTCCCTCCTTTGATGACTCCTAACCAGGTCTGGACAATGGGAGGCTCCAGCAGAGCTGGGAAGAGCTGTATCCCTCCACCACCAAGCTCCGGGTGAGTGGCCCCACTCCACTACTCCAGCTCTCTCAGGATTTTGGCAACACCAATTTCCTCCTTTTTGCCCCTTCAGGCCAAAGGGTTACAACACTTTTCCACTGACTGGATTGGATGGTTCACCACCCCTTGTCGGTCCCCTTAACCACACCTCCAAAAATAAGCTGTCGCATTCTCTTTAGTTAAATCCTTTGGACTCTGGCATCTTTTCCTTTAGTTATACTCTGACTCCACCTGAAACACTCTTATTTTCTCATCTGGATTTTTCCTTAAAATACATTATTGACCAGGACGTTTTTTTTTGCAGAAACTAATACTTGTGGCTGATGATTTATTATATATGTGAATATTAACAACTATTTTTGCACTTAATGTATTTATCTGAAACTTCATACATGTCTTACTGAAAAAGCACCCTAATATCTGATTAGAGTGTGATAGGCAGTATAGCGGGGCACAGAACATCTATTACCAATATACCAAGTTTTGGGGCATCTCTGGTGGCTCAGGGGTAAAGAATCTGCCTGCCAGTGCAGGAGACAAAGGTTTGATTCCTGGGTCAGGAAGATCCCACATGCCGTGGAACGACTAAGCCCAGGCTCCACAACTATTGAGCCTGTGCTCTAGAGGCCAGGCACTGCCACTATTGAGCCCACGTGCCACAACCACTAAAGCCCGCACACCGTAGAGCCTGTGCTCTGCAACGAGAGAAGCCACTGTGATGAGAAGCCTGAGCACTGCAAAGAGTAGCCCCTGTTCTCATCAACTGGAGATAAAAGCCCACACAGCAATGACGATCCAACACAGCCAAAAATAAATAATAAAACTATTTTATATACCATGTTTCACTGCACTTTCC
>SJYQ01000333.1:399493-414783 GCA_006410935.1 Redunca redunca | reverse complement strand
GTAGATCTTTGTGGGAAGGCTCTTTTAGAAATGAGAAGTTTCACAATGTGTCATTTTTGAAAATTTTATGGTAATAAACTCAAGTTTATAATATATACAAGATTGGAACAAAAACCTAATGTAACAAAATGTGAATGATGTATAATGAACCCCTGATCATTTTTAAATTCTACCAACTTCACAAGGTGATGCTAATTGTGTCCCTCTATAAAGACATATTGATACATCTCTGGTCAGTAATGTTCAGGAAGCAAAAGACATATAATACAGCTCTGGTCAATGATTCGCTAAAGTAAGTCTTTTCTCTTCAACTGAAGTTCAGAGTTGCCTTCATCTTTCTCCATGTTTCATCTCTTCCCCACACTCCCTACTCAAACACAAACAGCAATGTACTCAGGGCACAAAAATATGGCTGCCATGCATCATGCTCCATTCAACTCTATGTTTCCTCTAAATGAAGGCATCTTTAAAGAAAACATTTCTAAAACTTGACATGCCTGTGGCAATGTGTCTGTGCTTCATGGCTGAGCTGTTCAAGGTAGATTAAACCAACTGCTCTCAATGGCCATGTCAGCCTTAATATGTGCTGAATCAACTATGAACTCTGCCACAATAAATTGGTTACTGATAGTAATTACATATACACATTATAGATATCATGTCTATATCTATCTATATAAAAAATTGGGACATTTAAGTTTTGTCAAAAATATTTCTGTTCCAGCTTAAGTTTTAGTCTTCTCTTTAAAGTGAGTAAGAAAAAAAGGATAGAATTACAAACAGGGCAATGGGAATTTTATGGAAAAAAAAACTAAGAATCTTATCTCATGCTGGACATGTTCATAAAAGTGTCATTTATTCATTTAATACGTGTTAAAATCAGCTACATGGCAGATCCTGTGCCAAACACAGAGGATACAATAGTAAGCAAGACAGAAATAGTCTCTACCTGTAATGGTGCCTTCCCATGACAGACTCCCTCCCCTCCATGTCATCTGCCTGCTTCTTGTCTGTGATTAAATGTATTCTTTGGCTAAAATTAATCAGAGAAATGAGAAAATGTGCAAACAAGGGGAAATGGTCAAGCAAGACAAATTAATAATACTTTAGCCAGTAAACAAAGTCAAAGACTTTTAGTTTCTCCTCAAGGACTATAGATAATAATCTGAGCTATATCCTTTGAGCTGTTTTATAAAGACCAAAACCCCTACCAGGAGAAAGAAGTTAATTACGTGATGATCAGATTGTAGTCAAGATACACCTGCTCCATCTTACACAATTTCAAGAACTGGCCTCAATAAAATGAGAATAAATTAACTCTAGAACTGAAGTTTTAATGTACTTAAGAGGATGCTGATCAGACCACACATGACCAATTTTGAGTTAATTGTGCTGTTCTATACATAGCCATACATCCTTGAAACTCCCCTTTAAAAATTCTTGACCCCTGACTGACAACAGGGAATTGGCTTTTGAACATGAGCCCAGATTCTCCCCTGTTGCCAGCTTCCTCAATAAAGCTATTTTTCCTTTAACCCAACACTTGTCTCTCAGTTTTGGATTTTTGAGGGACGAGCAGCTGAACCTGAGTTCGGTAACATACCTTCAAGGAGCTTACAGAGTGATGGTAAAGATGATTTTCTGAGTTAATGAGTTTGAGGAGTGCCATGAAGACAACATTCAGATGCCATGTGAGCATACGACAGGGGACCCAGGTAATCAAGGAAGGCTTCTGTGAAGAAACAAAGTTTAAGCTGAGCCCTGAAAGATTGGCTTTGGCTGGATGAGTGAGCAGGATGGAACAGAATGTGCAAAGACCAAGACCCTGGAAAGAACATCACTTGTTTAAGGGGTTGAAATAGGCCAGTGTGGCTATGGGAGAAGGAGAAGAAACTGAGGCTGGGGAAGTGGGCTGGATAATGCAGGACTTTGTAACCACATTAAGAATATGGATTTTATCTCAAAGCCAATAGGAAATTATTGAAAGTCTTAATGAAGTGGAGTCATTACCAGATTATGAAAATATCTCTCTGGCTGCAGTAGAAAAGTTAGAGCAATGAGGGCAGGAATGGATGTGGGAAACTTTTGAAAACTGGTTCATTTACTGTAGACCAAAAATGATGCTGGCTTGAACCAAGAGACTGGTGATAATGGAGAGTAGTAGGATTCAAAAGGCATTAAAAAAAGGAATCAGTAAGGCTTGGAAATTAGTGGAATGTGGAGAAAGAAAGGAGAAAGTAGAGTTTTGACAACTTCTAGTTACTTGGCTTGAGATTGGATGGATGATGCCCCTTCAGTTGGGGAAATGCAGGATAAAGACAAGGTAAGGGATGTGAGAATATCCCTCATCTAGTTAGATAAAAAATGGTTAAGAATGACTGAGTTAAACTATAGGTTGGATCAGATGAAATTGTCAGTTTTAGACTATTTTTGATCTATGAAAATTTAACTTGGTCCAATCTAATAGCAGATGCATATTAAAAAGCAGAGACATTACTTTGCCAACAAAGGTCTATCTAGTCAAGGCTATGGTTTTTCCAGTGGTCATGTATGGATGTGAGAGTTGGACTATAAAGAAAGCTGAGCGCAAAAGAATTGATGCTTTTGAACTGTGGTGTTGGAGAAGACTCTTGAGAGTCCCTTGGACTGTGGGGAGATCCAACCAGTCCATCCTAAAGATCAGTCCTGGGTGTTCACTGGAAGGACTGATGTTGAAGCTGAAACTCCAATACTTTGGCCACCTGATGTGAAGAGCTGATTCATTGGAGAAGACCCTGATGCTGGGAAAGATTGAGGGCAGGTGGAGAAGGGGATAACAGAGGATGAGATGGTTGGATGGCATCACCGACTCAATGCACATGGGTTTGGGTGGACTCTGGGAGTTGGTGATGGACAGGGAGGCCTGGCATGCTGCGGTTCATGGGGTCACAAAGAGTCAGACACGACTGAGCAACTGAACTGACTGAATAGCAGATGCACTGGTATAAAAGTCACTTCCAGAATCAACATAATGTTTGGGGAACCACTATTTGATTATGGGACTCTATGAGCCTTTCTTCAAGACTTGGTTAGGGATGACTACAGTGACAGTCAAGAAGAGTCTTAGAAAGGGGGCATAGAGGTATCTGTACATATGTACGTCAGAGGCTAAATCAGGGTCGGAAAATGCAGGCTCATCAAACCCAAGTGAAGACTATGAACCTGTATACAGCACTCTAAGATCAAACAAATCCATATACCCCACAGCTATTCTAGGACTAATAGAAAACACTTATCTAATTAATTTAGAGCCAGCAGTAAAGTCAAGAGTTTAAAAACTGGTTCACACTTATTCACCATAATACTGGGAAAAAGAGACAAGAAATGTACTGTGTTTCTAATTTTAAACAAGAATCCAGGTTTCTCACTCTGGAATTCACCTAGAGAAACAGGCACACAGCAGAGCATATGGAGTTTCCATCCTAGATCTTGGATCATTGTCAATTATCTCTTTTGCATATTGAAAGCCTGCAGCTCTTTTTTAATATCTCAAATGTGAAAAGCCCCAAACAGAACAGTGAGATCTAATATTTACCAGGGTCTAACATTTCTCATTGCACTTTCTAAGAGGCACCTGCCTCCTCCTCAGACTGTGTCCTCTGATATTGAATTCCAAGGTTCTGAGCCTACTTATCTTGAAGCCAAGCCACAACTGTAACAGGGAGCAGCATCCATTGTCTAGGCAATATGAGAGTGTTTTCCCCGAGCACAGCTTTATACTGAAGGTCACTTTAAATTAGGGCTTCACTTCCCTTTGCTTCTGTCTGATGTTAGGGTGTTACTCATGATTAAACAGAGGTTAGAGAAATATGCTGGCAGTGAAAAGTAAAATTTCACTTTTAAAGAACTGAATCATTAGCTAATAGCTCAAGTTAATATTAGCCTAGCATTTTTCAAGGTATTGATATTAAGAAAGTGATTTCTTACACATAATACTTTCCATGTGAAGTCTCATTGCCAGGTTTCTAACAGTATCTGACTCTTCATTCTCCCCAGCCGTAGGGGTATGGAGATGGGAATTAATACCCTATATTTAATTACTTTCCTTGCTTATTATATTTCTGAACTGATTTTATAAAAAGATTTTTAAGTAGAAAAAGAATACTTGGAATTTCTATGACACATCTTAGTTTCTGTTAAAAAGTACATATTTATATTTCATAATTTTTAAAGAATTTTTAAATGTCTATCAAAAGTGAAGACATTATTTATAATCTACTATTGGGTGATTTAAAAAAATATTACAGTCTTATCTGTGGCTAGGTGGTTACAGCAACAGTTCCCTACTTTGTGGATGATCAACAGCTTGTGTGTGTGCTAAGTCACTTCAGTCGTGTCCGACTCTTTGTGACCCTTTGGACCACAGCCCACCAGGCTCCTCAGTCCATGGGTTTCTCCAGGCAAGAATACCGGAGTGGGTTGCCATGCCCTCCTCCAGGGGATCTTCCTGACCTGAACCCATGTCTCTCATGTCTCCTGCACCGGCAGATGGGTTCTTCACCACTAGTGCCACCTGGGAAGCCCATACTTTGTTGTTTTAAGTTTATATTTCCTACTACCTCCTCATTCTCAGGGATCACATATATACTTCATATAATGATCCAAGCCAGAAGCCCCCAAAATAATTCTGAATTCTTTCCCTTCACCTAATCCTTTTCCAAAATTTAATCAAGTTACCAAATTCTGCTTGTTCTCCTTCTTCAGTTCAGTTGCTCAATCGTGTCCGACTCTTTGTGACCCCATGAACTGCAGCATGCCAGGCCTCCCTGTCCATCACCAACTCACAGAGTTCACTCAAACTCACGTCCATCGAGTCGGTGATGCCATCCAGCCATCTCATCCTCTGTCATCCCCTTCTCCTCCTGCCCCCAATCCCTCCCAGCATCAGAGTCTTTTCCAATGAGTCAACTCATCACATGACTTGGACAAAGTACTGGAGTTTCAGCCTCAACATCAGTCCTTCCAAAGAACACCCAGGGCTGATCTCCTTTAGAATGGACTGGTTGGATCTCCTTGCAGTCCAAAGGACTCTCAGGGGTCTTCTCCAAAACCACAGTTCAAAAGCATCAATTCTTCAGCACTCAGCTTTCTTCACAGTCCAACTCTCACATCCATACATGACTATTGGAAAAACCATAGCCTTGTCTAGATGGACCTTTGTTGGCAAAGTAATGTCTCTGCTTTTCAATATGCTATCTAGGTTGGTCATAACTTAAGTGTCATCTAATCTCTCTGTCTGATCACCAAAACCGTTACTTTGGTTTTATCTTTAAAATCTATCATCTGGACAAGTGCCAGACCCTCCCAACTCTTTTCTCTGCTTCTAATTACTTCCCCCATTCAAGCAAACCATAGTATATCCAGTATGACCCTCCTAAACACAGATCTTCCATTAGAACCCTCTGACGGCTCTCCGTTGTCTGTAAAGTTCAAGTGCTCTTAACACAATGCACAAAACTGTCTGTCTCATACCTCTTTCCTCCCTTGCCAGCCGTATGCCTCCTTCTTCATCCATACCAGCCATGACCAATTTCTTGTAGGTTCCTGAACACACTGAATACTGATTTACACCTTTACACCATCATACATTTTATTCTCTCTACATACAAATCTCCCCCCACCAAAGAAGGTTTTCCTCTTTTGTACCAGCATCAAACTGGGTAGACATCTCTATTTTTGCATTTATCACATGACACAGTAATTCTGTCTCCATGGCTGCCTTCCTTTATAGAACACAAGAAGGGAAGGGAGCTTTCTTATTCATTCTACCTTTAACAATGCCTAGCATGGTATCTGACCTATGGTATATGCTCAGTGAATGGAATGGATGAGGTGTTAAGTGGTGTTTGCTTAATTTTTAAAAAATTTATGCAGTTAAAAAAAATGAACATCATTCTTCTATAAGAATAAAGGAAATCCCTTTAAATATATAACTTGTAAAATGTTGCCCAATCTTCATCAAATTGTTGTAGCCCCACTTCCCCCATCCTCAATTGGTCTGCATCTCTCTGTTCAAAGCCACAATGTCTGATTCCCAATCTACAAATATTTCTACAAATAATGACTAGGCACAAATGTATCACCCAGAGAGAAAAATGTTTCACAGAAAATGCTAGAGGGACAGTAAGTACACCTTTTAATATAATACATGACACTTATGGATATAAACTTAACATTGAAGAGAAGACATGCCTATTCAGAGTCAAAAGACAAGTTGGTAACCTTTCTTTATACCAAAATCAGATTATTTTTAAAAATATTATTATTCTCTCATTCATCTCAAAGGAAGCAGTTTCTCCAGAGTTGTTCACGTCATAGACCTGAAAATGTACCCACAAAGTAAGCCAGAAATGAAGAGTTTTGCATTCAACACAGCACAAAGTAGAAGTTCCAGTCCTGAGTAATGTTATTATTTACTCTTTTAAGATGTTTCAGCCAGACCAGCTAAAATGTGTTTCTCCATCGAGAGTCTTAAAAATAAACTTTGAACTCAGGAACTCTGTGAATCCAGTCCCTTTACAGAATGAAACCATTTGCTGACTCTGCCTATAACTGAAAACATATAGCCTTTGTTTAGTTCAGTGAACCATGGATATAAATTGCCTTGAAATGTGCATTTCTCTTGCTGTTTGTAACTAAGACCATCAAGAAAAAATACAAAAGATGTTGCCAGTGTACATCCACGCATTCAGCAAACATCAACTGAGAGCCCTTGCTAGGCCCTGAGGCTCATGAGATGAGTAATTCACAGTCTTCTCACTCTAGAGGTTCCCAGCTTGGAGTGGATATGACACCTAACCAAGTAATTTTGAAAACGTGTGGGAGTTTAGAGGTAGAGCCAAGTACAGGGTCTGGTGTGAGCCCAGAAGAGGAGCATCTAACCCACAGGTGGCCAAGCAAAAGAACAAAACCACATTTTTGAATCTTAAGAAACCCAGGATAGGCATGTTAGAAGTAAACTTAATAGTGAGATGTAAGGGATGTGAAGATGAGGCAGTTTACAGATGCTGATCTCAGTTCTCAATAGTGGAGGGTTCTAGCTTATGTTTCAGGGGAAACAAGTCAGAAATTGAGTAGGGGAATCTCTTCTAAGAGTAGTGAAACTGTGCACGTATTTTTGGATGAAAGAAATCAAAATGACTGAAAACAAGAAAAGTGGAAGAGTGGCTTTGAGGAGTCAGGGAACTGAATCTGTAGATAAGTCCATCTGTCAGACTGTAGGGGAGGAAAAGGCAAACAGGAATACATGGGTTTTGTTAACCAACATACAAAAGAATATAAGAGGAAAGAAGGAGATTGGTGAGAAAAGAATTCAGATAGCTAACCACAGGTTGGCTCGGAAAGGAAGAGTAGTACTCAGCACTGTATGATACTCAGGCATTCCTAATTGCCCAGGAACATCCTAGCATGGTTACTGCAGTGCCCACCTTCAACTGCAAAAGATTCCTGCTGGACAGTAAATTATATCATCCCGTAGTGATGACCTGGGAGAAGCAATAGGGGTCTGGGTGTCCATGAAATTAAAGGAATAAGGTATTGTTGCCAAAGAGTGGAACAAAGGAGTTATGCTTTAAGAAGGGAGTGTTTGTGCAGTGTTAGTTGCTCAGCTGTGTCCGACTCTTTGCAACCTCATCAACTGTAGCCCACCAGGCTTCTCTGTCCTTGGGATTTCCCAGGAAAGAATACTGGAGTAGTTTGCCATTCCCTTCTCCAGGGGATCTTCCCAACCCAGGGATCAAACCCAGGTCTCCCGTATTGCAGGTGGATTCTTTACCAAAGGGAGGGGTCTTGATAATGAAAAGAGAAAGGATGTGGCCCAGGGAATAGAGTGGCTGGGATGCCTCTGAGATGACACACTCTAGGGTTAAGATAGTCCAGAAAATATGAAGCTAGTTGGTTGGATGGGTCATTCTCATGAGCCCTGAGATTGGCGTCTAGCACTTAGTAGACATTCAACAAACGACTGAGGATATAGCAGGAGTTGGAGTGGGAAGCGAGACTATGCATCAGATCTCAGCAAAAGAGACTTTAGGAAGTTGGCCAGAGGAGGAGAGACAGAAGAGAAGTTCCAGATGGCACAGCTGTGTACCTGAGACACAACACAGGAATGTACTTTTAAGAGAAGGAGAAAGAGTAATGATCAGATAGCAAGCCAGCAGTTTGTGGGATATGGAAGAAAAAAAGAATTTCATAGTATAAGGCGCAGAAGTTCTGTCCCCAGGGAAGAAGAATGGTGACCACCACTGTGTGATGGTTTCCATGCCCGCTGCAGAGGGCAGCAAGAGTCCCGTTAGCAGAGAGGCCATGGGCTCTGTCTCAAATGTAAGTGAATCCTAGTGACGTTAAAAAAAAGAAGTACAGAAATCAAATCCCAACCTTAATAGAAAGTTTGAAAGTATCAAGTAATTAATTTCCTTTCTCTCTTCCTCCCCACTCCATATCCTAACTTATACCTTGAAGGGATGTTTAATAAAATAAAACAATTCACTGCTTTAAGCTTTTTGGGCTAAAGTTTTACTTCATTACATTAATGTTATTGCTTAACAATTAGTAGAAGAAAGACTAGTGACTACAAGCAAGTCATTTCCACTTCCCACATATGATTTTCCAAGTCACTTGGAGAATGGAGCTTGTCCCAACATGCCTCTCCCCAACTGTGTAGAGAGGCAGATTTTGATAAAAAGCTCATTACAAGTGGTTTTGGATTCCCCAAAAATATACAACATAATACATAGCCTAGAAATAGTTATCCATTAAAATTGCAAATTAAATTACTATGATCAGATACAAAGAAGGTAAAACTCAAAATGCTTTTTCACCTCCACTGAAAATTTCACCAAATTCAACATTTTTAGAATAATTTGAAAATGTCTCGGTTCCTCTGCCCTAAGATCATAACTTGGGGTGCGGCTAAAGAGAAAACAGGACCATTCTGGACCTACTGACTCAGGAGGAAAGGGAAAGACTGTAAAAGGAGTTGGAGAAAGGGTCATTCCAAACCCTGTTCCCGTGAAACAGGTCCTGTTGAACCCTCTGTGTGCCTCCCTGTTCCAGCACTGGGAGACCAGACATGTGTCCTTGAGCACACAGAAAGAGCTATCTACCATGTTTTCATGGGTTTTTCTTAGGATCAACTCCAGTCTGAATACCAACCAAGATGATGCAAAGACTGTAACTGAGGTCACTAGTTGGACAGAAATACGGGAGGTGACTTTTGTTTCTTTTTTGTTGTTGTTGTTGTTGTTTCTTACAGGGGACACTTTCATGTGAATAATCTATGCTTAATAAAAATGTCACTGTCCGAGCTAGGGGCATCTATGAAAAATGGTAGCAATATGAGTGTGCTTTATTTCATTTGTCCCTGTTTCATTATTTAGATCTGCACACTTCTGCAGTGGTAGATATCTATATTTATCTTATAAGTCTGTCAAAAAAACACTGCAGCTGCAACTATGAATTTAGCCAACATCTAGATACAAATAAGACACCAGCACCCTTTTAAAAGGATGTTAAATTTCAGATTGAAACTGTCTTATTGCATAGTAAGAGATACAAAGTTGTTTAGAATGTAGCTTCTTTCAGGGGAAGTGGTAACAGTGATGAGAAGAGTTGCTTAGGGAACGCATTATATTTCAAGTAGAACTGGGAGATGCCTTTTGGGACAGGGACATTTTCTCTCAGATTTGTAGAACAGGAGACCTTGACTTTTGGTTCAAAGACATAGCAGAGTCCAAGTGAGAACTGGGCAATCAGAATCCCCAGAAGAAGGGTCACTTTTCTACTTTCCACAGCCTCTTCTTTGATAAACGGGCCCCAAGCCCTGCCTCCATGCTTTGGAGATAACACAGCAAAGATTCCTACTAAACACTCCACAGTTATCATGAATTCCTACCACATTTTGACCATCAAGTATCATTTCCTCTGATTCCTTTTATGGAACCACCTTTGTCCCACCAGCAGATGTCTTAGATGGAAGATCAGTCCAGACAACTGCCCTTCTACTGTGGAAGTTAAAGCAGCCTGTGGAGTTTCTTTTCTCTTTCTCTCACCCTACAGCAGTCAGGAGCAGACATACAGTTGGGTCCAATGAATCCAGCAGCTAATTTAGCCAAGACTGTCAGGCAATCAGATACTGCTCCTGAGACATGATAGCTTTATATATCTATATCTTCAGTTCAGTTTAGTTGCTCAGTCGTGTCTGACTCTTTGCGACCCCATGAATCGCAGCACGCCAGGCCTCCCTGTCCATCACCAACTCACAGAGTTCACTCAGACTCACGTTCATCGAGTCAGTGATGCCATCCAGCCATCTCATCCTTGGTCGTCCCCTTCTCCTCCTGCCTCCAATCCCTCCCAGCATCAGAGTCTTTTCCAATGAGTCAACTCTTCGCATGAGGTGGCCAAAGTACTGGAGTTTCAGCTTTAGCATCATCCTTCCAAAAAACACCCATGACTGATCTCCTTCAGAATGGACTGGTTGGATCTCCTTGCAGTCCAAGGGACTCTCAAGAGTCTTCTCCAACACCACAGTTCAAACGCATCAATTCTTCAGTGCTCAGCCTTCTTCACAGTCCAACTCTCACATCCATACATGACCACAGGAAAAACCATAGCCTTGACTAGACGGACCTTAGTCAGCAAAGTAATGTCTCTGCTTTTGAATATGCTATCTAGGTTGGTCATAACTTTTCTTCCAAGGAGTAAAGGGCATAGATTCATCTATAAAGATGTAAATATGGAAACAAACCAACCCAGCCTTCAGACTTGTTTAGTTGCTGAGTCATGTCCAACTCTTTGCGACCCCATGGACAATAGCCCACCAGACTGTGCTGTCCATGAAATTTCCCAGGCAAGAATATTGGAGTGGATTGCTATTTCCTTCTCCAGGGGATCTTCTTGACCCAGGGATTGAATCTGTGTCTCCTGCTTTGGCAGGTGGATTCTTCACCACTGAGCCACCAGGGAAGCCCCTCCGGATTCCTAGAACATAGATAATTTACCACTTAAAATTGATAACACTGGGGGCTACACTGCTTTGGCTTTGCTACTATTTAGTTTGGGTCTCAGTTCAAATGCTGTGTAATGTAGGTAATGTTAGAAACCTAGTTCAGCCTACTGATTTAAAAAGTATTTTAAAAGTATCAAATTTGAAATGAAAGTTTTGATTCAGAAGTCAAGATAAAAATCTGACTATAGTCTTTTCAAAATACATTTCTGCTGTAATAAAGAATCAATTTTCTTAAAAAAAAAAACCGGTCATGACTACAAAATTGGCTTATATATCTAAAGATCCTGAGAAACCTGTATATAGATCAAGAAGCAACAACAGTTAGAACCAGATATGGAACAGTGGACTGGTTCAAAACTGGGAAAGGAGTATGTCAGGGCTATGTATTGTCACCTTACTTATTTAACTTATATGCAGAGTACATCATGTGAAATGCAAGGTTGGATGAATCACAAGCTGAAATTGCTGGGAGAAATATCAACAACCTCAGATATGCAGATGATACCACTTTAATGGCAGAAAGCAAAGAGGAACTAAAGAGCCTCTTGATGAAGGTGAAAGAGGAGAGTGAAAAAGCTTGCTTAAAACTCAACATTTAAAAAACAAATATCATGGCATCTGGTCCCATCATTTCATGGCAAATAGATGGGGAAATAATGGAAACCATGACAGACTTCACTTTCTTGGGCTCTAAAATCACCATGGATGGTGACTGTGGCCATGAAATTAAAAGATATTTGCTTCTTGGAAGAAAAATTATGACAAACCTAGACAACATATTAAAAAGCAAAGACATTATTTTGCCAACAAAGGTCTATCTAGTTAAAGCTAGTAGTCATGTATGGATGGGAGAGTTGAACCATAAAGAAGTCTAAGCACCAAAGAACTGATGCTTTTGAATTGTAGTCCTGAACACTCTTGAGAGTCCCTTGGACTGCAAGATCAAACCTGTCAATCCTAAAGGAAATCAATTCCAAATATTCATTGGAAGGACTGATGCTGAAGCTCCAATACTTTGGCCACCTGATGCAAAGAGCCAACTCACTGGAAAAGACCCTGATGCTGGGAAAGATCGAAGGTAGGAGAAGAAGGGGACAACAGAGAATGAGATGGTTGGACAGCATCACCAACTCAATGAACATGAATTTGGGCAAACTCTGGGAGATGGTGAAGGCCAAGAAAGCCTGATGTGCTGCAGTCCATGGGGTCGCAGAGTCAGATGCAACTTAAAACAACAACCAAAAAGAAACCAACTATAAATTTAGAAATATCTATTAAAACTTTGGGGCGGGGGGCAGCCCAGCATACACAAAAGCCATCAAGACTGAATTTAGAGGCATATGTTGGTTGAAAAACAAACATTTTCAAAAGTGGTATGTGTTAAGAAACTTGAACAGCTTTTCCATTGATGTGTGTATAAGATTAAGGGAGAAATTTTCATATTACACTACAAACACTGAATTTTAAACATTTTAAAACTTTTAATTATGGAAAATTACAAAGATACATATAAAAGTAAGGAGGATAGTATAATGAACTTCCAAGTACCCTTCAACCAGCTTCAGGGGTTACCAGTTTATGGCCTGGGCATGATAAGGCCTAGGATATGGACAGTAATCTCACTATGTTCTAAGGGACAACACTTTTAATTTCCTTTCCAAAAGAACTGTTTAGCTTCACTCTATTCCTTGGCTACCACCTGAATTTCTAAACCTAGTTATTCTTAGAATTAAAAAATAAATTGAAATGGAAATTTAAGATCCCATCAGTTATGTGTATGCTCAGTCCTGTCTGACTCTTTGCGATCCCATGGACTGTAGCACGCCAGGTTCCTGTGTCCTTGGAATTGTCCAGGTAAGAATACTGGAATGAGTTGCCATTTCCTTTTCTAGGAGATCTTCCCAAGTCAGGGTTTCCCTTGAGTCTCTTGCATTGGTAGCTAGATTCCTTGCCACTGTGCCACGTATATCCCCACTCAATTTAAGACCTTTTTACCCAAGATCCTCATGCAGTATAAGGAAAGTCTTTTTAGAAACAATAAGAATCACTTAAAATCCAGGAAAGCTTCCTTATGAAGCAGTGGGTGCCCCATCCCTAGAAAGGTTGACATAAACACTGGAATTCAGCAAACACAGTGTCAAGGTACAGTGGGAAGGGGATGTACCTGGAAAACAAACCTGAGTTTGAATCCTAATGTTGCCAGAGGAGGTAGTTTTGCCTCCCCTCTGAAGTTTAGCCCTTTCATCACATGGTTGCTATTAGGATCCAGTGAGGCGACATAAATGTCTAGCACACACGAGATACTTAAGACATCTCTTTCTTTTATCTACCTTTATCCCCCCAAATAATTTGCACAAAACAACAGAGGAAACACATAGATAAGGATATAAAAGTATTTTTACTGAATGAAGTCATATACATGTATAATTTTTCAGTCACTGTCATTATGGGATAACATTTACTGAACTATTACATTGGTAGACCTTTTCCTATGGCTATATTTTTCCCTAGACAATCGACATGTAAAAAGGAGTGAAGAATATAGTGCTTTCATAACAGTATATTAAGCTGGGACAACACAGAGCAAATCACTCCAGAGATTTATAACAATAAGAACTAAGCCCTCCTTTTTTTCAATCACATTCTTATGCTATAGAGAAAATATCAGATTTGGAAAAAGAAAAGATTTTGACAGAAGAATGAGAACCCCATTAACAGGAAATGAAAAAAAAATCCTAAAGTAGATAATTTAATTAAGTTTTCTCTCACTAGCTTAATACTCAGCTCCCAATGGTATAATATTTCAAATTAATGCCTCCTAGGTGGTTTTAATGCCTAAGAACCTTCAGTGTGAAATAAGTCCTTATGTAGCCTTGTACCTGTAATCAGCATCTCTCAGAGGAATGGCTGGTTCTGTCCATCTTCCAACACTCACTCTTAATGTAGATAATATCTAGCTGCTACATGAAGCATCATTATTATTCTATATGGAACCAGTGTGGTTTTTTTTTAAAGATTATTTCCTAGAAATACCTGCTATATGACAAGTAATCATATCTGTGACATATCCAATATGCTGGAGCATTTGAGAATCTCTCTGGATTTGATTTTTCATTTATGATATGTAGAGTTTTGGTGACTTTGCTGCAGGTGTTTGTCTCCTAGCATGCTGCTCCACTTTCCCTCTTTACACTGATGCCCCACAGCCAAATTAAAAACTGTTCTATTTTTAAAGTCTAAACATTAAACTTTTTTATTGAGCGTGTTTCAGTTAGTCTATGTGCATAACAAATAAAACAACAACGTTTTGTCTTACAGTCCTGCAGGTTAGTCACACGCGTCCTCTGCTGCTCTCACGTGAGCTCACACATGCAGCTGCCCTCAGCTACAGAGTTGGTGGGGCCTGAAGGTTCAAGATGGCCTCACTTATGTCTAGCAGTTGATGTTGGTTATTAGCTAGGGTGCATGGGTTTTCATTTTTTAGCCTCTTATCTTCTCATTTTTACCTGTTAACTATCAGCTTTATTTAATTTTAAAATGTACAAATTAGTTTGATATGTAGAAGAGTTTGAGGCTGTTGGATATTTAAAACTCCACGTAAAACTGACACAACAAGGAAATTCATACCAAATTAATCACTCTAGATTGCTAAGTCCATCTACTAATTTAACTCTACAGTGTTCAAGATAAATGAAACGAGTTAATATTATTAACACTTAAAAAAAAAGAACCCAACCAGTCATTTGCAATATGCTGCTTTAAGTCAAGCAACCAGACTACAGATTACCAGTACAGAGAATTTCAATGACAAACTTAGGCTAGTAGGCCAGACTGGCTTGCCTAACATGACTGCCTCAGGGCAGTGTCCTTGTCCTAAGTGGTCTCTAGCAGAAAGTACAAGACCTTTTAAAACCTTGGAAGTTGTATAACATTATCGCCGTAGCATTCTATTGATTAAAACTCCTAGAGGAGAACATAGGCAAAACACTCTCCGACATAAATCACAGCAGGATCCTCTATGATCCACCCCCAAGAATACTGGAAATAAAAGCAAAAATAAACAAATGGGATCTAATTAAAATTAAAAGCTTCTGCACAACAAAGGAAAATATAAGCAAGGTGAAAAGACAGCCTTCTGAATGGGAGAAAATAATAGCAAATGAAGCAACTGACAAACAACTAATCTCAAAAATATACAAGCAACTTATGCAGCTCAATTCCAGAAAAATAAATGACCCAATCA
>SJYQ01000333.1:373771-399420 GCA_006410935.1 Redunca redunca | reverse complement strand
GATGATGACCCTGTATGCGAGACAGCAAAAGAGACACAGATGTGTAGAGCAGACTTTTGGACTCTGAGGGAGAGGGAGAGGATGGGATGATGTGGGAGAATGACATTGAAACATGTATACTATCATGTAAGAAACAAATTGCTAGTCTATGTCTGATGCAGGATACAGGATGCTTGGGGCTGGTGCACGGGGATGACCCAGAGAGATGTTATGGGGAGGGAGGTGGGAGGGGGGGTTTATGTTTGGGAATGCAAGTACACCCGTGGTGGATTCATGTCAATGTATGGCAAAACCAATACAGTATTGTAAAGAAAAATAAGTAAAAATAAAAATAATAAAAAACCAAGTCAAAAGACCAGGCATTATTCAAGAAGTGGGGAAACAGCCTCTGCCTCTTAATGGGAGAAATAGCAAAGCCACATTGCAAGAGTCAGGAGGAATGTTATAACCATTTTTTGAAAACAAGCAGTTATAGAGGCTTCTAAACAATGGTATCAAATTATATGTCTTGTCTTTCTTAGAATTATGCTTGCTTTTCTAAAGCCCAAGCACAGCATGATGCCTCTGGCTGTGATCTCCTAAGAAGCCTTTGCTTGGAATTACAACACATCTCTCAATGTTCTGGCTCCCTTAATAATCCTTTTATCCTCACCTGCAAGTAGAAGTTTGAAGGAAAAAAACTTTATTTTGCTTTTCTTCACAGCATTTTTTTCCAAAGAAGAATAATGTAGGAAAAAAAAAGGGGGGTCAATCATATAAAATACCAGTAACTGCCATGCTCAGACGGTCCATGCAGTAAAATCTTTGAGATCCACAGGTGGAAAACTTAATTAGGATAGCATAGTGATCACCAGTGCATCCCCATAATGTCGCCAAGAGCACAAAACAGTCTCTCACACAATCAAGAAGTCCCGACAGAAGCTGGGAGACAACTGAACAGCAAGTGGCTAGATCATGCCTAGACTGGCACTCAGAAACCTACAGCTTGATCTCTGGTTGCTTCAAGTTGTGATCTGACCATGAACCTGACTCTTGTTTCTCTGCATGGCAGGATCTCAACTGCCCATAGGATGTGCAGAAAGCATTTTAGATGTCTCTGGCAAAATAAGGTGGTAAAATACCAGGGTATGATTTCCCCCAAATTTTGGCTGCTACTAATAGTGGGACATTTTAAGAGACTGAAGTGCAAATGGGAATGTTCCCTAAGTGTTCAAATATTTCATTTGGAGACAAAATATACAATCACAGAGTAATTAGCTTTAAGAGCCAAAGCTTGGTTCCATAGTCATCATACTACACATTATAGTGAGAAACACTATACAGTTACTTTTTTGTAAATCAACAATTAGTATTTTCTTTCTTAAAATATTTTGTGGAAGATACTTCAAGGTATCAGATGCCTACGTGGTGTTTTTACCACTTTATGAATCAGTCTTACATTTTGCTCTAGTCAAACATACAAAAAGATGACATCTCTGTGGTGGCAGGGAGAGAGAACC
This sequence comes from Redunca redunca, assembly GCA_006410935.1. NCBI lineage: Eukaryota > Metazoa > Chordata > Mammalia > Artiodactyla > Bovidae > Redunca > Redunca redunca. The sequence continues at coordinate 397,921 of SJYQ01000333.1, read as the reverse complement.
AGGCAGGAGAGGGAGCGAGGGAAAGCTCATTCATCTATGCAAAACAATTCCCCCTAATATCCAAGTAATATGTGTTTTTGTTGACTGCCTGGTTGTTGATCTGCCACAATGGTTACAGTCACTGATTAGAATTCTAGGATGCTATCATAGATGCCATAGCTTTTCTTCCAAGGAGCAAGTATCTTTTAATTTCATGGCTGCAGTCATCGTCCACAGTGATTCTGGAATAACCTAGACAGCATATTAAAAAGCAAAGACATCACTTTGCTGACAAAAATCTGTACAGTCAAAGCTATGGTTTTTCCAGTAGTCATGTACAGATGTGAGAGTTGTACCATAAAGAAGGCTGAGTGCCAGAGAATGGATGCTTCTGAACTGTGGTATTGGAGAAGACTCTTGAGGAGTCCCTTGGACAGCAAGGAGATCAAACCAGTCAATCCTAAAGGAAATCAACCCTGAATATTCATTGGAAGGACTGATGCTGAAGCTCCAATATTTTGGCCACCTGATGTGAAGAGCTGACTCATTGCAAAAGACCCTGGTGTTGGGAAAGACTGAAGGCAGGAAGAGAAGGGGGCGACAGGATGAGACAGTTGGATGGCATCACCAACTCAATGGACATGAGTCTGAGCAAACTCTGGAAGGAGGACAGGGAAGTCCGGCATGCTACAGTCCATGGGGTTGTAAAGAGTCGGACACAACTTAGCAAGTGAACAAGCAACAACATACCTGTGGGTCAAGTTTCCTCCACCATACTCCCTCTTCTGTCCCTGCTCAGATTCCTCAGTTTATTTTCTTCCTCCCTTTCTGGGGTTAAGTGATAAGAGACATTTTATTACTTTGAAAGTGAAAGTGAAGTTGCTCAGTCATGACTGACTCTTTGCTACCCCATGAACTGTAGCCTACCAGACTCCTCAGTCCATGGAATTTTCCAGGCAAGAGTACTGGAGTGGGTTGCCATTTCCTTCTCCAGTTTATTACTTTGAAAGGATCTAAACTCTGCTGTCATCTCCTGAATATAGACATAACATCCATAACTGTGAGTAGATAACTGGAAAGGAGTTGATAGGGAGGTCGCAGCAATGATCAAGTCATCCAGTTAGCTGTCAGAGGTTAAATGTATAAGCTGGGGATAGCAGTATTTGCCAATGACTCACAGTTTTGGAATGCTAGAGTTCAGACCTCAGATTCTGACATATTATCCTCCTGATAAACTCTCCACTAATCTCATAATATACATTTTATTACTGTAAGCCATGCCTCATTAGGCTATCTCAAAGAGTGAAGAAATGCTAACAACTCCAGCGGAATGTAGCAGAACAATGGGAACAAAACTGCAGATGAGCAGAAGCTTGGCACTTATTGCCTTGAAGGGCAGAGCAGGTGAATCAATTGTTTCCAAATACAACTAATTGGATCTTCAACTCCAAAGTAAAAAGAGATAACGCTTATTAAATTACAATATTCATAAGTGGAGAAGGCTCAGAAAGTACTCAGGATGGCTGGTGAAAAGAAACTATTAGGGCAAAGATTTAAATATTTTAAAACTTTGAATAAGGAAAGAAATATATTACTAGTTTGTACATTAAAAAATTTGAGAGGGGTCCTAATTGTGTGTGCAAATGAAGGTTCAGTAATCTATCACATTATTTTCCTATGCCAATAATGCTGGTACATGGCTACCTTGGAGAACAGGAAGATCTATTTGACAGGAAGATCTATCTTCAGGAACCTATTTGAAGGATAGGTACCACCTCATCTGCATTCATTAATTGATTTCAGATATTTTCATTTACCTCCTGTTTATATGGCCTACATCCATCTCAGCATCACAGGAAGTGTAAATCTGGACGCAAAGCAAAATAGCCAGGGAGCTGCCAATACTTGAACTGCCTTTCTTTCAGGTAAGTCTACCTGGTCCCCATCTCCGTCTACTCTCAGGGACTTCCTGAAACCTGGCTACCTTGACCTAGGTCTCCATCTACTGCTCTTCCCCTAATCCTACTTCTCTCTCATGTGCGGTTTCTTGTCACCAAGGCTTGACTCTGCCTGCCTAGCTGGACCCTGCCACATACTGTTCTGGGGTCCTCATGGCCTCCTGTGTTCTGGTACAGTGTAATCCATGCAAAGATGTTTAAGGAAAAAAAGTGAAAAGACATATTTATTTAGACTACTCTTCAGCCAAATTAACTTTTGTTTTATTTCTCATAATCTCTGGATGTTTGCCTCATACCACAAGGTTCACCATTCCAAATTCATTAACGGGCTTTGTTTCATAAATATTTGAATTTTTTTATATATAAAGCTGCTGTCAATGATGTAATTCATGAATTCTTGGAGCTGTGTTCTGGATAGCTTTACCTTCAGACTAGACATGAAGAAATGACTTTCACTCCCACTTTGCAACCTATAAAAATAATATAACATTTGTTTTGTAATCAGTTCACTTATGGTGGCCAGGCTCTGTGAGTGTGACAGTGTATTTATTATGCAGATGTCCTGGGAATATTCATGGATTATGTATCCTGCCAGGAGGTGGAGCTTCTGAAAATAGGACTTGGGAACAGACACATGGGACACAGAGTTCTCAGGGTGTTCCCAGATAGTAATGCAATCACTTAGATGTCTACGTGTTGTAAGGTCTGCATAAGACACCCCACACCGTTCACTGGAGGGTTCTGCATTTGAGAAGCTCCATCCTGTAAATCTTGGGACCTGGAGAGCAGAAGGATCCCCTGCACATCAAGGTTTGACACTTTGCTAATGACATTCCTCTCTCCCTATATTTGACTCTGAGAAGTTTTCTTTGTGTGATGATAATGAAACAAGATGGCAGTGCTTTGGAAATGGTCTTAACCCCACAATTCCTGGGCCTAATTGGGAAGTACATGGTTTCCACAAGCAGCTTTGAGCTTTGCACACTAGAACAGGTAGCATCAAATGTCACTAGAAGAAAAAAGTCAGACTCCAAAGAGCCTCCCTTCCTGGATCCAAGTGCTCTCTGCAGGTTACACTGCAGACTGGGCCCACCGCGGACGCTCTCAGGAGTGAGACTTAGTCGACAGCAGTGTGTGTCTCTTCCCTGGTAGCTCAGTCAGTAAAGAAACTGCCTCAGTGCAGGACACCCGGGTTCAATCCCTGGGTCAGGAAGATCCCCTGGAGAAGGAAAGGGAAACCCACTCCAGTATTCTTGCCTGGAAAACCCCATGAACAGAGGAGCCTGGCGGGCTACAGTCCATGGGGTTGCAAACAGTCGGACGTGACTTAGTGACTAAGCCCTCACCAGTGTGTGGTCTCAGGCCAGGCCTGGGCTTGAAGCGTGCCTATGCGTGCCACTTACCACATTTCTCAGCCTCACTGAGTTACTTCATCTGTAAATCAGAAGTAATCATTCCTACCTGACAGGTTCAGTGTGACAGGAAAAAATAAGCAATGCAGGCACCTAGCATACAGCAGACTCTTGGCAAACACTAACTATGGTTATTTTTCATTTAAAATGCGAGAAGTTGAAAAAACCTGACTTTTGTGAGATTCTGCATGTACTTGGGATAGTTTATAAAAGCCACAGAAGTCTATTTTCAAGAGTTTGTTTTTTTTTTTTTAAACTATGACTACTAGTCATATATCACATTTTCCAACTACTTACTGACATAATTTGGGGCATTTGTTTCAAGATGATGGGTAAGTTACCTAATTGTTGTTTCTCTATTTTTCCAATTTATGCATATTTTGCCCCCAAATATGCTGAAACTCTTTCAGATGCCTAAGTTCTGTCCCCTGAAGATCCACAAGGGATGCCTGCTGGAAGAATGATAAGGTTAAGTACTTATAGTGTTTAGTTCATTTGTTTTGTGGAGTTTTGTGTGTGTGTGTATTGTGGGGTGTGACATGGGTTGTTTGTTTGGTCTTACAAAGCATTGTGTCATTCCAAAATGACTCAAGTGATAGATATTATGCAAGTAACATTTATCATCCGGAAATGCAATGACAGAGAAAAGGTGATTTAAAAATATAGGAGGCAAGGAATAGTTAGGGAGTTTGGGGTTGACATGTACACACTGCTATATTTAAAATGGATAACCAATAAGGACTTATTGTACAGCACAGGGAACTCTGCTCAATATTCTGTAGCAACATAACAGGGAAAAGAATTTTAAAAGGAATAGATACATGTATAACTGAATCACTTTGTTGTACGTCTTAAACTAACAACATTGCTAATCAACTATACTCCAATATAAAATAAAAAGTCAAAAAATGCAGGAGGATATTATGAAGGGTTGAAGATACAGCATAGAGTGTGGAGGCATGTCTGAGTTCATGCTCAGTTCTAAGAGTCTGCACCACCTCTGGATGGGCCAGTTGGGCCTCTCACTTGCCATCTGCTTCCCCTACAGGGAAAGGAACCTGGAAGAAATCCTAAGCATACAAGCTTTTGAGATAATCCACTTTACTAAATAACTGAGATTAAAAAAAAAAAAAAGATATTATCCAGTCTTGGGGACTAAAAACAAAAGGGAAATAAGCATGTGAGCAGTAATTCTCCCTAAAGTATTTCTCTTGCTCTAAGTTATTTCATGGAGAAGGCAAAGGCACCTCACTCCAGTACTCTTGCCTGGAAAACCCCATGGATGGAGGAGCCTGGAAGGCTACAGTCCATGGGGTTGTTGAGGGTCGGACGCGACTGAGTGGCTTCACTTTCACTTTTCACTTTCATGCATTGGAGAAGGAAATGGCAACCCACTCCAGTGTTCTTGCCTGGAAAATCCCAGGGACGGGGGAGCCTGGTGGGCTGCCGTCTAGGGTCGCACAGAGTCGGACACGACTGAAGTGACTTAGCAAGTTATTTCAGAACAAAGGCCTGCTATTATGATACACTCAGACTTAAGTTGTAAAGCCAAGAACTTTAGAGTTTAAATTTTTAGAGTTAAACTTTAAAGGGTAAATGCTTATGCACTGGGCAGTATTAGACATCATGGTATTTAGGGACCTGCTAAAAAGACTCATTCTTCCTCAGTGAGAAATTTTGGAGTGTTTCATGCCCTTGGATAAAAATGCGAGATCCCTAATGGTTTAGCCCACATTTGCAATATGCATGCTGAAACACTGAACTTTGTCTTACATATTACTAAAGCTGTTTCTAATTTTGACTATTTTTTTCTTTAACATTTTCATGTGAAATATATCAAACTAATTACAAAAGTAAAGACAACAGTGTAATGAAGCCTCAGGTACCCATCACCCAGCTGCAGCAATTAGCAACCCATGGCTCCATCTATACTCCTATCTATTTCCCCTGTTCCTGGATTACTCTGAAACAATTTCCACTTCATTATCTCACTTCATCCATAAATATTTCAGCATATATCTTGAAAAGATTAGAATTCTATTCTTATACCTAACCACACACTAAGCTGTCAAAAAATATTTATCTCATTAAATATCCAACTCTGACTACCTTTTGCATAATTGTAAAAGTTAATTATACACAAATCAAAGCAACCACATGAAAATGACAGCTGCCACAGGTAGAGACCCAAAATCTTTGAACATCCTTCACGAGAATTAAATTATTGATAGCAAAGAGTGTCTGGCATAAGCTTCAAAGACAAAAGTCTATTTCGGTGAAGAAAACGATCCGCTTTCAGGAGCATTTGCTTTCCCTAGTGAACTTAAACAGTACATTTAACCTATCCACTTAACTCAAAGTGATGGAGTGCCTGTGCATGGAAAATTGAAAGCATGTTATTTTTAGGCTCAAGCTGTAGAACTCTATAGCTAACCAAAAAAAAAATAAAAAATCAAAGAACTCAAATACAGACAACTTGACCAGCAGTTGGCTAATTTGTTGGTTTATTAAAGAAAATGAGTTTTTCACTGGTAGGTTAGAAAAATCAGGCATATAAACTATTGAAGCCCAAAATACTAAATACACATCTGAATGTTGACATTGCTTTTCCAGGACTCTGTATAAGCTCTGTGCCATTTTATCCTATGTGTAGATTTGTGTGACCACTACCATAGTCAAGATGCAGGATTGTTGCATTACAAGGGTCCCTCATGCTACTCCTTTACAGACACAGTGATTTTTTTTAAGTATGATTCATGAACCACCCACATCAAAATAACCTAAGAGCAGGGGCCAGGTGTTGCTTATAAATTCTGAGGCCTCACTAAAGAACAGCTGAGTCAGAGATGCTGCCGCCCCAGTCTGAGAATTTGCATTTTAACCAGCTGCTCAACGAATTTTTATTAATACTAACTACTGAGAACCTCTGTCATGTTTCAATATTCTGGCTATAATATATATTTTACTTAAAATTAGGCCCAAAGAGATGCAGAACTTTAAATGAAGGTGTAATCAGAATTGTTGCATCTAAATATAATGCATCTAGTCCAAGCTCAAGTGTGTAGGCTATTTTGGATTTTGAGGAAAAATGAAATGTTTGCATGGTTGCATCTAGGGTTAACTAAAATTGCAAAGTTTAGATTGCAAATTCCCAAATATGCAATATAAAGCAATCCTCTTTGCTAGTTCCCACCTAGACACTGTGCCAGGTATTTTTATCAACACAGGGTATTTTAATCCTCACCATAATTCTACACGGTAGATCTCAAGGTCCACATTTTACAGATAAAAAACAGAGACTCAGAGAAATAACCTGTCCAACAGACATACCCCTGGTAAGCAGCTGTGCGGGGATCAAAATACAGGTATGTCTGACACCACCATTCAAATTCTTTCCATAATGCTGAGAGGATTCAGATATAAAACAGGGTAGTTGAGTTAGATTGATAGAAACACTCTCTAAATTTTGTATTTTGTGCTTGAAACCTTACCTTCATTAAATTTTGCTACTGTTATTTTTGTTTGGAAGTGCAATAGGACAGGGCAGCTATCAGACAAAGTTAGTACAGTTGACACTGCTATGACATCCAAGGAGTGATGGATGGGTTTACCTCCTTGAAGACAATACAGACCAGTTCAGGATGCAAACTTGCATGATGAATCCAGTGTGGCTCAAGTTCCCTGTGGAAGGATCATGTACTGGTTTGTGATGAACTTTGGAAAAAATAACACCACCACTGGTCCTTCCCTACAGGTAGTTCGAAAAGCACCAGGCTTTGCAGTTGGCCAGTTTAAAAGTTGATAGATGCACTTCACTTCCCGTTTGGACATTAGGCAGGGCAGACATAGCTGGTCAGCAAGCCTCTCCAAAGCTGCCCAGGTCTAACAGAGCCCAAAACTGTCACCCCTGGCAAAGGTCCGATTTCAAGCTCTATGTTCCACTCTAGATAAGTAAACACCCAACATATTAACCCACACATAGTGTTAGTAACTCAGTCATGTCTGACTCTTTGTGACCCCATGGACGGTAGCCTGCCAGGCTCCTTTGTCCATGAGATTCTCCAGGCAAGAATATTGGAGAGGGTTGCCATTTCCTTCTCCAGGGGATCTTCCTGACCCAGGGATCAAACCCGGGTCTCCCACACTGCAGGCAGATTCTCTACCATCTGAGCCACAGGGATAATTAGTAGTAAATATATCCACTTTATAGATAAGAAAACTGAGGTAGAGAGAAGCTCAGATACCTGGTACTAAGTTCTCATGACAGAGTGATGACCTTCAGATTAAGACTCATATAAAAACTTTTTCTTCCTTGTTACTACTGCCCACAAATATCCCACTCTGATGTTTTCAAGTCATTACCTATACTGTGTAAATGGAGATTTAATTGAGCTGAATATCTCAGAAAAAGCAAGAACAAAAAAAAAATATTCAAGGTTACGAATGCCTAGGGCTTCTGGACTGTGTTTTTATTTTGGTTAATATTTAATTTAGGCTCCTTGCCAGTGAAGGCAAAATGGAGTTGAATACAAAGAGTGAAAACTGAATGAGATTACAAGGAAAAGGACAAAAATAGAAGGATGTTAGTTCACAAAAATGATGGTAGCTATATAAAAATACTATGTTCACAGTGAAAATCTCATATTAACATTTATAGAGGCACTGACTACTTTTTGAGGCATAGAATTTGGCCTTCATAAGTCAACATGGAAGACTGAATCCAAAAGCTGAGGTTCTAAAAATAAGCCCTTTAAAAATATGTCCTGTGTGTGTGAGCGTCTGTGTGTGTTTCCTCTCAACCAGGCAATCCATTACTTTACCCAGATACTTGGATAGGGAAACAAGATCGCTAATTAGACCCTCTTAGTCCAGGTTCCCAGGAGAGTTCATCTCTCTCCTGCTACGGCTTCCACCTTTCTGATGGAGCCAAGGTACTCAACGCGTGGCTCAGACGCTAAAGAATCACCTGCAGTGCAGGAGACCCAGGTTCAATCGCTGAGTTGGGAAGATGCCCTGGAGAAGGGAATGGAAACCCACTCCAGTATTCCCGCCTAGAGAATTCCATGGTCAGAGGGGCCTGGTGGGCTACAGTCCATGGTGTTAAGAAGAGTGGGACACAACTGAGGAACTAACACAGAAGACAGCTCTAGAAAGACAGATGAAGTTTGGCAGGGGTGGGCAAAGGATTTCTAAGAAGACTTCTTACAATTTAATGATTGGGTTTTGTTGACTTGATTCTTAATCCTTTTTCATGACAATTTGCTGACATGCATCTATTATTTAAAAATGTAACTTGCTCTTCCAAAAGAGCAACCTCCTTCCACCACTCCAGACCCAGCTCTTCAGAGGGAAGTACAGGGATAAGAGTCCAGCAGTCAGATCTGGCCAGGTGGACGCACAGTATTTGGATGGGAAGTCCTAAGTCTTGTAGGGAGCCCAGTATGGCTAGTACCCATCAGAGCCTGATGCAGCCTTTCCTATTTTAAGAAGCCCATACCACTCGAGAAAGCATGTGTGGGCCTGCTGCGGCTCCAGCAGGAGCAGGAGGGCAGGGGTTCATGACCTTGGGAGGCAGGTAAAAGCCCCGGGGCAAGGGGGGGGTCATGTAACTGGAAACTCCATCTGAGCACTGCACACTGTCATGGACACTGTCCCCATCCCTCTTTTTGGACTCCAGGACCCTCTCCAGGGGCTTTGCTTTAGCAATGAAGAACCAGGGGAGAGGAGAAAAAACTTTGCTTACATGACAGGGCCACATGTTCATGGTGGGGCTGTGCCTATGGCTTTTTTATGATTGGGGATGTCGTGTGTGTGTGTTAGTCATGTAGTTGTGTCTGACTCTTTGCGATCCCATGGACTGTAACCCACCAGAGAGAGAGAGAGAGAGAGTGTGTGTGTGTGTGTGTGTGTGTGAGTGTGTGTTAGTCCTTTAGTTGTGTCTGACTCTTTGCAATCCCATGGGCTGTAGCCCACCAGGCTCCTCTGTCTGTGGGATTCTATAAGCAAGAATACTGGAGTAGGTTGCATTCCCTTCTCCAGGGGATCTTCCAGACCCAGGGATCGAACCAAGGTCTCCTGCACTGAGGGCATATTTTTAACCCTCTGAGCCACCAAGAAAGCCCATGATTGGGGATATTCCTGATAAATACTGGTGACCTCTGATAAAGAGGTGGTCTCTACAAGATGACATGTGCAAGCTTCTTGGGGCCATGTTCAGCAGCACCCAAGCCCCCGCTAACACTGAGGACTCCCCTTACAGGAGCAGCCATAGCCTCCTTTGGTATACACCCTTTCTTCCGATTGGGTCTCCCCAACATTTGGCCCAGCGGCACCTGGACACCGCCATGATTCTTGACTCTACCAACCTACATGAGCCTTTATAGGGAACCATGTAGAGATATTCTACATACTCTGAGGGCTGAAGAGATGGATATGGTTTTCCTTCTTTTTTGCGGGCACCTCATGCCATGGATGTTTCAAATCCCATTGGCATGGGCTGCTCCACCGGGCCTTCAGAAATCTCTAGACCACATGCAGGTACCCAATGCTCTGTCCCTCCCAGGCCCTCAGACTCCAGGGAAACCATGTCAATTTCCTCCCACGTAATTCTCTCACTCACCACTTTGAAGGCAGCACTAGGAAGGGACTGTGGTGTTCAAATCCAGCCAGCTGTGCCTTCTCCAGGCTCCCCAACCTCTATGAACCCCCTGCTGTCCCTCACCCTTAGAGGGAGCAGGGAAAATAGCTCCTATTTTCCACAGACATCCCCCTCTACCCCCACCCCAATTCAACTCCTTCCATTTGGCCCTTTTCTTCTATTGTCTGAAATTGGAAGTACCTGTCCCAGTTCCAGTATATCTGGCATCTCATGGTTGTCATAGCAGGAAGCTGTCTGTCCCAGATGGCCAGACCAGCTCATGGGCAGCTCTCTGGATTGAGACCATGTACAATGAAGAGTGCCCTTCTCTTCAAAATTTAGTGAAATTACCAGGATAGTAGGGAAAAAATCTCTTTAAACAGCCTTTAAAAGTGAAAGTGTTAATTGCTCAGTCCTGTCTGACTCTTTGTGACCCCATGGATTGTAGCCCAGCAGGTCTGCTGTCCATGGAGTCCTCCAGGCAAGGATAACGGAGTGGGTAGCCTATGCCTTCTGCAGGGGATCTTCCCAACTCAGGGACTGAACCTGTCTCCCACATTACAGGCAGATTCTTTTCTGTCTGAGCTACCAGGGAATCCTTTGCAATTACTAAACCACACATTTTAATTTTCCCTAACTTAGACCTCAGTCCCTTGAATCCTTCTTCCTGTGTGGTTTATCACCCAAAGGAAGAAGAGAGCTCACACTTAGGACTCTTTTAACAAGACTCCAGGCTTTGCTGAGGAATAATTTTGACTAAAAGCCTAAGTATCCCATTCAGGGCCAGCTTCCCAGGCATATGATCTTGGGAGTTGCACAGTGCCACGTGCGTGTTGGTTGAATGTTCTGCTATTGCTGAACTCTAATACTTTTTGAAAAAGGGCCTGCATTTCCATCTTGCACTTCACCAGGTGAATTATGTAGCCATCTGCTGACTTTAGCACAGCCCACCTCACGCAGGCCTCAGGACTTCCAGGTAAAATAAAGAAGTGGAAGAAACAAGAAATAAAAGTCATTGTGTTCAAGAGTCAGGGAAGAAGCCAGGAGGTGGGGGCTGCAAGGGAGCAAAATGCTCACAAGGTGTCTTGATTTCCCCTCAACTCCCTTCCTTTGGACAGAAGCCCAGAAAGGGGAGGAGTGTTACACAGTATCAGGGAGCCTCATAGGAGAGAGAGCTCAACTCCCAATGCTGATCAGAAATCTGGCGAGGGATTCGGCCTGCCTGTTACCACAGGCACCTGGCCCAGCAAGGTAGACTCGGTGCTGTGTGGTCAGGCAGGGGGCCCTGACATCTAGCTCCCCTGAGCAGTCTGGGGTCTATGTCCTGTGAATCAGAAGTAGATGTTTCCTTGGCCCCCAAGGGCAGACTCAAAGACTTCCAGTGGACCCTAATTAAGCAACCCTCCAACCCACTCTGGGCTGCCACCCGGCTGTGTTGATAGGATTCCAGGAGGTGGTTGATGTGGCCAAGACCCCCATGCAGCTCTGACTGAAGGGTGTGTGTGTGTTATTCACTCAGTCATGTCCCACTCTTAGTGACCCCAGGGACTGTAGCATGCCAGGCTCCTTCGTCCGTGAAATTTTCCAGATAAGAATACTGGAGTGGGTTGCCATTCCCTTCTCCAGGAGATCTTCCTGATCCAGGGGTCAAACCTTGGTCTCCTGCATTGCAGGAAGATTCTTTACACTGAGTCACCAGGGAAGGGTCTCACCCACGGAACTAAATGAGTGTAGGATGGATCTGAGGGCCCCAGTACTCTGTCATCACAAATCTAGACACCTCCTCACCAATCTAGAGACCATGCCAGAGAGATGGGGCAGAAATAGGAGAGGAAGCCTGATCTAAAGGGCCTATTTCTGTTTTGTTTTTGTCATTTTTATTTTTCAAATAAATGAGATCACATTTATTACATACAATTTTCTATACAATGTTCTTTTCACTCAAGAATATTTCATGTAAATACCTCTAAGACAATGATTTAGCTATAATTCATTACTACAATGGCTGAATAACATTTCATACTGTCATTATATTCAGTAAAGAAACTCAACATTCAGAAAACTAAGATCATGGCATCTGGTCCCATCACTTCATGGCAAATAGATGGGGAACCAATGGAAACAGTGAGAGACTTTATTTTGGGGGGTTCCAAAATCACTGCAGATGGTGACTGTAGCCATGAAATTAAAAGATGCTTGCTCCTTGAAAGAAAAGTCAAAACTATGGTTTTTTCAGTAGTCATGTATGGATGTGGGAGTTGGACTATAATTCATATCAATATTTGGCAAAACCAATACAATATTGTAAAGTAAACTAAAGTTAAAATTAAAAAAAAAAAAAAGAAAGCTGAGTGCCAAAGAACTGATGTTTTTGAACTGTGGTGCTAGAGAAGACTCTTGAGAGTCCCTTGGACTGCAAGGAAATACAATCAGTCCATCCTAAAGGAGATCAGTCCTGAATATTCATTAGAAGGACTGATGGTGAAGCGGAAACTTCAATACTTTGGCCACCTGATGTGAAGAACCGACTCACTGGAAAAGACCCTGATGCTGGGAAAGATTGAAGGCGGGAGGAGAAGGGGCTGACAGAGGATGAGATGGTTGGATGGCATCACTGACTCGATGGACATGAGTCTGAACAAGCTCCATGAGTTGGTGATGGACAGGGAAGCCTGCGTGCTACAGTCCACGGGGTCGCAGAAAGTTGGACAAGTCTGAGTGACTGAAGTGTCGCTATACCATAATTTATTTCAACCATTCTAACAATGGACATTCAACTTATATTTAGTTTTTTTTTTCATTTTTCATTCGAAAGTGCCTATTTTAAATGATAGCCCTATCAGTTTAATGTGAGTTTAACTTCTTTCCTATCCCCTTGCAGGTGGGAGTTTCTAAGGAAGACTAGGTTAATTATAAACAAAATCAATAGAATTGTTATTTCCTCTGCACTGGTAAGCTCATAACCCTACATTTTATGTTGTCCCAGGTGTCTTATTAAAAATTTAAATAGCCACTGAAAACACAAAGATGACTTGTATCTACACATAAAACCACGAAGTTTCGGTTTATCTAGTAATTCCAAATTTCTCTTTATCAGATCTACCCTTCATATTTTTTCATCAGTTTTACACAAATTACATTCACATGCATCATCTTATTTCCCCTCCCCACAACCCTGCAAGACAAGTAGGAAAAGATACCATTGTCCACATTTGGCAGGGGACTTGGGGTTGCTGACTGACTTGTCCAAGATCATAGGGTCATTAGAGACAGTACCAGGCCCAGAAACCAGGCCAGACTCCACATGCAATGCTCTTTCTACCACACCATTCATGCCTCCCCAAACCTACACAATCAGACTGCTAGAATGTGATGACTGTAGTGGGTGTTTTCTTTATTAATCCACTTGCCTTCGAGGTGGCAACTTTCTGGGCAGCTGCTCCGTTTTCTATTTCATTGTTTTCTGCTCTTTCATATTTTCCTGTCTGTTTTCATTTCATTTTCCCCTTGTTGCTAGTCTCTTAAGATGAAAGCTGAGGCCTTTGAGATTTTTCCTCTTTTATACTAGTAGCATTTTAGTGCTCTAAATTTTCCTCCAAGTGCTGCTCTAGCAGCATCCCACACATTTTGATGTGAGGTATTTTATTTCATTATCATGTTTCATTCAGCTAAAATCTCGAAGAATAAATTTTTGACCCATTTCTTAGAAGTGTGCTATTTAGTTTCCAAATATCTGAGGATTTTCCAGACCTGTTATTGATTTCCAACTTAATTCTATTGAAAACAGAAAACATACTATGTATGACAAACCTTTTTAGACTTGTTTTTATAGCCAGAATATGGTCTATCTTGGTAAATAGTCTCCACTCATGCTACTGTTTGGGGATATTATGTTTTATAAGTATCATTTAAGTCATAATTGACCATATTCTATTAGTTTAATAGTGTTGAGTTCTCTTATGTCCTTGCTGATTTTCATTTACTTGTTCTATCAATTATTTAAATACTGAAATATTAAATTTCTGTCTACTTATTCTATCAATTATTTAGAAATGGATATAGACATATTTGACTATAACTGCAATTTTTTATTTATCTATATTTTGCTTCATGTATTTTGAAATTCTGATGTTAGGTAGATTAAATATTTTGAATTGTTACCTCATCTTATCTAATTGATATTATCATTACAAAATGACTTTCTTTATCCCTGGTATTATTCTCTGCTCTGAAATCTTTGTTTGATATTAATATAGCCAGCCACTTGAGTTTTCTTTTTTCAATTCTACCATTCTATTCTGTTTCTATAAGTTTGATTTTTAACATATACACATGGCTTTCCATTGGAGAAGAAACTGGCAACCCACTCCAGTGTTCTTGCCTGGAGAATCCCAGGGACGGGGGAACCTGGTGGGCTGCCATCTATGGGGTCGCACAGAGTTGGACATGACTGAAGTGACCTAGCAGCAGCAGCAGCATACTTTTAATCACTGTAGCTTTGTCATATATTTTGAAACCAGAAAGTGCTATGTCTCAAGTTTTATTCTTCTTTCTCAAGATTCTTTGACTGTTTGAGGCCTCTTGTGGTTCCAGATGAATTTTATGTTTTTTTTCTATTTATATTGGACTGGATGATATACATTTTATTTTTGTATTACAAATACTTGAGTATTTTTCTGGGATATAGTTCAGGTACTGGTAAACCATTTTTATTTTAGGTAAGGTGGTCTTACTTTTAAGATCTGTTAGGCAAGACCATAGCAGTATTTAGTCTAGGATTAATTATTTCCTACTACTGAGGACAAAACCCTATTGAATACTCTCCCATTGCTCCATGAATTAGGAAGCTCTTCTATCTGGCTGGTGAGAATTCTCAATCTTATGGAAGCCTCAGACATTTGTAACCCTTTTGGAAGACTATTTCCCTGGCCCTGCATAGTTTCCTCACAGGGATGTAATTAGTTGAAAACTCAAAGTGAATCCTCTGCAGATCTCTTGAGTTCTATTATGGGTCTCTGCTCTCTGGCACTCTGCCCTTTGAAATCTAGCCAAATTGTTTTGTCCCATTTCTCTAGATTCTTAACTCATCTCCTCAACTCAGGAAATCTGTAAGACGCTGTGGGTTCCCTCTTTTTGCAGCACAGATAAGAAATTCATCCCAGGCAACAAGGTGGGGGTGATTGTGGGACCTGACCCATTTGTTTTCCATCTTTGAAGGGTCACTGTCCTTCACTGCCTGAAATCCAGTATTTTGAAAAGAGTGGCTGCACATACTTTATCCAATCTTTAATCATTTCAGGAAGAAAGATCAATCTGGTCCTCATTACTGCATACTGACCAGAACCAGACATCCTTCCACTCCTAACATACGCAGTTTCTCTTGACAGGAGAAACCCTCTTACACTGGAGTGGGTTGCCATTTCTCATCCATTTTATTTCCCTTAAATAAAACATCAAACCTCTGTCTCCTAAATTGCTGGTGGATTCTTTACCCCCTGAGCCATAAGGGAAGCCCACTTATTCTGTAGAATATCCTAATGTTATTTCATTATCTTAAAAAGATGCAAAATGACTCAAGGATAGTTAAAGACTGATGATAGCTATAACCAGGAAAACTTAAAAAGGCATTGGAAAATGGAGACTGGATAATGAAGACTTTATTTAGAAAGTTAATGAAGATTTTGTTTATAAAATTAACTTTCAAGAAAAGTAAATTATTGCTTCATTATTATCAATAATTCTTAATGTACACTGATTTATGAAATATTAAAGTTCTCCATTGTACATTAAAATATCTGTTTTGTACAGACTTTTATACTTTCATCTTCACATAACTAATTTTCACACTCACAGAGACATAGAGTCAATAAGGCAGATTTTTTTAAATTAGAAAATGCTTATCAGCCCATATTTTTAACCAGAGACTAAGGGAATTTTCCCTTAAATAAAACACAAAATTGCATCTGAGATAAGCATAAAAGGTTTTGCAAAGAGAGCTAATTCATCAGGAAAGGACAACTGCACAAATGTTGGTTAAACCTGGCAAGTGTGACTATCTATTACTTTAGTCTTTTGGATTATAAGCCACAGACACCATTTCCTGCTACTTATGAAGAGATGAAGGAAGCTCACAGAACTGATGTAAAAGCTGCAGTATCTAGCTAGGAAAGTAGGCTGAAAGCAAGATATTTGGGAGATTAGATCCACTGCTAAGAACAACCTGAGTGCACGGGCAGTGTGGGGGCCAGGAGGGAATGGGGACAGGATCTTTGCTGATGCAGCTGGCAAAACTCTTACTACCAGTGAAATAAATTCAACCCAGCATTACTTCTTTGTATCACTCACTCAGGTTTCAAAGTCTCAGGCAAGAGTATCTAGTTGGGCAAATCTAATTTTTAAGCCCTGTATCCTTGTTATGGATGTGAGAGTTGGATTGTGAAGAAAGCTAAGTGCCGAAGAATTGATGCTTTTGAACTGTGGTGTTGGAGAAGACTCTTGAAAGTCCCCTGGACTGCAAGGAGATCCAACCAGTCCATTCTAAAGGAGATCAATCCTGGGTGTTCTTTGGAAGGAATGATGCTAAAGCTGAAACTCCAGTACTTTGGCCACTTCGTGCAAAGAGTTGACTCATTGGAAAAGACTCTGATGCTGGGAGGGATTGGGGACAGGAAGAGAAGGGGACGACAGAGGATGAGATGGCTGGATGGCATCACTGACTAGATGGACATGAGTCTGAGTGAACTCTGGGAGTTGGTGATGGACAGGGAGGCCTGGCGTGCTGCAATTCATGGGGTCACAAAGAGTCGGACACGACTCACTGACTGAACTGGACTGAAGGGTTACTCTGGTGGCTCAGATGGTAAGGAATCTGCCTGCAATACAGGAGACCCAGATTCAATCCATGGGTTGGGAAGATCCTTTGAAAACGGCAACTCATTCCAGTATTACTGCCTGGAGAATTCCATGAACTAAGAAGTATGGCAGGCTATCGTCCACAGGGTCACAAAGAGTAGGGCACCACTGAGTAACATTTTCACTTCACTTTCAAGCATTATCTGATTTCCTATGGATTTGTACCTTTGTTCCTCCTACAAAATCTTATTGACTAGGACAGCTAACAATTCTGTAAAGGTAGGAATTAATTGCAGAAAACAGTGATGTCAGTTCAGTTCAGTCCCATAACAATGTAAATGAATTATTCCAATGATACCAATCATTTCTATCTAAAAGAAAAGAGAACCTCATAGTTGTAGTTTTACTGGCTTGTAGATCATTAACCACTTTTAAGATCTAAATTATGAATCTTATTCAAACATCCTTTCTTTCTGTTGATATAACAAATGTGTTTTTCCAGCTCTCTTTTGACCAATTTTCCTATCATTAATGTGTTAAATAAGTTTTTGAAAAGTGTTCATTTTATATAAGCCATGCTTTTAACTTTTTGGAATTTATACTTTGATAGTATTTTCTGCCAATATCAAAATAACCAGCTTTACCTTGCCAAACCTACTTTCTCTAGCTAATTTATAGACAAAGTATTAAGGAAAGACATCTATTCTTCTTAATATAATTAATAAGGCACACTAAAGAATAGTTTCAATTTTTTAAAAATCTAAGCTGAAAAGAAAATCAAATGTTCAGAGACAAGATGGCATCATGATTGAGACTGCAAACTTTAGAACCAGAATAGTTGCTATTTACTGGCTTTATAACACCAGGCAAGTGACACAATCTTTCTTTACGTCAGTTTCATCTTCTATAAATTTATAATAACATCTACTAAGTTATTATGAGGACTAAAAGACTTAATACTTACAAAAATCTTAGATTAGTGCCTGAAGCACAGAAAATGTTATGTAAATATACTAATTAACCATATTATATATGTTATTAATAAGTATCATTAATGTTATTGTCTCTGCTTCAGGTTTGCAAAGTACAGATTTATAATCCTTTAACAGTTAATGCGACCACTTTCCAAACACTGTATCTACTGTTTCACATTATTGTAGCTTATATTTTCTAAAGGAAGCATTCCAATAGACACAGTGCTGTTTCTATCTTATTTACTACTTCAGAATGCAACCTTGGCACACACTTATCAAGAGGTAATATCTAATTATACATTCATTGAATCTAAACTGGTCTTAGTGACTTGCTTGACAGTAGAATACAGAAAAATTGACATTCTGTGATTTCTGAAGATTAGGACATAAGAAGTCTTGAACAATTACTATTGTGATACTTCTTTTTGGAATCCAGTCACCATGCCCATGAAGCACAAACCACATGGAAAGACTACATGTAGGCACTTTAGTCAATTGCTTTAGTTGAGTTCCCAACAAACTGCCAGCTAGATAACTTATGAGTCATTTGGGGTGTTCACTTAATTGGGACTTCACTAATATTTGACTAAAACTGCATAAAATACCCCAAGCAAGAATCTCCCAACCAAAACCAGTCAGCCCACATAACCATAAGAAGTGACGAGAAAGTGGTTCAGTCATGTCCAACTCTTTGAGACCCCATGGACTACACAGTCCATGGAATTCTCCAGGCCAGAATACTGGAGTGGGTAGCTATTCCCTTCTCCAGGGGATCTTCTGAAACCAGGGATCAAATCCAGGTCTCCCACATTGCAGGCGGATTCTTTACTGTCTGAGCCACCAGGGAAGACCACATATCCATAGAGATAATAACTAATTTTTATTTTAAATCATTAAGCTTTGAGACAATTTGTCACAGAGCAACGGATGACTAAAACACACATCTTTTTGGTCTCCCTGCCATGTGGTTCTAAGAACAAGACCATCTTTATTTATCTACAAGTTAATCTACCTAAATTATTATGCATAAGAAAAATAAGCTAAAATTCCAGCTGTTTCAAACCATCACTTCTCTTGGCCATGACCTAGAGTCTACAAGTTCACAACTAATTTATGGAATAGGAATTTTCAGCATAAATATTTGAAATTAATGAAAAGTTTTGAAGTACTTCCCAGCGTAAGCTTTCTCCTCCTTTCAAGAATTCTAAATTGCCTTCTTATCAAAGTGACCCTGACTGCCACTGAGTTCTAGGATTTTTTAAAAACTCTACATGGGGGAAAACTGAAAAACATAACATTTAAAAGTTGCAAGCAGTTTTATGTCACTTTAAGAAAGTATAAGCATTTGATTATCCTTTGTGGCAAATGAACCTTTAGTTCAAGGCAAGGAAAGCTAATGGACTTCCAGTTAGACAAAAATATTGCAAAGACTCCTTTCTAAAATCAGGGAGGTTTGAGGCTGCCATTCCAAGGAGCTTGTTGAAGTTCCATCCAACAATGCAAACTTTTGTCTCATGGGTGGGCAGAGTGATAGCTTTGTAAATTACACTATCTTTAAAGCAGAGATTCTCAAACTTGAAGTCATTAAAAAAAAAACTTATTAGAAATCCTCAGCACTGTTTTAGATTTTTATTTAAAATATTTAAATATTTACAAATATGTGTTGCATGCCTATGTGCTAGACTATGTCCTTGACCTCAAGGAGTTGATAAACGGTGAAACTATGATTATAAGTGAACTAGACCACTTATTTCCTACACATATTATTCAAGACAGAAAAGTCCAAATCTAGGGAAATGTACATATGCTACACCACTATAATCTGATGTTTTTGGAAGGCAAAAGGGCAAGGCACATGTGTGGATGGAGATGGAATTGCCCTGTAACAGAGTTGATGTTCATGCTGTCAATTGTCCTGGAAAAGGGTCAAACCAGTGGTGGGAAAATAGGGACTCAGAAAGCAGGCCTCACAGATGAGGTGAAGATAACTTCTCTTCAGGGTCTTGGCAGTCAGATCTGGACTAGGCAGCAGTTGCCCACAAAACCCATTCTACAGAAGGAACCATAGACGCAAGCATTTTAATAGTCTACACAAATGTTTTAGAATTGGGGGGTGGGGGGAAGGGGAAGGATTACTGATTCCAGAAGAAAATTGCTAATTAATATTAATAGATGCTTAATTAAATGCCTACAAAACATAACATTGTATCAACAGCACTAATTGTTACACTGGTATTCATTAAAATGTCATTACATTTGGAAACAACTGGTCAGATTATCTTTTTGTAAGAATTCTTGAAAGTGTACAATTGCCAAGAAAACTATTGCCAATCATAAATGAATGTGGCAAATAATTTCCAGAGGAAACTGGCAAAAATCCTTTCAAGTAATATTAAATTAATGTGGGATGTAAGTTTATGTCCGTGTGTTTGGTAAGAAGTACAGTCTTGAGAAGTGTGAGAATTTAACAGGCGACAAACGACTTAAATGCTGAACAAAGCTCTGGTTCCCTAATATCCTCTAGACAATGAGGAGTATTAGCAAACGGTTCACTAGGGTCACTTTAAACCCATACACTAATTCTCCATGTAAATTAGGAAAAGGTGACCCTTTCAAGTAGTTGTAGCCCCAGTCAAAACACAGAGCATGATGATCTGGGAGTGAACTAGATTTCATCCTCTATGTATCATCTCCCGGGCTGGATGCTGTACCTCCTGTTCAGTCCTGTATCTCCTATTCGGGACACAACATGCACATGCACTCAGGGCAGCCATGCTGTGAAAGCGTCTGAGTTTGTGAGTTTGTGTAGTAACTGTTGACTATTCTATGGCTCTCATTCCCTCCCATAGTACTGACCCCTTAACCAAATGCTCTTGGTCTGGTCACTGTTTTGCCTTAGGAAATTGATGGGAAGAACTTAGGACAAAAAGAAGAGCAGGAGGAGTCCCTTCTCTTAGCTCAACATAGGTAACCAGAGATAGTTGTGTGCAGTAATGTGGGGATGTGGTGAGAGTCACTGACAGTCAAGGCAGGTTAGGCAAGAACCCAAGAGCTCAGAAACCTATTCCTGAGCATGAGACAACACACAGAGCCCTTAGAAATAACTGGGGACCTGTATGAGCACAGCATGTGATAACCAGATGACTGGGTACTTAAAATGAAATCCAGATTTATTTTGTAGTCACAGGATAGTGAAGCCACAGGTAAGTGAAGCCAAGGTGCTAGGCTAATCACTTCTTTCCTTCATGTAGTCTCTAGTCTAACAAAAAATGGAGACAGAATAAGAGGATGTTAGAAGGAAAATAAAAAGTTGCTTTCCCAACTCAAGTTCTAGCATACTAAAAATTACTTTAAAAATTAATAGACCAAATAATTTAAAATTAAATATACCAATCAAAGTCACGAACCTCCGTCCATACTTCAGGGACTCTATCAGATCTAATCCCTATTTCTGTCTATCAGATCTAATCCCTCAAGGCTGTATATTGTCACCATGCTTATTTGTCTTATATGCAGAGTACATCATGTGACATGCTGAGCTGGATGAAGCACAAGCTGGAATCAAGATTGCTGGGAGAAATATCAATAACCTCAGATAAGTAAATGACACCATCCTTATGGCAGAAAGTGAAGAAGAACTAAAGAGCTTCTTGAAAGTGAAAGAGGAAAGTGAAAAAGTTGGCTTAAAACTCAACACTCAAAAAACTAAGATCATGGCATCTGGTACCATCACTTCATGGCAAATAGAAGAGGAAACAATGGGAACAGTGAGAGACTTTATTTTGGGGGGGGGGGGCTCCAAAATCACTGCAGGTAGTGACTGCAGCCATGAAATTAAAAGACGCTTGCTCCTTGGAAGAAAAGCTATCACCAACCTAGACAGCATATTGAAAAGCAGAGACATTACTTTGCCAACAAAGGTCTGTCTAGTCAAGGCTATGGTTTTACCAGTGGTCATGTATGGATGTGAGAGTTGGACTGTGAAGAAAGCTGAACGCTGAAGAATTGATGCTCTTGAACTGTGGTGTTGGAGAAGACTCTTGAGAGTCCCTTGGACTGCAAGGAGATCCAACCAGTCCATCCTAAAGGAAATCAGTCCTGAATATTCATTGGAAGGACCGATGCTGAAGCTGAAACTCCAATACTTTGGCCACCCGATGCAAAGAACTGACTCATTGGAAAAGACCCTGATGCTGGGAAAGATTGAAGGCAGGAGGAGAAGGGGCTGACAGAGGATGAGATGGTTGGATGGCATTACCATCTTGATGGACATGAGTTTGGGGTAGGCTCCAGGAGTTGGTGATGGACAGGGAAGCCTGGCATGCTGCAGTCCATGGGGTCGCAAAGAGTTGGACACAACTGAGTGACCAAACTGAACACCAATCAAAGGAGGGGTTGGCACAGTGGAAGAGTGAAGCATACTTCATCTATATGCCATTTGTAAGAAATTTACTTCAAATTCAACAATATTTAGGTCAAAAGTAAAACGCTGTGGAAAGACATACCATGCAAATATTAATTTTGAAGAGCAGGAGGGACTATATTAATATCTAATAAGGCACACTTAAGAGAAATGAAAATTACTAGAGACAAAGAAGGGCACTAATAAGGACTGAAGGATCCATCCATCCAGAAGACATAATGATCCTGAAAGTGGATCCTGAATGTGGATCACCAAACACAGCTTTGTTGCTGTTTAGTTGCTAAATCTTGTCTAATTCTAAACAACACAGCCTTAATAAATATGAAACAAAAATGGACAGAGCTGAAAGGAGAAATAGACTAATCCACAGTTATATCGTGGAACTCTGATACTTCCCTCTAACCAACTGATTTAACTAGGAGACAGAATCAGTAAGAACATAGAAGATCTGCAAAATACAAGCAACTGGTGTGATCTAATTGCCACACAGAGCACTACGGTGAACAATGGCAGAACACGCTGAAAACACTCATTCATGGAACCTGCACAAAGATAGTCCATATCCATGACAATAAGACAAGCTAACAAATTTAAAAGAACTGAAATCTGACTCTACCATGTATCCTCCTATCATAATGGAATAAAACCAAAATTCAGTAACAAAGAAAACAAGACCAATCTCTAAATGTGTGAAAATTAAACAACACACTTTTATATAATCCTGAGTCAAAAAGAAAGTCTCAAAGGAAATTTTTAAAATGCTTAGAACTGAAATTAAAAAAATAAAAACAATGTATCAAAACAGGTAGACTGCACCTGAAGCAGTGCTGAGAGAGTAATTTATTGTTCTACAGAGCTTACATTAGAAATGCAGAAAGGTCTTGAAAGGATCAAGAAACTAGAAAAAGAAGAAAATAAACCCAAAGGATGTTAATAATAAAGATAATAGCATAAATAAATGAAATTGAAACAGGTATATAGAGAAAATCAATGAAACAAAAAGCTGGTCCTTAAAAAGAAAATCCTACTAAGCCACTGGTCCTTTAAAAAAACAAAACCCTGCTAAGCCATTCTGCCGCTCTGCCTCAATACTAGGTTAATAAACCTCAGCCGCCCAGCTGCGCAAGAGCAGTCATGGCCCCAACTTACCCACAGGACCTTCATTTTCATAACATGATTTCTTTCAGCTCAGCCACAAGACCTGATGTGCATGTTTTCCTTGAAAGTGCCTCTATGCAAGCCAGGTGAATTTATTCTCAGAGGAGTACATGCCAGACTATTCAACATTCTTCCACAGAGATGCAAGATTGGGCTCTGAATCTCTGCAGATGCAGTCAGCTAAAAATTCATAAAATAATCCCATTAAGGTCAGTGTCACACATCCAACATTTTATCTATTTAACATTTAGTGAACGGAACCTGCCCTTTTCATTCTGGAAGGCGAATGTGGCTTCTAGTAAGAAATATCTGAACAAAGGCTGCACAGAACCACAAAGGCAAGCAGGCATTCAACCAGAAAGACTAAGTCAGTGCTGGATGCACCATCCCATCGCTGACTACAAGGCCCCTGTGAAAAGTACAGAAATGTGGACAAAGGGTGCCTGATACAGTGTTGCCAAGGTGCTTAGAGATTCTGTTATAGTGCTTTAAGTGGGGGTTTTGAAAGAAATGAATATAAGTTTTTGCTTCTCTCTTTGTAAGATCTAATGTAATATAACTTTTAAGTGGATTTTGACCACAATTTCCCATAGCCTAAGGGTGATCTTTTTTTGAAAAAGAGCAGCCATAGTTTCAATATTTCACTAATGCTTTGCATTAATCATTTAAAAACACCATCTGCCTCTTTTGCCAAGGATCCCAGTTCTGAATGTAGAAGACAAAGTACAACAGCAGCAGCCAAAAAAAAAAAAAAAAA